>OX103972.1:16652534-17157588 GCA_944470395.2 Schistosoma turkestanicum | reverse complement strand
AATTGGACAGAATTGCAAAGGGAAGCATAGGACAGAGTTGGTTGGAGAAAAACTGGTGGGTGGCCTATGCTCCACTGGGGGTAAACAGGCTTAGGTAAATAAGTAAGTAAGTAATATTTGCCTAGTGATGTTAAGATGTAATTGATGGTTTTGTCTTGATTTGCTATTCATAACAGTAAATCAATCTTTGTATAAAAGATATGATGTTGGATTAAAATGGGATGCTTTTTAGTAGGTAAGAACAATCTGTAAGGCAACATATAATTAAATTACCCACAGATTGATATTATTGATGTTCTTTTAAGAGTTTCAAACTTCTTTCTGTCTCTTTAATATCTAAAAGGCACGACAATTCAACTGAAAATCTTTTTGCATAAATTATTTCTTATCTCTTAAAACTATTTGATACCATATTTTTACAAGTTATCTGTTAAAAGAGGTCTACAACCAATATTGATTGATAACAAATTATTTAGTAAAATGATCGATCAAAAATGTACTAGTAGTTAAAAAGCTACTGCTTTAAATTACATCATTCCTTATCTGTTTTTCATTCTGTTATTATTTTTTTAAGCTAATTAGAGAACCGGCAGACCGCGATACATTATTCATTTTCTCAGTCGACTGATTTTCATCTTGGCGCAGATGCGTTCATTTGCAAATAATGTGTGCCATTGATCAGAGAAATTAATTATGGCAATAAAACACTACTAAATTTTAATACCCTGTTCTGTTACATTTTCAAGCATTAACATTATGACGATGATAATATCTCAAGTGATTATTTGCTTCAGTTGATTTCAACCAAAATTTGCTTAATCAATCGAAAGAACTTTAAAGTGATATGAATATCGATTTAAAAAAAATTATGAGAACAACAACAACAACAAACAATCGAAACAGAATAATCTAAATTGAATCTTTTTCATTGATTCCTCTTTAGCTGCTGACAATTTCATATACACAATATAATACTGAAATGTTTCGATTGTGACTAACAACAGAATGAGATTTAATTGGTAATTTCTTATTTCAAGACTAAACACTTGGAATTATCTACACTGAAAATTGATTTATACACTATCATTACAAGTTATTCAGTATTTTTTTTAAACAAAGTATGCGCTTTTTTTTTAGTTGTTAATATTAACTATTTGAAGATGGCCTACATACTTCAGATTGTATTATCACAAAAGTTTTTTTTATCAAAATAAGATTAGTAGTGTGGTAAAAATTATCGTAAAATCATAAGAATTATTTATACTATTCTATTATTATTACGTTTAGCGGAGTTAAAACAGTTGAAGGACCGGAATTCGAGAACTTATATCGCAAGTTATCTTAATCGAAGCAGAAAGGACAAACTAAAACCTGTGGTATTAAAAAAACACTAGATATTTCATAACATAAAATTTTTCTTTCATAATGATAAATTAACTGGTTGACTTACAAAAAATTAATTTATCCTTCTTTGTATCTTGTAATAATCAAAATTAAAATGATATAATGTGAAGTGTTGAATTAATTATTCGAAATAATAATTTATATCTGTATATATATATATATTTTTTTCTTGATTTCACATCATGAAATACTTACACTCATCACATGTGATCTTTTGTTTCCCGAAGTTGTACACTAAATTAGTGAGTATTTGTGCATGTATCCTTCAAAATAAGTGTTCACATAATAAAATAATAATAATAATAATAATAATAATAATAATAATAGTTGTAGTTACTTAACTTGGAATTTGGCGTCAAGTCACAGGTATAACTAACTGCATACTAGCAATAAAAGAAAAAAACAAGCACAATTATTTTCACTGAAATTAAATTACTGTTTTTTTTGACAGAAATGATAAACTTCCAAAAAACAAAAATCATGAATTATCACATCAATAAAATATTCAATACTATATATATTTCTTTTAACTAACTAATTATTCTTTCCTAAATTTTAAATTGTATCAGACATCAGGTTTTATAAAACTGATGACTGTCTGACAGTGTCTTTTTTTTTGTGCGTTAAATGTTTTCAAGCGTAAATTTATATTGAGCATCTCAATGTCAAACATTGATCATTTTTATCGACCAATATTCTGGTATTTCAATAATAATACTTCAGAATAAATCCTATCTATTCGAATTATGATTCATGCTATTTATCTCAAAATGATTAAATCTGAAACTTTTGAAATAAGGATTACCTTATGAGTGAACATTATTTCAAACTCGCTAAATACGAAACAATAATCTTAATAGAATTGATTCGTTATCTTTTAAACTACTAAAGAAATGTGGAACTTTGGGTCATGTACTTTAACCAGTGATATGTTTAACGCTAATATCAACATACTACAACAATGGTATCTATTCGTAGTCCTTAGTTTTGGCTGAACTTGATCAGGCAAACTGAGATATTGCTACTGCCGTAAAAGACTAGTCATCGTGAGCACTGCGTTTACATATTAAGATGTCTTACTTTTGAATGTCAGATAGCACGAAACCAACAATCGAACATTTAAAAATATCAGTGTCATGTTACTTAGACTATCACCTATTCCATAGGTTCATCAATGGGATTTGATTACCAGATGAGAAATAGGTAAAAACGACAGTGCCGAATTTTCATTTATCAGTCATATAGGAGATTTTTAACCATCCAATTAGCTATGGTAAAGTTGACGTTGGTTTGGTTCAGAAGACCAATCTATAATAACCGCCTTAGTTAGAAAAGAAGTGTCAGCATATTTCTTGATATTGAGATGCCATTTTATCAAAGGATAGCCAGTTGAGAACTATGCTAATTGGAACGTAAAGCTATAATCTATTTAGATATTCACAAAAATCCTTTTTGTTTACCATCAAACTCTAAAATAGTATATTTAGAGGTTCAAGGCGAAACTGAAAGTCTATAAATCAAAATATTTATAAACTACAGTTGTGTTTCTCTATCACCTAAAAACATTCTGAATCATCTTAATACACACTTCAGACTACATGAAATACCAACGTTTTGTTGACTAGAACATATTTTCCTCAAAAAAATGTGTCCGACGAACAACTCATAAGAACCCTCATTGAATTATAATAGTAGCTTCATTGAGTTTACGAACTGGTCGTACGTAAACCACCAATGAACACCTGTAAACACTAGACGACCGTTTAAT
Organism: Schistosoma turkestanicum; assembly: GCA_944470395.2. Taxonomy (NCBI): domain Eukaryota; kingdom Metazoa; phylum Platyhelminthes; class Trematoda; order Strigeidida; family Schistosomatidae; genus Schistosoma; species Schistosoma turkestanicum. The sequence continues at coordinate 17,154,416 of OX103972.1, read as the reverse complement.
TCCTATATGGGACTTCTCAAAAGTGTATAACCATGACTCAGTAAACTTGATCTCGCGCACAAACTCAACTTCTAAGCCACTTGCGTTAATGTCCAGCTTTAACCGATCCACAATATTGTGCGAACGTGTTCCACTGTCTTTGATTGATAGTTGTCACATTACCCAACATGGATGAACTCCACTACTTATAACTTTTCACTAAGATATTAGCGTTTCTAGCTTTTCTTGCCTTTGCATAAAAATTCAACACCTTTAAACGAATTCAAAATTCTGAAATTTTAAATTTGGAAAGTTTAAATATTTTGTGTAGACGTTGAACATGACTCCTGATAAATAATGCTTGGATTACACGGCTTCCTTTCATGATACACCGATTCCGTATTTTAGACCAATTTTTTTTTTTTTTTATTTTTGCATTCTACAATAAATCGACTTTTATTTTTCTATCTTATTATTTATTTTCCATTAACAAAATTACTATTGTCAGTTTCTTTTGATTTATTGGTCCTGAATTATTAGACTGATTCTTGCAGCAAAAAAAACAACTATACTTAAGAGTAGAAGTTCGGTAACTATAGTAACACTATATATTCAATTTTGTAATAATTATTTGCAATTTCTAAAAGAAAAATAATCAATTGGTTATTTTTTATTGAATTATTATCGATTGGTAAATATTAATTACGTTTTCTTTTCTCTTCGTTCAAATTACAACAATATTATTAATCCAAACATTCAAACAAAAAAAACGTACATAAGAAGAAAAAAAAACAATAGACACATTCAAATATACAAATATACAATTAAATAAATGCATAGCATAGATAGGAGAATAGTATGATTTATTTATTTATAAATATTCAAGAAAAATTACATTATTTATATCTGATTATTGTAAGTTTGAATGAAATCTAAAAATGATTAAGTTAATGTTGTTTCATAGTTGCAAATGAAAATTTAGTTAATTTCCATAATCTAATGGTTTTAAATACACATTTTGAAATTGATCTTTTATTTGATAACTTGTGATGATTTGTGATTGTTAATTAGATGAAAGAATTTAGTGTAGATTAAGAATTAGTAGAGAAAAAAGAAACGGTAAAAAACAAAATTAGTTTAGGATAAATTATAGTGATTAAACAACATAAAGAATGTTTGTTGAGAACAATGGTTTTCAATAACTTTATCAGTAAGTAATAAGTTCATTACTCTCATAATACATTGACCAACATAAGATATACATTAATAAATAAATTAAACAATTTTTTTTGTTTTCATTGTAGAGACTACTGAGTTACTTTTAGGAAATTATGAATCGATCGATGTTAGACCACCATTATAAACCTAGAAGCACTGGATGGCCGTTTTGTTCTCGTATCGGACTCGTCAGCAATGCACATGCACTACCCCCGCTCGTGGGAATCGAACCCTAGGGCTCACGTGCAAACGCCCAATATCTATGCCGCTTAGTCGGGAGGTATTCAACGGTATTAATGTCCAACTTCGATCAATCCACGGCCTTACGAAACTACATTCACATTTGTCGGTGAGCGATGCTCCACACCCGAACACAGCTGAACTCCACTGATCACGACTTCTCACTAGAACACGGAGAGAAACGTCCTAACAGAACTAGTCACTAGTAAGCATATGATAATTTTGATTATAGGGTTGTAGAAATTGTTGAGTTATTTTGAAATCCTAAATTGATTAATGTTAAAATTGTGACCTTTTATATTAGGTAAAGTTTAGATACAGCCAAAATATGACATTGTATTAGTTTGAAAGGTCATTTAATAAAGAGGTAAGAAAATTCATTGAAAGCTGTCGATTTACAATCAATAAAATGAAATCAATCATAACAGAATATATGTTGTACATCGTATTTATTGAGATAATAATTGTAATATGGTCGGTCAGCTGAATAGAAAACATTCACGTGACAAAACACTGGTCTCTCATATACCTTGGTAACATGCATACTTTCGTAGGAGTTTGTGATGTGACTTTCGAGCATTTCTACATTCTGAAGTCATACAACTCATCCTTGTAGATTGCAGATAATTCTTCTAAGAAATAGGTCTCGATTTATATATGACAAAAAACCTTTCAGAAGATGTTAATTTCATTAGTTTCAGTTTATTCATGTAGATTACGTACATGAAAAAAAATTTGATGAGTTTTATGCTAATGATTTTTATTCACACATTCTAGTAATTACTTACTATTCAGCTGTGAATCTATTGATTAATTAATAATATAAATAATTTATTACTGACATAAAGATAACTAAAATTTATAACACTAAAATATATATTTCCCATAATCTATACTCAGATTAAACTACTACACTTCATACTAATAATAATAGTGATTTTATTCAATGTCACATGTTTAGTACAATATGGAATTCTCAGCACGGCATATTTCAACAAGTTTACTTTACAAAACAATTATTGATCGGCAGTTGGAAGTAAGCTATTCAGGAATCGACATTTTATTAACGTTCATTCTTTTCTCAACAGCCACCGTGATGTCTCGGATTGTTTTTTTTTTATACCTCGTAAAGCGATTGTATCTAAACTCCTCAAAAAACGCGCCTTAATAGATTATGCAATAATAGACACAATCGATGTGTGAGGACAAACAGAAAGAGGTTGACTTGTTGAAATATTTTAATGTTATAAAATGAGTAACCCAAATATTTAAGCCTGCTTTCAGAGTAACGCTATATAACAAAGTAATCTGAAGAGACTGATTCCAAATTTGTTGTGCCGAATGAATGTACCTGAAGTGCATCGCTTCTAATTGATATCAAAATTGTTATTGTTTGCGTACGTGATAACCAGTTTCAGGTTCACAGTCCGTCTTCTCACTATACTTTGCCGACAACTTGTATTCTGGAGAATTGTGACTTGTCTAGAATACTTAATGCATCAAACACATACATTACAGTTCTTCAGATTGATTCATTTTGTAATGTCAAGCTTTTTCAAAAAATCTCAATGATTCAATTTCATCAAATAGTTTATTCTTGCTTGAAAATTTATCGTTTGGTCTAATAAACAATGAAAATCCTTGTTTTGATATTTCTTGATCACACAGACTTACTTGGAAATCTTAAAACCATAGAGCAATATGCTGATTTTCTTCTTCCCTATTAAAATAATGTATTTACAACCAGCTGAATCAAATAATCTCGTAGTAACCATCACTTAAGGCGGATCCTAGAAATAAAAAACTTAGGATTACTTTATGTGACAACACGTCCCAGAAACTGTTGCATAAAACTAACCCATTCTTTTTATACATTATTCGTAATGTACACTTGGCAATTATTTTCTATTTAAGAAGTTATTGACATACGCTAAATAGTTTTTCTGATTGATATGTCTCCATTCTTTTCTATTTCTAATTCAAGTTGGACTGATATCTATAATCTATATTTTTTTATCTAAATGCATAATCTGAAACACCGATTAGTATTAATTTAGTTACTTAAGGGCTTAATTCGCTTACAGACTTTGTAACAAACAATGTGCAATAAGACCAAAATCTGACTCACAATTCTTATTTGTTTCGTCTATATTTCGCGTAATTAATTTGTCTACTAAATTGAATTTTCAGTAGTCACTGGAATACAAATAATATTATCCAACCGCAGACTCCTAACAAATAAATTGTTTCAGCCATCTACCTACAAACGTTATGACTAATGGACAAAAAACAAAAAGGCAAAGGGATGTAAAGCACTCTGTTACGTCGATATAGAAACTTGCATGTCACTGACGCATCATACTTTAGTGATTGGTGAATAAAAAGGCTTTTTTACAATAGTGAAATTCGATCAGCACTAGTACAATCAGAGCACTAAACTACTTCGTCCTCTATTCCCAAATGGGTAAACAAGACAAGATATTTGTGAAGCTTATTCTATGGTCTGAAATGAAAAACTCGTCATGACAATTTCAAGTTATCCTTATCTGCCAACTAGGATAAGAGTAAAACATTTCAGTAGTTTTAAATACTTCCTTATCAAATTTATCAACAATAGGATATATCAAGTGCGTCCGAGGTTAATCTGTTAATCTAGAAAAAAAGGGAAGTCTGATTTATTCTGAAATCATCCTTCGGATTTTAAGCTTTATTTTAGCAGAGATTAGGAGTTCCAGAATCACATTGGTTTAATGGATCTATCTGTAAATGTTACTTGAGAATTTCAATCCCTTCTTCAAACACTGAAACGATTACTGAAGAGAAGCAGTCAAATTAGACCATAAACAGTTCTCGAGATTTCTGCTGATTATTTTGAGCTACCAAAATTACTGATCGAGTGAATGTACTAATCTTTCAAGCTTCAATTTATTTATAAATAGAACTACAAAACCGACTAATTATAAAAGTCAATCAATAAGAAATTAAACGTTGAGTTTTAAAATTGGTAATTAAAAAATGACTATTCGTTATGGTAGTGTGATATATATATATATATATCGTTTAAAAGAATACTGATTAACTAGGTTACTGATTTTTATTTATATCTCCCATGGAGTGAAAAATGAAACTTGTTTGATTGATTTCATTTCACTCAAGACAATATCAGTAAAGTTATGCTTGAAAAGAGTTTTCAGATTCCTTCGAATTATAACATTAGAAAACCAGTACATTTTCTTCAATTCTTACTTACTTTAACGAAAAATGGTGTTTGAATTGAGTTTTTAGCAATATGAAATAAGAGTAACGAAAATTCGCAATACTGTGAAATCAATATTTTTTGCTTTTTTTTTGCTTTCTACGCACCAACATTTCATCGAAAAACTAAATTCACAAAGGTAAGTCAGCTTAAATTCTTTGATTTTTTTTTTCATGAAATCAAAACTGATATTTTATGTTATATTCATAAATTTTTTTTTCTTTTTGATTTAACCAGTAAGATCGAAAGTTGAAGATAAACGTCTGCCTAATATTTGAGACATTATTGCCGCCAACATTACTGATTAGGTTGGTTGTATAATCATCTATTACAAGTTAAATGAAATGACAACATTTTATTATTTATTCATTTTAGAACAATGAAATTTTTTTTTTTTGAAATAGACTATGTATTTGTCTTTTTTTTAAATCATTTTAAATCAATAAATAAACAAATTCAGACTATTTATAATTCACTGAAATATTTCAAGAAAAAAAACCTAACTAAGATTAATTCTACAATGACAAAAAAATATTCAAATTAAATTAGTTCTCAATAATCATTGCGACAGTAGTAATATGACTAATATTCAGATGATAATAATAATTTAGATATAATATATTTCCTAGTGATTGGGTAAATTATTAAGAATTTATTCAATCTTCAATAGACATTTATTTAATAGTTGATTGTGTGGCATTTTAACTGACCGGTAATTATTTAATATTAAACTTGGTAAAAAAATATTATAAGATTTCATCAATGAAAACATGTATATGATAAGGAATGACCTCAACTAACCAGATATTTAATTCCAGCAAGCAATAAATAGTGGTTATTGTCCTAATATGAAACTTTCCATCAATAATGAATATTTTTAATCAAGTCACAAATCATATCCCAAACTCTCAGAGTATTCCCATGTTGAGTGAGTCAGTAATGTTAGTTGATTTCAAATCCAACTAACTTTATCCTAAAAATAATAATTTATTTAAATTTACAATAATTATTTACTAAAATATATATATATATATATATATATATATATATATATATATATATATATATATATATATATCAGTTAACAATTGATTATGCATTTGAACAGATACTAAAAGAAACATGAACAATGTATAGGAAATACAGTTGTTGATTCAAATATTGATTAGTTCGAGTTAAATATATGAAGTGGGAAAATGATAACTATCGTTAATACTACATCAGACTATAAATGAGGGAACAGTACTTCACTTAATAGGGAGTGAGGAGGAAAATAAAGCAGTGAGTGTAAACAGAAAACGAATGTAATGTACAAAAATATAGATTAATGATACTTACGTTTAAGTAAGATCAGAAAGTAAACTTGACAGCTTTGAAAGTTCGTGAAATTGTTCAAAAGTTTCCTCAAAATACGAGGAAAATATGTCAAAACTGGTTGACCAACTCTATCTACTAAGACGTGTCACAAGTGCTCAACCACCTCCTGCCTAGAGGCGTAATTCTAGATGACTAATGAATAGACCATAAAATGTTGGGAGAGGTTAGAACAAGCATCAGTCTGTCAAACAACAGACTAGGACTGAGCCGTATATATAAAAGCTGGTTAAGGTTTGTATAAAAACCATCATTAGTGATAAAAGGTATCGGAGCGCTAGCAGCTGAGTACTAAAATTCATACTTACACATACTTTGCTCATTTGTGCTGAGCACTACGACCAAATAATCGTTTAATAATCAGTCTATTCAAAGGTCTGTCCAAGGTTAACGAATTATTATAACTATAAACTGAAAAGGATAACTAATTTCACAGCTGTTAGCATCAAAATGTTTACCTGTATGGCAGATTGCTAAACAGAGCATCACTGTCTGAAAATGTGTCAGCAAACAGAAAGTACACATACATTCTTCATATGCATACTCCATAGAGACTTGTTACTTCATCCTAGAGGATCCATTGAAAGTCTACCAGTTCGATGTTTTAGCACATTCTGCACACACTCGTTTAGGATCTAGTGTTTTCTTTTAAAAAATGATTTCATTGTGTAAAACGATAGAATTGTATTTTTTTTTTAAGATCGAAAAGGTTGGAAAATTCGCAAACAAAACTTTTATTCCCCATATGCTTTTACTTAAATATATGTAAGTACCATAAAGAATTATGTAAAACATTTGTTGAGTTGATGACTGAGCGGAAAAGACTAGGTTCATATGCGTCTCAAACAAGTAATCTCTAAGTTTAGTTACATAATCATTAAACACTATTAAATGACATCATCACTTCTATAGCCAAACACTAATTATCAAAAATATGATTACGAATGAGGAATTAAACTATGATATTAAGTATGAACCACGTTAGGTAAATGAAGCAGTTACAGACTGTTAAAACTACTTTCGAAATCTTAAAATTCATAACGGAAACTAAGATTTCGCAACTAGTTAAATTGACTAATTAGAACTTTCTCTGTAAAATGTAAAAACTAACTTTTGAAACATTGCTTATTTAAATGTTGGTTCATATCAGTGGCTAGTTTTGAAACAACCAATTCACCATGTGACAGAGCGCAATTTATTATATGATTTTATTAAGCCTTATGAAATTCGTTGGATATAAGTCAACAATAGGAATCACCTTAGTACTAACTTTGTATAGGCTTTCAGAACTAATCATATCGATATACCATTTGATTAGAAAGATATGTTTGGACAAATTAATAACTGATTAATGAAGCTTTAATTTCTTTGTGGAAAGTTTAAATTCTTTAAACTGTTTAATATTGAATCACATATCTAATTTTTTGTTCTTATTTACTTTAATAAAAGTAATACGTTTAGTAAGTGAAAAACACTATTTCAATACCGATCGGTCCTGTTTTTCCTACGTCATTTTATTACGGAGGCGTGTATCAACATCAAGCACTGATTATTCAACTACTCTGTATCATGAGGTTTCATTCATCATACGGAATTCCCGTCGTTTTTTATCATCTTAAAGTGTGCATAGTTCAAAAAATCTTCAATTTATATAAGAGATTCTTTAGAACGAATGTTGAGCTTTAAACCCTCATATATTGAACAGAGATAACAAACTTTCACAAGATACACATAAAATTAGAATATGTACTAAGAGTAATTAGTACTCTCTTTTTGAAGTCATTATATATATCAAGTTTCATTCCATTAAATTTCAAGTCAAGTTTTCTTGTGAATGAAAAAAACCAAGGGTAAAATAGTATTTGATCTCAAAAAATTAGTTATAAGGCAATATCGGACAGTAGTCAGCTTATCATATCAATAGAGTAGCTAAACCGGAACCTAAGATTGCTCAACACCGAAGGGTGGGTGGTCGCCACATAGAAAAAACAAACACGTAAAATGGTTTCAAAAATAATAAACCAAGTATCTAAGCATTGCCTACCAACAAAGTTGATTGAATAGCGAACACAACAAATATTAGGCGCGTTAATGTTACATAATAGTCTGTAGTTATTTGGTTTTACAGAATAAACTGATCAGATATTGCAAATAGTGACAGAATTATTAACAAAGGGACGACGTAGACGATTTCTCACAACAGATACATTTGAAAGTTCAATAGAATCAATTGATGAACATTCCAACTGTGGTAATATCATTTCCTTACTCAAATCCCACTACCCTATTAAAACATAAGAGGAAACTAATTCTATAAACCATTGCGTGAGAACCTACCACTGCAACGGACGTAATATAAAATCCTTTTTTTAAATGCATTTGCTATAATAAAGAAAGAGGTAAATATGAATCCATTTTCTAATAGATTTGTAATTAATTTAATTACATCAATTCATCGATTACATGTTTACAGTAAAATCACACACAAAACTAATACAGAACCAGTTCCAGTAAACAAAAACAAGTCGATTTGCTTTATAAATTGGTTACCATAAGTGGGCTAAATAATACTATGCAATGAAATATCAGTCACATTGATAACATGATCCGACCACCGAAAGCGATTATCCTGAGTTAAATATAAAATTGAAGATGACATAACAGTACTATAAACGGATTCACAAGCGCAATCGACCAAAAGCATTGGACACTTGTCTAATTATAATATCAGCCTGCAATGAAAATATTAATATTTGACAGAATACATCGAAACCATATGAACAGCTGTTTATTAGCTAAATACTTGCAGTATAATAGGGAGATTTTGATTTAATTAACCTGTTATTATAATGATAACTTAAATTGTCCTACTGTAGGTTTTGTGTGCAAACCCATAAATTAGGTGCATGAAAAAAATAGAGAAGAAAAATAAACAAGCCGAAGCTGACACAATTTCAACAAAAGAGCCATTATTATCACTCACTACACACACAAAAAGATAAACTATACAAATAACTTTCAATCATTAGGACGTAAATTATTCAGCAACCAAAATAATAACGCTTTCTATTGTTTTATTTTTGATGTTAAAAAAAGGTAAAGATAATAAAACAGTAGGAGTAGAGGTAAAAAAAAAACAAGTAAAATGTAGGATCAATAAAGTACGAGAGCATAGTGCTACATCAGTTTTAACATAACTAGATTTGTTAAAACTGAAGCAAAATCGAATGTTACTGTAATATAAATTTCCGTAAAAAACCAAAAATTTCTTCGTACATGTACACAAATGGATGTATTGATTATCGGACAGTAAAGATAAGAAAGAATACAGTTCCAAGTAAAAATCACGTAAAAACTACATCAAAAAGAAGAAACATAAAGATGATTAATTTTTGTTTCAAAATGAACAGAGATTAACAGAATGAGAAAGAGTGTAACACGTGAATGAATTGTATAAACACAGTGGAGAAAAAACTCCACTAAAACTGAAGAACTAGCACATACGTTTACATGTACAATAATTTAATATTGTAGCCGATTTATAATCAGATAAAATTATAACATAAAATGATACTATCTTTACAAATGATGACAATTTTATAGATATGAACACCTAACTAATACTAGAAACTTTTCTGTTTCATAATTTACTAGTGATACTGTTGATTAATACTGTTAATTTGATTGGTATGAACACTGTGGACAACAGCCACGAGTCACAATGTGAACTGTTAATAGGATTAAATTTAGAAGATAAACCGTCGACAAAAATCAGCAGATAGTTGAAAAAAGGCAGTGGCAAAACATAGCGTACAATAATGCTTTGATTTATGACAGTGAAGTTCATTATTTACGCAAAATTGATTAGCAAAATTGAAAAGAAGTGAGTGGAAAAAATGTACCAACACAACTTGATGTATTAGAACAGAGATAATTATATGCAATAAACACATGGTAGGTTTTCAATAACAAAAATCCCCATCATACATATAATATGACAGCACCGGTGTGCAACGATACTGAAATTTTTCACTGAAATAAGGAAATATAAGGTATAAGTGTGTATATATGCTTAATAACAGAGAAGAGATTGTCCTCTCGTAGTTCATCATGTTATCAAATAATCAGAAAATAAAACCCATTCAATCTGGATGATGTAATAATAAATGTTTAACAAAGATTCCATTTTTATTTAATCACACTTTCACTCGAAATAAACAAATAAATCAAATTAAATTAATTGTAAGCAGAGCAGGTGATGAGTAGTAAAAACAGGAAGAAAATATCATAATTATTGCAGAAGAGAACAAAATTTTTTTTTTGAAATAAAAGTAGAATTTAAGAATAACGACTGTGTGCAGCAGCAATCGATTGGTGATAAGTTGTAGTGTTACCACTGCTACAAACTGGCAGAAAACACGTCGATGATACCGATGATAATGTGGTAATACTATTTGTTGTATCAGGCATAACATTATTATTATTATTATCATCACTTTCATAAGTGATCACTGGTTTAACACCAGGATGAATAAAAGGTTGAGTAAGAAAATGTTTCTCTTGTTCATTTTTAAATATTGGATGACTACCATAATGCTCAATGAGATCATCAATACAAGTGAATACTTTTTGACCAATATGATATTGTCCTTTTTCAACGTGTACTTTAAAATTTCTTGTTTTATTGCCTGCATTGATAGTGACAGTTAGATCACCAGGCTGTTGTTTAAAAACCAGTTAGGAATAAATAAGAGAAAAGAAAGAAACACAAATTTAGCTTTATTGTGTATTTATTCTATGTTTACAACAATATAGTAAAATTAATTTATTTAGCTAAATTAAACATGTACTGAAATGTTACTAAACAAAAGTAGTATTATAACATGAATTTTTTTAACACTTCACATGCTGTGAAGTTGATCAGTCTATATTTTGTCATGTTACACATATATAAAACTCATTTATGAAGTTTAGAGGTTTAAAAACTCATAAGAATCAATGGTATTATTCATCTACTTAAACTAAAGTCGATGAAAAGAGTTTCGGATGTTTCACCAAGTGGTTAAAAGCTAACACTTTGAATCAGTAAGTTACTATACATATTCATAAGAGGTATTAAATGATTCATTCAGAAAACAAAGATATGTTATCATACAAAATGAGTAAAACGTATTCAATCAGTCAGTCGCCTACAACGCAGAACTTTGTACGTACGTACGTCAGTTCAAATTGCCATACCACATTAGCACAGAAACGCAGTCGTCAATTCAAACCTCATAGTAGGAAAGGTAGAAGAAGTAACAACATTAATCGGAGAGATTAAGTTTCGAAGATATTAGTTAAGGAGTGTAATCTAATGGAATAAATTCGAGAGGAGGAAATTGACGATCATGAGGAATTCAGATTAGAATTTGAGAGAACACAAAGAATGGATGCACCTGACCCATTGCAAACGATTATGAACCATGTCATTCACAGTCCTTAATCATCGGTTAGTATTGTCTCGCGGACCTGAACCAGGTAGTCTACATCTACCAACATGACTAACTCCGCTTGTCAGTGACTGTTAGGATATTCATCCAATATCCTAAGAGAATTATTGGTCGACTCCTATTGGTTAATTCCTACTGGTCGTCCTAGATATCAATGTCACGTGCTCCAATGTTGTTTCTTATTGGTTGTCCTGACTATCAATATCTCTTAAAATGTTGCTCCTTATTGGTCGTCTTAACTGTCAATGTCACAGACCTCGATGCTGTTTCCTATTCGATCTAAATGTATAAATACGCATTACCTGTAACGTTTTATGACCAGGACCCGGTCACGGATCCCGATTCTTTTCTAGACTCGGACCTCGTACTTTCTGGATGCTTGTAGAATACAGGTTCTACTTCATATCAAGCTTTCTTCTTTTGTTCAATGGGAGTTGGGATAATCGGATTAAGTAGCATGTCGTGTCGCCGGATCCTTGATCCTCGCTCTCGTATTCCAACTAAGGTAAGCTCGTAATAGCTTCAAGCTTACCTACTGACGAACCTAACAGTGACTTCGAAGATTTTCACCAGGTTTTTATCAGGCCACGCCTAGCTTTCTTCCAGCCTACCCCTACATCATACAACATCGATCGTTGACGCGATGGATGGTTAGGTGTATTCGTATTACGTGCCCCAACCACCTCAATTGACGAATATTCACTACTTTATCAACTGGTCTATCATCCATAAATAGTACCCGTTTTCTAACGACCGCATTGCTTACTCGGTTGTCCCACGATACGCGAGCAACGGTTGATCGAATACTAGTAACTTGGGAATATCCTCAACTCTTAGTGGCCATGTTTCACAGCCATAGACTAGGATGGAGAGAACTGCTGTGCAGTCAACTATTCCTTTGGTCAGCGAAGGAATATCTCGCTTACGCCATAAGTGACACAAGTTGGTAAAAGCCAATCGAGCCTTCTGTATCCGTGCTGAGATCGCGTCACACACCAAGCCATCAGCACTGATAAGTGAAGCAGTCAACACGCTCAACTGCTTCCCTCTCTATCACTAGGTTCAGGTATTGAAGCAAGCCAATCCTGTGACAACATTTCACATTTCGAGGGGGAAAATCGCATCCCGAACATACTAGCATTGTTTCTTCGGGTAGTCAGAACTATATATATATATTGATTTTTATGCTTTCCCAGCTGAAATATTGGTCTACGTTAGATGACCTGTCTGAAATATAAAAAAGAGAATTACGCCAATTTTCTTTTGTCATAAATCACGTCTTGGAATTCAACAAAATAATAAAAGCCTCTTTATTTGGACTACTACTATATCAATTTCAAAAATGTTTAGTGGTAGAACAGTCGGTGTGATGACTGTACCCACACTCCTAAAAAAAAGTGACCTGTAATTTTCCCAAATATTCTTTGTTATGTTATGCATCTATCTGTGAACATTTTGCAATTATTAATCAATCAATTAATTATTACTTATTAATTTGTAATTAATAATTACATTTTTAAAGTGGATTAGTCTAATATGAGAGAAAAAAGTTATCTCAACAAGAGAGTAACAATGTCCAATATATATTGAGTTACAGACAATAATAAAATGAATATCCTCGGTTTTGAGGTAATTACCATGTGATAAAGTGAAACTGACAGGAAAATTATTAAAACTCGTGGTTTTTTCAACAATCTGCGCACAACTAAGATATTACATGAAATTTAAACAATAAATTTCAGTTTTCATGATAAGCGCCACGACACTCAATCAATAAGTGCAAAACGCAATAGCTAACGTTTCCAAATTTGACTAAAACAAGAACAACAAACTTTTTCGGTTTGAGTCTTTTATGTAATAGCTTCTGTAAAGCGCAATAAATTTAGAGTTCTTTGTTCATTTATTATCGTTTGAGATTTTGAATTACCGACACCATGTACACCGTTCAGCAGTGGTGAAATTCCTCATCATTTGCTTGACAGTGAAAATAATATTATAGAATCAACTAGCATCAAAACTAATTCACGCTACTCATTAGGACTTACATGGGATTCACAGTCTCTTACGATAAATTCACCAAGTAAAGAATATTTCCTAAGCATTTCTTCACATTCAGCACGTGAAATAATGCCCCAGAACCATGGTCGATTTATATGTAAACGACCTGTACTAGACTGCGTAGCATAACTTAGCCTTAATGTTTCCCCATCAGTAGTCTGTGACTTATTTGTGACAGTATAGCTTGAACTGGTCACAGACATCTGGTTAGTTTGAATAGGATGGCTAAAATTTGAGGACTGACAAGATGATGGTTTATGATTTGAACTGAATGATTTGCCTAGTGTAGTAGTTGCTGTCGATGATGTTGTTAGGACACGAACATAATTCTGTGGTACCAGACCACTTTCACCACGGGCATTACGACAACGCCACCAATCTGGGTCGTCGGGAGGTTTATCAAGTACTTCCAGGACCTCATTTGCACCAAAAGACAACTCTTCTACTTGATTACGTACAAATGGATAAAGAGTTAGGACAGTTTCACGCTGAAGCTGCTGCTGACCCCGATAGCAAGGTGGATTGACATTATCATTACGTAACGATTGCGATTGTTGGTGCATCTGTTGCTGGGTTTCTGTCATAGAACCAGGACTCAAGGAATGTTGTTGTTTTTTTTGCTGCTCATAGTACTGAAAAGCCAAATAGTTAGCTTGCATTTGGTCTTGAGTATTTGAAATATTTGGTACGGATGAATCATTTAAATCACGATTAAGTGAATTTGAATTTAATATACTGGGTTGTGAACTACTTCCAGATCTAAAAGTATAAGTAAAAAATAAATCTTTAGTAATCTGGTGGACATATTATGCTTGTTGATCATGATATGGAAAGCTTGGTGACAAAAATATTACTAGTTCCACCTAGATTTTCAAGATGAATTTTAAGTTACAAGACTGTAGCGGCAGTTAGAGGGTTGAAATAAAAACCTAGAGCTTTTAGTCAACTGATATTGATAACTCATGTTTGATTAAACCATTGGCCGTTAAGTAAATAGTCAATGCAAAATAAAACACTCAATGGGTAAATGGATTTCGATTTTCTTTTCATTACTTTCACCTAGCAGCCTGCTAAACATAGCAGTCTAACCAGTATAAACTTTTAAAAGCAGCCGAAAAAGCTACAACACAATATTATCTTCATTTTTAATTACTCCTTGCTCGAATTAGAAGTGCTCCCTAACAGTTACTCAAGTTAAAGAAAGGTTATGACAATAAGAGAACTTTAGGGAATAGTGTAGTATAAATAAAAATAATTTAGACCGGTTTTTACGAATCGTTTACAGTCTAGCAGACCGAGTATATGCATGTAAAAAGAGTGTGGCTTGTCTAATAATAGACGGTCCTCTTCAGTAATATTTGTCAAAACGAAAACAGTGTATTTTCTAAAATTATTACAGATATGTAAAAAAGCAAACATCGTGGGTTTTTAAGATAATCCTTAATATGAATGGAAAAAGAATAACATTTTTGTTTAGTAGTTTCGGAATTAACTCCGCCAGTAGTCCCTTCGGGGCTACTGCCGGTCCCAAGCCCGGATAAAGGAGGAGGGGTTGGACATGGGGTTGGTGCCCCCATCCCAACTAAAACTAACTTGCCAAAAAAACGCTAACCAGAAAAAATCGTTCAAACCATTTTAACTCTGCCCTCACAGTTGGAAGAAGAATTATGACGTCTCGTGATGAAAGCCGAGTTCCCTCGGAAGTCACGGGGCCGATGCCTCTTCTGACAACCAGAGCAACCATTCTTTTAGGTACATGGAACGTCCGTACATTGTGGGAGACTGGAAGACTATTTCAAGTTGCGGCAGAAGTGAAAAGATACAACCTCGAGGTGCTCGGCATCAGTGAAACACACTGGACACAGGAAGGACAACTGAGACTAGCTTCAGGGGAACTGCTGTTATACTCTGGTCATGAAGAGGAAAATGCTTCACATACACAAGGCGTTGCACTGATGCTGTCCAAACATGCACAAAAGGCACTGATAGGATGGGAATCTCATGGACCAAGGATCATTAAAGCGTCCTTCAAAACAAAGAAAGAGGACATTACAATGAACGTCATCCAATGTTATGCACCTACCAACGACTACAATGACGACGTTAAAGATCAATCCTACGAAAGGCTGCAGTTATTCGTCGAGAAATGTTCACCAAAGGATTTGACGATTCTGATGGGAGACCTGAATGCCACGGTTGGAATCAACAACACTGGATATGAAGACATCATGGGACGACATGGACTGGGAGAAAGGAACGAAAACGGTGAGAGATTAGCAAACCTATGTGCCTTCAACAAACTGGTCATCGGTGGCACAAAATTCCCGCACAAACGCATACACAAATCCACATGGATTTCACCGGACCACACTACTCAAAACCAAATTGACCATATCTGCATCAACAAAACGTTCAGAAGGACGATAGAGGATGTGAGAACCAAGAGAGGAGCTGATATAGCCTCAGATCCCCACTTGCAGATCGCCAAAATGAAACTGAAACTAAAGAAGCACTGGACAACGAAGCAGACAACATCACATCTTCGGGATACCGTAAAACTCAACGAATTCAAGATAGCCCTCTCTAATAAGTTCCAGGCCTTGCACAATATACTCAATGGAGAGGAAGCGACATTGGAGAACAATTGGAAAGTGATCAAGGAGGCAATCACTTCAACATGTCACGAAGTTCTGGGTCGCAAGAAGTACCATCACAAGGAATGGATCTCTGTTGATACTCTTGCAAAAATTGTAGAAAGGAGGAACAAGAAAGCAGCAATCAATGTCAGCCGAACAAGGGCAGAGAAAGTTACCGCACAAGCTGCATACACAGAAGCAAACAGGGAAGTGAAGAAGATCATCAGAGCTGACAAACGAAAATATGTGGAAGATCTAGCAATGACGGCGGAAAAGGCTGCAAGAGAAGGAAACATGAGACAATTGTACGAAACAACAAAGAAGCTCGCCGGGAAACTATCGTAAACCAGAACGACCAGTGAAAAGCAAGGAAGGCAAAATAATCAGCAACACTGACGAACAGCGAAATAGGTGGGTAGAGCACTTTAAGGAACTCCTAAATCGACCAGCTCCTCTGAAGACACTCAACATCGAAGCAGCATCCACGGACCTCCCAATTAATATTGGCGCACCTACAATCAAAAAGATCAGTATGGCCATCAGACAAATCAAGAGCGGCAAAGCACCACGACCAGACAACATTCCAGCACAAGCAATGAAAGCAGATGTGACAGCAACTGCGAAAATATTTCATATCCTCTTCAAGAAGATTTGGGATGAGCAACAAGTGCCATCAGATCGGAAAGAAGGATACCTGATCAAAATACCAAAGAAAGGCGATCTCAGCAAGTGTGAGAACTACAGAGGCATCACTCTTCTTTCAGTACCAGGAAAAGTCTTCAACAGGGTATTGTTAACCAGAATGAAGGACTTCGTTGACGCCCAACTTCGAGATCAACAGGCTGGATTTCGTAAGGATCGATCGTGTACTGACCAAATTGCAAGAGAAGACGACCAGTGTAGCAGCAGCCTCTGCAGCAGTAGGTCTCAACATACATAAAGGAAAAAGCGAAATTCTCTGATGCAACACAACATGCACCAACCAAATCACGCTTGATGGAGATGCCTTGGAGGACGTGAACACCTTTACATATCTGGGCAGCATCATCGATCAGAAAGGTGGATCCACTGCAGATGTGAGGGCGCGGATTGGTAAAGCAAGGACTGCATTTCTACAGTTGAAAAATATCTGGAACTCCAAACAACTTTCAACCAAAACCAAAATCAGGATTTTCAATACAAATGTCAAGACAATCCTACTGTATGGAGTGGAAACATGGCGAACTACCAAAACCATCATCCGGAAGATACAAGTGTTTATTAACAGTTGTCTACGCAAAATATTTCGGATTCGTTGGCAAGACACCATCTGCAAAAACGTACTGTGGGAGAGAACAAACCAGATTCCAGTGGAGGAGGAAATCAGGAAGAAGCGGTGGAAGTGGATAGGACACACACTACGAAAAGCACCTAACTGCGTCACGAGACAAGCCCTCACATGGAACCCTCAAGGCAAAAGGAAAAGAGGAAGACCAAGGAACACATTACACTGAGAAATAGAGAAAGATGAGAGGAATGAACAAACATTGGACAGAACTGGAGACGGAAGCCCAGGACAGAGTTGGTTGGAGAAAACTGGTGGGCGGCCTATGCTCCATTGGGGGTAACAGGCGTAAGTAAGTAAGTTACGGAATCGGATTCGAAATATTGAAAATACTGACTGAAGACTGGATTTATTAAATCGATGGCAACAGTAATCGTGAAGCAACTAATAATGATAACTGTTTTGTGCCCAAATGTCTTCAGCAGTTTAAATGACTTGAAAAAATAATTTATGAGCATTTCTAAAAAAAATGTCAATGTATTCATTTATTAACGTTAAATGTTGATAACCATTTATTTCAGAACATTTTACTAATTTTCCATAGCTTTCATTGAAACTTACAAACAATTTGGTTCCTCCGTTAAGAAGAAACTCAACTTCCAGAACTAAAATAGTGATCTAATTCAATTTTAAATGGTTTGAATTATCCCATTGTTGGTATTTTTGACGGAAATATGATCAGTCATTGTTGACAGATAGACGTCCTATGCGGACTGACTCGATATAGCATCTAAGACACAAGTTTATACAGAATGGATACAATAACGGGATAATCCAAACCCTTTTAAATTGAATTCAATCGCATACCCGTTGCTCAAGTGAGTAACTATCTGGACTCAACAGCTAAGTGGATAACGTAATGGTGTTTGAAGTAAACGAAGTGCAGGTACTACCAGCTAACGAGTGTCAAAACATGACGAAACGCACGTTCTGGATTCTACTGCTAGCCACTCTATATAAAATAGTGATCATTATACTATTTACAAGTGCTTCTTCAACTAATGGCGGCCTGCTTGAATATTTGAGTTACCCATTTTCTAACATCATAATATTTCAACAAATCAACCTTTTTCTGTTTATCCTCACACATCAATCATGTCTAATAATCGCATAATCTATTCAGGCACCTATATAAGGAGTTTAAAAGCTATCGATTTACGAGGTATAAAAAAGAACAATCTGAGACATCACGGTGGCTGTTGAGAAAAGAATGAACGTTAATAAAATGTCGATTCCTGAATTGCTTACTTCCAAATGCTGTTTTGTAAAGTCAATTTGTTGAAATATGCCGTGCTGAGAATTCCATGTTGTACTAAACATGTAACATTGAATAAAACCACTATTATTATTATTATTCTAACACAGGATTTGGAATTTTTAAGATCAAACGACTAAGTGCAACTTTCATAATTCAGTGCAAATCACATATATATATTGCATGGAGCAATAAGCGATATAAATACACACACAAATAAATTAATTCGCACGTTTACTGTTTTTAACGCGTATAAAATAACAGATTTATTTGTTTTATCGTATATACTACTAATGACTTAAAAATTGATGAAACAAACAGCAAATTGATTGCATGTATTATTTATATTAGTAATATTAGTTTATTCAATAATTGATGAGTTAGTTTCATGTGTATTTTGATTAGTTGAGAGTTTAATTAAATAGAATACTTTCATTTTCATTCCTTTATTTAGAGATGTATTTTCACCCCTTTTATAAAGTAGATTTTTAAAGGTTTGTACACTGGCATATATATATATATATATATATATATATATATATATGTACGAAAAGTAAATAAACGGCGCTGTTTAGGATATCGTGGTCTTTTTTTAATATAAACAAACAT
Organism: Schistosoma turkestanicum; assembly: GCA_944470395.2. NCBI lineage: Eukaryota > Metazoa > Platyhelminthes > Trematoda > Strigeidida > Schistosomatidae > Schistosoma > Schistosoma turkestanicum. Next base: position 17,134,975 of record OX103972.1, on the reverse strand, counting down.
ATATGGTTCGTTGAAAAAAAGAAATATCTAAAAATAAACGGATACATAATGATAATGACTTAATCAATAGAATATTCGGTCTACAATTTAAGTTCTACACACAAAATTCAGTGTAATGAATATGTATACTTTTTATTTAGCGTTAGTTATATGTGTGGGTGATAAAGTACAGGCAACACATTAAATGTTGTTGCAATAAGATTTGCCTGGCCAGTAGGAACCTAACTACGTTGATATGAAACTTAATATCATTGAGGTAATAGGCATAAGACTATTAGATTTTCTATTGTTCAACTAAATATCGACAACGATTAGTCATAAAACATCAATATTTACACAATGAAATAATGAATGAATCATTGTTAAACTACCACTAGAAACCTGGAAGCACTGGACGGCCGTTTAGTCCTGGTATGGGTATGCGCATCCACGACTCCTGATATTCTCGGGATCTGAACCCACGACTCTCGACCTTGCGCGCAAACGCCTAACCTCTGGACCATCATCCAACGCTGATAATGTCTAATTCTTATCAACCTAAGGAGTTCGCGCAAACTAAACCACTGTCTTTGGTTGTTACTGAGAACACCCGACAGGGTTGAACTCCACTGGTCGCGTCTTTTCACTAGAACTCCGAGAATTTCCTCACGAAGCTGGTCACTAGTGAGCATATTTTTTGATTTCATAACATAGTATTATGGAGACCATAGTTCATATACATTAAAATCATGAATGAATCGTTGTTAGACCAGTGCTTTCAGGTTTCGAATGGTGGTCTAACAATGACTCATTCATGATTTCAATGTGTAAAGACAATGATCTCCATAAAACTACAACGCACATTTACACTATATACTCAAGAATTTTATTCAAAATCTTAAAATTGCGTATTTTTCAGTATATATTTTCTAAACAGAATTATATTATTTGTAAACTTTAAAACAATAAACACAAATTTTAATGAAATCATGAATCGATCAATGTTAGACTGACTGACAATATTAGACGAGCATTGAAACCTGGAAGGAGATCGTGGATGAGCACTACCGAGGAGCCGTCCAGTGCTTCCATTTTCCAATGGTGGTTTAAAATTGGTCGATTCATTATTTCGATAAAACTCAACAATCTCCACAACCCTAAACCGATAATAAACATCAGTCATGAAGAAGTTAGACTTAAACATAGTTATATTTAGGAAACAGATATATGTGCATTTTATGAATTTCGACTCAAACTTCTAGACATGTTTTTAGTGTCGACATTACGAACCACGATAAACAAACTTTAGGAAAATGTTAGTCACTATTTTAGGAAATACTAACATCGATCTATTTTGAATAATCGTTTAGTTTTATTCGTATTATTCGTTCCATCTTGACAAAAAAATTTTTTTAGAAGATACAAGGTGGTACTGTAGTGAAGGAGAACACAGGTGAGGGCAACCGAATTGTATTTAACGAAAATTACAGAGTTACTCAGTAAAATAGGAAAACCATATCGTAACCGTTAATTTGCAAATCTTCAATCAATCATCAATCCATTGTCTGACATTTCACTATTCATGCGTTTCATACAAATTCCATTGTGTTCCCACTCTTCCTTTCTTGATCTTCCCCCATATTCTGCTGCCAGACATTACGTTTACACTCACGTCATATACTACTTATAAGTAGCGCGCACCACAGTACAACGTCTAAATCCATATATTAAAGCAAGTCAACAATACTTATTTGAACTGTTTGAACTATTTCATAATATGAAACCAAGTGTTTATCCCCTTTTTCTAATCCCAGAGATCATGTATGATAACCAATAAATGATATCGAATGACCATGCGATGAAAACTCGGCTACCACTATGCTTTAAAAGCTATATCAGTGATGTAGTTGGACCGTAAAATTAGCCATTTGTTAAACAAACAAAACTTTTAATTGCATTTAATAAATATTTACAGGCTCAGATGACTTAGAGGCTAAAACTTCCTACATAATTTGTCCACTACTTTTTATCTTCCTTTAAGTCAACTATAATTTTCTTTCAACTTTTCAGATACTTCCATCCTTAATTCACTCTCTTGTTTACCATACTTTTAATATTGTTCCGTTATTGTCAATTTATTTTTTACAGACTTAAAAAATTCATGTGGTTTTTTTATGACGAATGTCAATCACTTCGCGCTAATTTTTCTCCATAAACTAATAGATTACATTCACAAAGTCCTTTACATTTTTTCACTCGGATTGGTTTATTAAACTTTTTATGTTATTTTATTCAGTCCCATAGCTTCTGTTTTCCGCAACCCCACACACCTTGTTTCCAACATTACAGAAGAAACTACTACTGAGATCATAGTTTCGCCTAATGAATTTCAAAAGATTTCTAATGTAACATAGACACATTTAAAACCGGGCAACTGTCGGCCAATATGATAATAGAAGCTCAAAGAATTCATAGTCTATAAATAAAAAGCATAACTAAGTAGTAATATAAACTAGTGTTTCAAAGTGTATGTCGTATCTCAATAACAATATAAATGACACTAAATAGTCTTCAAGTACAATAATAATAAGGATTTCGCAACTCACCAAGTTCAAGTTTATATTCTCCACTACTAGATGCATTGTTCGTGTGGGGTAAGTGATACTATCAGAGTACCCACACTAAGATAGTTAAAGAGTTTGGGACATCCAACGAACAGTTCAAAAGTCAAGTGTTTTAACTGCTAATCAATGCTATATGGAATAAATAAACACTTTCACTGATTGAACCACCTAAGACCAGATTAAACTAATAGGCTACATATAGCATCCTCATACACTTATCTTAGATGTTTTCATTACAGAAATTGTATTTATTGATACGAATTTTGCAACAACATTACGATGTAAACAATGTATAACAGACTAAACGATCATAATAAATATTAATTTACGCTAGAGTTATATCAAGATAATACTGGAAGTGAAGAGAGATTTTTATTTTGATGGCATTCCACGGTAATGAAATTATGCTACGGATTAGGTAGGGACGAAAACACGTGTCCAACAATCCTTTCATATCATAAAGACACACTAGCTGATTATAAAATATCTTCAGACTGCAAAAATGAATAAAATATTACTAAGGGCTACATACCTATTCAAATTTTTCGTTAAATCTAATGTAACATAATTTGATGGAAACCATCCCATTCGTTGCGGTTTACCTTCAGTAATTAAAATTCCACGCCACCAACCATCTGAACTTTTTTCCAAAACACGAATTTTGTCGCCCCGTTCAATCGACAATTCATCTGGTTGACAAGCAGGATAATTGAAACGTGCTTGACATATTTGACGACCTAAACCAGTCCCAGTGCCAAAATATGATGTATTATCTAAATTTGCAGTCATAATATTAGTAGTTTGTTGGAATAGTGATAAAGACACATTTACAGCACCATGTCCATTTTGATAATTTGGTATAGATATATTTCCACCTGAGTGCTGATTATAAATAGTTTGAATGATAAAAAAAAAATTTGAACAAATTTAGCTAAGGCAATCAATAAATTTGTTGAAATCATACCCAGACATCCTACCTAGTATAACCTCTCTTTAATAACTATTCTAGACAGTTATACTAAAGTGTTGAATAATGATTAAATGAGAATTTATCACACAATCTGAATGCGATCTTCGCATAAATATAAAGGTTAACTTTTCAGAAGTCCCCATGAATTTTCTGGGACACTTTTTTGGCAAAACACCTTGTTTTGTAGAAAAAAGTATTTCTGATAATGTTAACATATACTTAAGTTCCCGAGATACACCACATTTATTAAGTAAGGCTAACACCTTTGAATACTTACATTTACAAGTCAGTCAGTTACAGCGTAGAACTTTGTACGCAAGTAGCCAAGTTCAGGATGCCATACCACATTGGCACTAAGAGATGTTGAGTGGACGAAGGTCAGTTCAAATCCCATAGTGGTACAGTCAGTCAGTCAGATGCAACGTAGAACTTCGTACGTAAGTATATCAGTTCATGTTGCCATACCACATCAGCACAGAGATGTAATTGTCAATTCAAATCCAATAGTAGAAGAGGTAGTTAAGGTATTAGAAGTAATCGGAGAGGTTAGGATTAGAAGATATTTTTCAAGAAGTATGATTCAGTGAGAAAAGTTTAGAAAGTCAAAACTAGAGGTGTTGAAGAATCCAGAACATTAGGATTTGAAAGAGCACAAAGAATAAATGCACCGACGCCATTGCGAACGATTTTGAGCCATGTCATTCAAGGTCTCTAACCATCGATTATTATTATCTCGTGGACCCCAACCAGGTAGTCGACAATTACCGACATGGCTAAGTCTACTCGTCAATGACTTCACGGATTTTTGCCATATTTTGGTCTGGCCGCCCCTAACTTTCTTCCAACCTACTCCTACACTACAAAACAAAGCTCTTTGAAGCAGTTGGTGGTTAGGCATACGCAGCACATGTCCCAACCACCTCAACTGATGAAGTTTCATTACTTCATCTATTGACCTGCCATTCTTACGTAGCACCCGCTTCCTCATAACAGCGTTGCTCACTCGGGTGTCCCAGAATATTTGAGCAATGCTTCGGAGACACCTATGATCGAAAACTAGTAACCTACAAACATCTTCTACTCTCACTGGCCATGTTTCACAGCCATAAAGTAAGACGGAGTGAACTACTGCGCAGTACACTCGTCCTTTAGTCAGCAAACGGATAACTCGACTACGCCATAAGTGACGCAGGTTGGCAAAAGCCAATCGAGCCTTCTGTATCCGAGCTGAGATTTCGTCAGTCACCAGGCCATCAGCACTGATGAGACTCCCAAGATAAGTGAAGCGGTCAACACGTTCGACTACTTCACTCCCTATCACTAGTTCAGGTGCCGACGCAAGCCAATCTTGAAGCAATATTTTGCATTTCAAGGGGGAAAACCGCATCCCGAACATGCTTGCGTTGTTCCTCAAGGTGGTCAGAAGACTCTGCATTTTGTCAGCGTCTTCACCAAGTAGGACTATGTCATCGGCATATTCTAAGTCGATAAGCGTGCCCTCCTGGTAAAAGGTCTACTCCTGAAAATTCAGACGAGGATAAGGTTATTTCTAAGAGCATGTCTATGATAAAATTAAACAAGAATGAGGAGAGTGGACATCCTTGACGGACATCACTTGATGTAGAGAATTCCGGTGACATTTCGCCATAGGCTCTCACCCAACCAGTGGCGTTCGAGTAGAGAGCTTGTATAAGGTTAATGCACTTCTCTGGTACACCTTTCAATGACAGACACTGCCACAGAACCTCACGATCAGCAGAGTCAAATGCCGCTTTTAGGTCCAGGAACACAACTATTGTAGGACGCCTAAATGTATGCCTGTGTTCCAGGACCTGTCTTAGTGTGAAGATGTGGTCTATACATCCACGTCCAGGTCTGAAACCAGCCTGGTTTTCTCGAGTCTGCTCTTCACGAGCACTAGTTAGGCATCTAAGTATAATCGAGTCTAACAATTTAGAAACTATATTAGTTAGACTTATTCCCTTGTGATTGTCACAAGACTTTTGTCCTTTTCTATAGATTGGGAAAATCAGTGATTGAGACCAGTCGGATGGGATTACGTCCAGTTCCCAAATTCTACCTAAGATCTCGGTCAACCTAGCTGCTAAAACTGGAGCACCATACTTAAATATCTCAGGCGTAAAACTATCAGGATCTGCAGCTCGCCCTCGCTTCAGATTTCCTAACGCTTTCTCAACTTCATTAAGACTAGGGGGACTTACGTCGATTAGCCATTCAGGATGACTGGAGATCGTGGGTAACCGAAGAGTGGCTCGAGGCCAGTTGAACTGATCCCTAAAGTGTTCTGCCCATCGGTCCAGTCTCCTGGATTCAGGATGGATAATAAGACCATCATTTTCCAAGATAGTCTCACTTAAACTAGGATTCCTAATATCAGTTTCCTTGATAAGTCGGAAAAGTTGTCTACTATTGCCTATAGCCCCTGCCTTTGACATCGCTTTTGCTTTCGCCACCCACCACTGTTCACGGTCGTTGCGCAGGCTTTTTATCAGCCTGCGCCTAAGCTGGCTTCGTTCTTCATCATGTTCAGAGCCAGGTGGGATGAGTTTTCGGGCATCCATCAGATCGGTGGATGCTACTGAGATCCACGGCTTCTTTGTAGCCTTATGTTCAACATTACTAGCAGATATCACTGCTGTTTCCACAGCCTTTTTGATATCATTTCAAGCTGCCTCCGCATGGGAATCACTTGCATGGTTGCCTAACTCTCTCTCTAGTTGCTCCTAAAATATATTCACAGCTTTATTACCATTAAGTAAAACCTTAAGAGGCTTTCTTACGATGTCTTTCCTACGTCCAGTAAGCCTCAAACAGATACGCGCTCGCACTAGGGCATGATCTGAATCTAAACATGTGCCCCAGAACGAGTGACAGTCTTCTATCGAACCCCTCCATCGGTGGCTGATGGCGATGTGATCTAGTTGGGTCCAACGTTGAGACGACTTTGGAGGTCGCCAGGTCAACAGATGCTTTTCCTTATGCCTAAAGTTAGTGTTTGCTAAGAATAGGCGGTTGTCTGAGCATGCTTGCAACAGACGGTCACCATTGTCTGTTGTCTGAGCCGCGACACCATAACATCCACCTAGGTGTCTTTCTTTTTTACTTAGTCTACCTACTTGAGCATTGAAGTCACCAGCCATTATAACTATATCAGAAGGCTTAACTTTTTGGAGGAGGTCCGAAAGCTTTCTGTAGAACTTATCTTTCACATCGTCTGGACTGCAGTCAGTGCAGGCGTAGGCTGATATGACGAACAGGCAACGGCGAATGTCCTTATCCTTCCGAATCCTTACTGTCCCGTTTAGTCGGACGGCGCACAAGCGACTATCTACAGGAATCCAGTCAAGGAGAGATTGTTCTGCCCTACGACTCAATGCTATACCTACACCAGCGAGACCCCTGGAAGCAGCATCAGGGCTACCGGATACACGAAGGGTAAATCGAGCTGCTTCTTTATCTTGACATGGTGAGGTCAAATGAGTGATGCTACTCGGATCCTGTATGCGCGTTTCCGAGACGCAGCACACTTCGATGGCACGAGATTCTAAAGTCCTAAATAATGAGGCCTGTTGCCCTACTTGACACAATGTCCGTACATTAAGTGCTTCAACATGTAGTCTAGAACTAGGTTTCAGAAGACCAGGAATAACGTTTCGCAAACTCGTATTGTTTGAATTAGCGGTGCAGTGTGATAAAGGAATGTGAGAAGAGTTAGTCGTGGAGATAAGAGAGATATTAGGGCTAGTAAGAAGGATTTGATTATCACCGATTCGGTCTCGTGTGCTGGTACGGGTATGAGGGCGGCTGTCACTTTCCGGCTACCCACGCCGTGTAAGGTTGTTTCTAGAGGAACCTGAAAAGGAAGGTAGATTAGCGTTGGTTTTAACGACCCGGGAGCGTGACCGCAGAGCCAAAGCGACAACTGCTTGAGGCCGGTCAAGCACGGCCTTTTTATGAAGGATTATTTGAGTATTAGCTCCGCACTTAAAGGCCCATTGTGGCCACCCTTACCGACGGAGACCGAAATCAATGAGGTAAGGTGATGTGTGACACTTTACGGCCGACATTTCTAACCCTTCCTTCCTTGTGAGAAGGCACCACCGCTGCAGATGCTGGTTGTCCGAGGGAAACACCTTACTGCTGTCACACCCCTCTACAGTCAGCAGTACCACTGCGCCCTCAGACCTTAAGTAGCTGCTTATAGTCTCATTGTTCTCCAATCGACCTGCGTGGCATGGTAGAACCTTCAGGAACATGTGTTCAAGCCAATATAGCTCGGTTGAGTCATCACGATACAAGAACGGAGAGAGTAGACAATCCTGACGGACACCACTTGAAGTAATCAATTCCAAAGATATTTCGCCATAAACTATTACTCGACCAGTAGTGTTCGAATTGTGAGCTTCTATGAGGTTAATATACTTCTTCGGTACACCTTTTAATGACAGGCATCACGATCAACAGGGTCGACTGCCGCTTTAAGGTCGAGAAATACTACTATTGTGCGACGTCTGAACGTGTCTTTGTTCTAGGACCTGAGATAGTTTGTATATCTGGTCTATACATATAGGTCCAGGTCTGAAACCAACCTGTTTTCAATAGTCTTCTCTTGAAGAGCTATCATTAAGCTTCCGAGTACTATTTAGGCCAATATTTCGGAAACTATAATAGCTACACTTATTCTTCTGTAATTGTCACAAGAGGACTTCTGCCCTTAGAGCTCAATGTTGTTTTTGCGCAAGCGAGGCCACGGGAAGCAGCAGCAGGGCTCCAGATGCACGTAGCGTAAATCCAGACGGTTCTTTATCTTAACAAATTAATGGTTTCGCTCGGATTCCGAACGCGCGTTTCGGAGACGCAGCATACATCGATGGCACCAGATTCTAAAGTCTTAGCTAGTGAAGCTTGTTGTTTTACGTAGCACAATGTCCGGACATTAAAAGCTCCAACATGTAGTTTAGATCGTGGTTTCAAGAGACCAGGAATAACAATTAATGTACTCAAACCGTCTTCATCAGCGGCGGCAGGTGACAAATAAGTGTGAGAACGGTTAGTCGTGAAGGTAAGATAATTACTAACAGGTATATGAAGGGTTTTATTATGGAGGATTCGGTCTCCCTTGCTGTCCACATTGGGGAGAGATGTTTCTTGAGGAGGTCTTAACGACCTGGCAGCGTGACCGCACAGCTCAACGGACAAATGCTTCAGGGCCGGTCACGCACGACCTTTTTGTGAGAAGTTTTTAGTGATTGCTCCGCTCCTTAAATGGCCTTACCACCGGAGACCGAAATCCGTGAGGTAAGGTGAGGTGCGACATTTCTAGATTCGATCTTTTCTAACCCCTACCTTCTTTGTGAGAAGGCAGCATCGCCGCAGATGCTGGTTGTCCGAGGGAAACACCTTACTGCTGTCACACCCCTCTACAGTCAGCAGTACCACTGCGCCCTCAGACCTTAAGTAGCTGCTTATAGTCTCATTGTTCTCCAATCGACCTGCCTGGCATGGTAGAACCTTCAGGAACATGTGTTCAAGCCAATATAGCTCGGTTGAGTCATCACGATACAAGAACGGAGAGAGTAGACAATCCTGACGGACACCACTTGAAGTAATCAATTCCAAAGATATTTCGCCATAAACTATTACTCGACCAGTAGTGTTCGAATTGTGAGCTTCTATGAGGTTAATATACTTCTTCGGTACACCTTTTAATGACAGGCATCACGATCAACAGGGTCGACTGCCGCTTTAAGGTCGAGAAATACTACTATTGTGCGACGTCTGAACGTGTCTTTGTTCTAGGACCTGAGATAGTTTGTATATCTGGTCTATACATATAGGTCCAGGTCTGAAACCAACCTGTTTTCAATAGTCTTCTCTTGAAGAGCTATCATTAAGCTTCCGAGTACTATTTAGGCCAATATTTCGGAAACTATAATAGCTACACTTATTCTTCTGTAATTGTCACAAGAGGACTTCTGCCCTTAGAGCTCAATGTTGTTTTTGCGCAAGCGAGGCCACGGGAAGCAGCAGCAGGGCTCCAGATGCACGTAGCGTAAATCCAGACGGTTCTTTATCTTAACAAATTAATGGTTTCGCTCGGATTCCGAACGCGCGTTTCGGAGACGCAGCATACATCGATGGCACCAGATTCTAAAGTCTTAGCTAGTGAAGCTTGTTGTTTTACGTAGCACAATGTCCGGACATTAAAAGCTCCAACATGTAGTTTAGATCGTGGTTTCAAGAGACCAGGAATAACAATTAATGTACTCAAACCGTCTTCATCAGCGGCGGCAGGTGACAAATAAGTGTGAGAACGGTTAGTCGTGAAGGTAAGATAATTACTAACAGGTATATGAAGGGTTTTATTATGGAGGATTCGGTCTCCCTTGCTGTCCACATTGGGGAGAGATGTTTCTTGAGGAGGTCTTAACGACCTGGCAGCGTGACCGCACAGCTCAACGGACAAATGCTTCAGGGCCGGTCACGCACGACCTTTTTGTGAGAAGTTTTTAGTGATTGCTCCGCTCCTTAAATGGCCTTACCACCGGAGACCGAAATCCGTGAGGTAAGGTGAGGTGCGACATTTCTAGATTCGATCTTTTCTAACCCCTACCTTCTTTGTGAGAAGGCAGCATCGCCGCAGATGCTGGTTGTCCGAGGGAAACACCTTACTGCTGTCACACCCCTCTACAGTCAGCAGTACCACTGCGCCCTCAGACCTTAAGTAGCTGCTTATAGTCTCATTGTTCTCCAATCGACCTGCCTGGCATGGTAGAACCTTCAGGAACATGTGTTCAAGCCAATATAGCTCGGTTGAGTCATCACGATACAAGAACGGAGAGAGTAGACAATCCTGACGGACACCACTTGAAGTAATCAATTCCAAAGATATTTCGCCATAAACTATTACTCGACCAGTAGTGTTCGAGTTGTGAGCTTCTATGAGGTTAATATACTTCTTCGGTACACCTTTTAATGACAGGCATCACGATCAACAGGGTCGACTGCCGCTTTAAGGTCGAGAAATACTACTATTGTGCGACGTCTGAACGTGTCTTTGTTCTAGGACCTGAGATAGTTTGTATATCTGGTCTATACATATAGGTCCAGGTCTGAAACCAACCTGTTTTCAATAGTCTTCTCTTGAAGAGCTATCATTAAGCTTCCGAGTACTATTTAGGCCAATATTTCGGAAACTATAATAGCTACACTTATTCTTCTGTAATTGTCACAAGAGGACTTCTGCCCTTAGAGCTCAATGTTGTTTTTGCGCAAGCGAGGCCACGGGAAGCAGCAGCAGGGCTCCAGATGCACGTAGCGTAAATCCAGACGGTTCTTTATCTTAACAAATTAATGGTTTCGCTCGGATTCCGAACGCGCGTTTCGGAGACGCAGCATACATCGATGGCACCAGATTCTAAAGTCTTAGCTAGTGAAGCTTGTTGTTTTACGTAGCACAATGTCCGGACATTAAAAGCTCCAACATGTAGTTTAGATCGTGGTTTCAAGAGACCAGGAATAACAATTAATGTACTCAAACCGTCTTCATCAGCGGCGGCAGGTGACAAATAAGTGTGAGAACGGTTAGTCGTGAAGGTAAGATAATTACTAACAGGTATATGAAGGGTTTTATTATGGAGGATTCGGTCTCCCTTGCTGTCCACATTGGGGAGAGATGTTTCTTGAGGAGGTCTTAACGACCTGGCAGCGTGACCGCACAGCTCAACGGACAAATGCTTCAGGGCCGGTCACGCACGACCTTTTTGTGAGAAGTTTTTAGTGATTGCTCCGCTCCTTAAATGGCCTTACCACCGGAGACCGAAATCCGTGAGGTAAGGTGAGGTGCGACATTTCTAGATTCGATCTTTTCTAACCCCTACCTTCTTTGTGAGAAGGCAGCATCGCCGCAGATGCTGGTTGTCCGAGGGAAACACCTTACTGCTGTCACACCCCTCTACAGTCAGCAGTACCACTGCGCCCTCAGACCTTAAGTAGCTGCTTATAGTCTCATTGTTCTCCAATCGACCTGCCTGGCATGGTAGAACCTTCAGGAACATGTGTTCAAGCCAATATAGCTCGGTTGAGTCATCACGATACAAGAACGGAGAGAGTAGACAATCCTGACGGACACCACTTGAAGTAATCAATTCCAAAGATATTTCGCCATAAACTATTACTCGACCAGTAGTGTTCGAGTTGTGAGCTTCTATGAGGTTAATATACTTCTTCGGTACACCTTTTAATGACAGGCATCACGATCAACAGGGTCGACTGCCGCTTTAAGGTCGAGAAATACTACTATTGTGCGACGTCTGAACGTGTCTTTGTTCTAGGACCTGAGATAGTTTGTATATCTGGTCTATACATATAGGTCCAGGTCTGAAACCAACCTGTTTTCAATAGTCTTCTCTTGAAGAGCTATCATTAAGCTTCCGAGTACTATTTAGGCCAATATTTCGGAAACTATAATAGCTACACTTATTCTTCTGTAATTGTCACAAGAGGACTTCTGCCCTTAGAGCTCAATGTTGTTTTTGCGCAAGCGAGGCCACGGGAAGCAGCAGCAGGGCTCCAGATGCACGTAGCGTAAATCCAGACGGTTCTTTATCTTAACAAATTAATGGTTTCGCTCGGATTCCGAACGCGCGTTTCGGAGACGCAGCATACATCGATGGCACCAGATTCTAAAGTCTTAGCTAGTGAAGCTTGTTGTTTTACGTAGCACAATGTCCGGACATTAAAAGCTCCAACATGTAGTTTAGATCGTGGTTTCAAGAGACCAGGAATAACAATTAATGTACTCAAACCGTCTTCATCAGCGGCGGCAGGTGACAAATAAGTGTGAGAACGGTTAGTCGTGAAGGTAAGATAATTACTAACAGGTATATGAAGGGTTTTATTATGGAGGATTCGGTCTCCCTTGCTGTCCACATTGGGGAGAGATGTTTCTTGAGGAGGTCTTAACGACCTGGCAGCGTGACCGCACAGCTCAACGGACAAATGCTTCAGGGCCGGTCACGCACGACCTTTTTGTGAGAAGTTTTTAGTGATTGCTCCGCTCCTTAAATGGCCTTACCACCGGAGACCGAAATCCGTGAGGTAAGGTGAGGTGCGACATTTCTAGATTCGATCTTTTCTAACCCCTACCTTCTTTGTGAGAAGGCAGCATCGCCGCAGATGCTGGTTGTCCGAGGGAAACACCTTACTGCTGTCACACCCCTCTACAGTCAGCAGTACCACTGCGCCCTCAGACCTTAAGTAGCTGCTTATAGTCTCATTGTTCTCCAATCGACCTGCCTGGCATGGTAGAACCTTCAGGAACATGTGTTCAAGCCAATATAGCTCGGTTGAGTCATCACGATACAAGAACGGAGAGAGTAGACAATCCTGACGGACACCACTTGAAGTAATCAATTCCAAAGATATTTCGCCATAAACTATTACTCGACCAGTAGTGTTCGAGTTGTGAGCTTCTATGAGGTTAATATACTTCTTCGGTACACCTTTTAATGACAGGCATCACGATCAACAGGGTCGACTGCCGCTTTAAGGTCGAGAAATACTACTATTGTGCGACGTCTGAACGTGTCTTTGTTCTAGGACCTGAGATAGTTTGTATATCTGGTCTATACATATAGGTCCAGGTCTGAAACCAACCTGTTTTCAATAGTCTTCTCTTGAAGAGCTATCATTAAGCTTCCGAGTACTATTTAGGCCAATATTTCGGAAACTATAATAGCTACACTTATTCTTCTGTAATTGTCACAAGAGGACTTCTGCCCTTAGAGCTCAATGTTGTTTTTGCGCAAGCGAGGCCACGGGAAGCAGCAGCAGGGCTCCAGATGCACGTAGCGTAAATCCAGACGGTTCTTTATCTTAACAAATTAATGGTTTCGCTCGGATTCCGAACGCGCGTTTCGGAGACGCAGCATACATCGATGGCACCAGATTCTAAAGTCTTAGCTAGTGAAGCTTGTTGTTTTACGTAGCACAATGTCCGGACATTAAAAGCTCCAACATGTAGTTTAGATCGTGGTTTCAAGAGACCAGGAATAACAATTAATGTACTCAAACCGTCTTCATCAGCGGCGGCAGGTGACAAATAAGTGTGAGAACGGTTAGTCGTGAAGGTAAGATAATTACTAACAGGTATATGAAGGGTTTTATTATGGAGGATTCGGTCTCCCTTGCTGTCCACATTGGGGAGAGATGTTTCTTGAGGAGGTCTTAACGACCTGGCAGCGTGACCGCACAGCTCAACGGACAAATGCTTCAGGGCCGGTCACGCACGACCTTTTTGTGAGAAGTTTTTAGTGATTGCTCCGCTCCTTAAATGGCCTTACCACCGGAGACCGAAATCCGTGAGGTAAGGTGAGGTGCGACATTTCTAGATTCGATCTTTTCTAACCCCTACCTTCTTTGTGAGAAGGCAGCATCGCCGCAGATGCTGGTTGTCCGAGGGAAACACCTTACTGCTGTCACACCCCTCTACAGTCAGCAGTACCACTGCGCCCTCAGACCTTAAGTAGCTGCTTATAGTCTCATTGTTCTCCAATCGACCTGCCTGGCATGGTAGAACCTTCAGGAACATGTGTTCAAGCCAATATAGCTCGGTTGAGTCATCACGATACAAGAACGGAGAGAGTAGACAATCCTGACGGACACCACTTGAAGTAATCAATTCCAAAGATATTTCGCCATAAACTATTACTCGACCAGTAGTGTTCGAGTTGTGAGCTTCTATGAGGTTAATATACTTCTTCGGTACACCTTTTAATGACAGGCATCACGATCAACAGGGTCGACTGCCGCTTTAAGGTCGAGAAATACTACTATTGTGCGACGTCTGAACGTGTCTTTGTTCTAGGACCTGAGATAGTTTGTATATCTGGTCTATACATATAGGTCCAGGTCTGAAACCAACCTGTTTTCAATAGTCTTCTCTTGAAGAGCTATCATTAAGCTTCCGAGTACTATTTAGGCCAATATTTCGGAAACTATAATAGCTACACTTATTCTTCTGTAATTGTCACAAGAGGACTTCTGCCCTTAGAGCTCAATGTTGTTTTTGCGCAAGCGAGGCCACGGGAAGCAGCAGCAGGGCTCCAGATGCACGTAGCGTAAATCCAGACGGTTCTTTATCTTAACAAATTAATGGTTTCGCTCGGATTCCGAACGCGCGTTTCGGAGACGCAGCATACATCGATGGCACCAGATTCTAAAGTCTTAGCTAGTGAAGCTTGTTGTTTTACGTAGCACAATGTCCGGACATTAAAAGCTCCAACATGTAGTTTAGATCGTGGTTTCAAGAGACCAGGAATAACAATTAATGTACTCAAACCGTCTTCATCAGCGGCGGCAGGTGACAAATAAGTGTGAGAACGGTTAGTCGTGAAGGTAAGATAATTACTAACAGGTATATGAAGGGTTTTATTATGGAGGATTCGGTCTCCCTTGCTGTCCACATTGGGGAGAGATGTTTCTTGAGGAGGTCTTAACGACCTGGCAGCGTGACCGCACAGCTCAACGGACAAATGCTTCAGGGCCGGTCACGCACGACCTTTTTGTGAGAAGTTTTTAGTGATTGCTCCGCTCCTTAAATGGCCTTACCACCGGAGACCGAAATCCGTGAGGTAAGGTGAGGTGCGACATTTCTAGATTCGATCTTTTCTAACCCCTACCTTCTTTGTGAGAAGGCAGCATCGCCGCAGATGCTGGTTGTCCGAGGGAAACACCTTACTGCTGTCACACCCCTCTACAGTCAGCAGTACCACTGCGCCCTCAGACCTTAAGTAGCTGCTTATAGTCTCATTGTTCTCCAATCGACCTGCCTGGCATGGTAGAACCTTCAGGAACATGTGTTCAAGCCAATATAGCTCGGTTGAGTCATCACGATACAAGAACGGAGAGAGTAGACAATCCTGACGGACACCACTTGAAGTAATCAATTCCAAAGATATTTCGCCATAAACTATTACTCGACCAGTAGTGTTCGAGTTGTGAGCTTCTATGAGGTTAATATACTTCTTCGGTACACCTTTTAATGACAGGCATCACGATCAACAGGGTCGACTGCCGCTTTAAGGTCGAGAAATACTACTATTGTGCGACGTCTGAACGTGTCTTTGTTCTAGGACCTGAGATAGTTTGTATATCTGGTCTATACATATAGGTCCAGGTCTGAAACCAACCTGTTTTCAATAGTCTTCTCTTGAAGAGCTATCATTAAGCTTCCGAGTACTATTTAGGCCAATATTTCGGAAACTATAATAGCTACACTTATTCTTCTGTAATTGTCACAAGAGGACTTCTGCCCTTAGAGCTCAATGTTGTTTTTTGCGCAAGCGAGGCCACGGGAAGCAACAGCAGGGCTCCAGATGCACGTAGCGTAAATCCAGACGGTTCTTTATCTTAACAAATTAATGGTTTCGCTCGGATTCCGAACGCGCGTTTCGGAGACGCAGCATACATCGATGGCACCAGATTCTAAAGTCTTAGCTAGTGAAGCTTGTTGTTTTACGTAGCACAATGTCCGGACATTAAAAGCTCCAACATGTAGTTTAGATCGTGGTTTCAAGAGACCAGGAATAACAATTAATGTACTCAAACCGTCTTCATCAGCGGCGGCAGGTGACAAATAAGTGTGAGAACGGTTAGTCGTGAAGGTAAGATAATTACTAACAGGTATATGAAGGGTTTTATTATGGAGGATTCGGTCTCCCTTGCTGTCCACATTGGGGAGAGATGTTTCTTGAGGAGGTCTTAACGACCTGGCAGCGTGACCGCACAGCTCAACGGACAAATGCTTCAGGGCCGGTCACGCACGACCTTTTTGTGAGAAGTTTTTAGTGATTGCTCCGCTCCTTAAATGGCCTTACCACCGGAGACCGAAATCCGTGAGGTAAGGTGAGGTGCGACATTTCTAGATTCGATCTTTTCTAACCCCTTCCTTCTTTGTGAGAAGGAGATGTTGGTTATACGAGAGAAACACCTTACTGCTGTCACACCCCTCTACAGTCAGCAGTACAACGTAGCCTTCAGATCTTGAGTAGCTGCTTCTAGTCTCATCGTTCTCCTATCAACCTGCCTGGCATGGTAGAACCTTCAGGAACATGTGTTCAAGCCAATATAGCTCGGTTGAGTCATCACGATACAAGAACGGAGAGAGTAGACAATCCTGACGGACACCACTTGAAGTAATCAATTCCAAAGATATTTCGCCATAAACTATTACTCGACCAGTAGTGTTCGAGTTGTGAGCTTCTATGAGGTTAATATACTTCTTCGGTACACCTTTTAATGACAGGCATCACGATCAACAGGGTCGACTGCCGCTTTAAGGTCGAGAAATACTACTATTGTGCGACGTCTGAACGTGTCTTTGTTCTAGGACCTGAGATAGTTTGTATATCTGGTCTATACATATAGGTCCAGGTCTGAAACCAACCTGTTTTCAATAGTCTTCTCTTGAAGAGCTATCATTAAGCTTCCGAGTACTATTTAGGCCAATATTTCGGAAACTATAATAGCTACACTTATTCTTCTGTAATTGTCACAAGAGGACTTCTGCCCTTAGAGCTCAATGTTGTTTTTGCGCAAGCGAGGCCACGGGAAGCAGCAGCAGGGCTCCAGATGCACGTAGCGTAAATCCAGACGGTTCTTTATCTTAACAAATTAATGGTTTCGCTCGGATTCCGAACGCGCGTTTCGGAGACGCAGCATACATCGATGGCACCAGATTCTAAAGTCTTAGCTAGTGAAGCTTGTTGTTTTACGTAGCACAATGTCCGGACATTAAAAGCTCCAACATGTAGTTTAGATCGTGGTTTCAAGAGACCAGGAATAACAATTAATGTACTCAAACCGTCTTCATCAGCGGCGGCAGGTGACAAATAAGTGTGAGAACGGTTAGTCGTGAAGGTAAGATAATTACTAACAGGTATATGAAGGGTTTTATTATGGAGGATTCGGTCTCCCTTGCTGTCCACATTGGGGAGAGATGTTTCTTGAGGAGGTCTTAACGACCTGGCAGCGTGACCGCACAGCTCAACGGACAAATGCTTCAGGGCCGGTCACGCACGACCTTTTTGTGAGAAGTTTTTAGTGATTGCTCCGCTCCTTAAATGGCCTTACCACCGGAGACCGAAATCCGTGAGGTAAGGTGAGGTGCGACATTTCTAGATTCGATCTTTTCTAACCCCTACCTTCTTTGTGAGAAGGCAGCATCGCCGCAGATGCTGGTTGTCCGAGGGAAACACCTTACTGCTGTCACACCCCTCTACAGTCAGCAGTACCACTGCGCCCTCAGACCTTAAGTAGCTGCTTATAGTCTCATTGTTCTCCAATCGACCTGCCTGGCATGGTAGAACCTTCAGGAACATGTGTTCAAGCCAATATAGCTCGGTTGAGTCATCACGATACAAGAACGGAGAGAGTAGACAATCCTGACGGACACCACTTGAAGTAATCAATTCCAAAGATATTTCGCCATAAACTATTACTCGACCAGTAGTGTTCGAGTTGTGAGCTTCTATGAGGTTAATATACTTCTTCGGTACACCTTTTAATGACAGGCATCACGATCAACAGGGTCGACTGCCGCTTTAAGGTCGAGAAATACTACTATTGTGCGACGTCTGAACGTGTCTTTGTTCTAGGACCTGAGATAGTTTGTATATCTGGTCTATACATATAGGTCCAGGTCTGAAACCAACCTGTTTTCAATAGTCTTCTCTTGAAGAGCTATCATTAAGCTTCCGAGTACTATTTAGGCCAATATTTCGGAAACTATAATAGCTACACTTATTCTTCTGTAATTGTCACAAGAGGACTTCTGCCCTTAGAGCTCAATGTTGTTTTTGCGCAAGCGAGGCCACGGGAAGCAGCAGCAGGGCTCCAGATGCACGTAGCGTAAATCCAGACGGTTCTTTATCTTAACAAATTAATGGTTTCGCTCGGATTCCGAACGCGCGTTTTGGAGACGCAGCATACATCGATGGCACCAGATTCTAAAGTCTTAGCTAGTGAAGCTTGTTGTTTTACGTAGCACAATGTCCGGACATTAAAAGCTCCAACATGTAGTTTAGATCGTGGTTTCAAGAGACCAGGAATAACAATTAATGTACTCAAACCGTCTTCATCAGCGGCGGCAGGTGACAAATAAGTGTGAGAACGGTTAGTCGTGAAGGTAAGATAATTACTAACAGGTATATGAAGGGTTTTATTATGGAGGATTCGGTCTCCCTTGCTGTCCACATTGGGGAGAGATGTTTCTTGAGGAGGTCTTAACGACCTGGCAGCGTGACCGCACAGCTCAACGGACAAATGCTTCAGGGCCGGTCACGCACGACCTTTTTGTGAGAAGTTTTTAGTGATTGCTCCGCTCCTTAAATGGCCTTACCACCGGAGACCGAAATCCGTGAGGTAAGGTGAGGTGCGACATTTCTAGATTCGATCTTTTCTAACCCCTACCTTCTTTGTGAGAAGGCAGCATCGCCGCAGATGCTGGTTGTCCGAGGGAAACACCTTACTGCTGTCACACCCCTCTACAGTCAGCAGTACCACTGCGCCCTCAGACCTTAAGTAGCTGCTTATAGTCTCATTGTTCTCCAATCGACCTGCCTGGCATGGTAGAACCTTCAGGAACATGTGTTCAAGCCAATATAGCTCGGTTGAGTCATCACGATACAAGAACGGAGAGAGTAGACAATCCTGACGGACACCACTTGAAGTAATCAATTCCAAAGATATTTCGCCATAAACTATTACTCGACCAGTAGTGTTCGAGTTGTGAGCTTCTATGAGGTTAATATACTTCTTCGGTACACCTTTTAATGACAGGCATCACGATCAACAGGGTCGACTGCCGCTTTAAGGTCGAGAAATACTACTATTGTGCGACGTCTGAACGTGTCTTTGTTCTAGGACCTGAGATAGTTTGTATATCTGGTCTATACATATAGGTCCAGGTCTGAAACCAACCTGTTTTCAATAGTCTTCTCTTGAAGAGCTATCATTAAGCTTCCGAGTACTATTTAGGCCAATATTTCGGAAACTATAATAGCTACACTTATTCTTCTGTAATTGTCACAAGAGGACTTCTGCCCTTAGAGCTCAATGTTGTTTTTGCGCAAGCGAGGCCACGGGAAGCAGCAGCAGGGCTCCAGATGCACGTAGCGTAAATCCAGACGGTTCTTTATCTTAACAAATTAATGGTTTCGCTCGGATTCCGAACGCGCGTTTCGGAGACGCAGCATACATCGATGGCACCAGATTCTAAAGTCTTAGCTAGTGAAGCTTGTTGTTTTACGTAGCACAATGTCCGGACATTAAAAGCTCCAACATGTAGTTTAGATCGTGGTTTCAAGAGACCAGGAATAACAATTAATGTACTCAAACCGTCTTCATCAGCGGCGGCAGGTGACAAATAAGTGTGAGAACGGTTAGTCGTGAAGGTAAGATAATTACTAACAGGTATATGAAGGGTTTTATTATGGAGGATTCGGTCTCCCTTGCTGTCCACATTGGGGAGAGATGTTTCTTGAGGAGGTCTTAACGACCTGGCAGCGTGACCGCACAGCTCAACGGACAAATGCTTCAGGGCCGGTCACGCACGACCTTTTTGTGAGAAGTTTTTAGTGATTGCTCCGCTCCTTAAATGGCCTTACCACCGGAGACCGAAATCCGTGAGGTAAGGTGAGGTGCGACATTTCTAGATTCGATCTTTTCTAACCCCTACCTTCTTTGTGAGAAGGCAGCATCGCCGCAGATGCTGGTTGTCCGAGGGAAACACCTTACTGCTGTCACACCCCTCTACAGTCAGCAGTACCACTGCGCCCTCAGACCTTAAGTAGCTGCTTATAGTCTCATTGTTCTCCAATCGACCTGCCTGGCATGGTAGAACCTTCAGGAACATGTGTTCAAGCCAATATAGCTCGGTTGAGTCATCACGATACAAGAACGGAGAGAGTAGACAATCCTGACGGACACCACTTGAAGTAATCAATTCCAAAGATATTTCGCCATAAACTATTACTCGACCAGTAGTGTTCGAGTTGTGAGCTTCTATGAGGTTAATATACTTCTTCGGTACACCTTTTAATGACAGGCATCACGATCAACAGGGTCGACTGCCGCTTTAAGGTCGAGAAATACTACTATTGTGCGACGGTCTGAACGTGTCTTTGTTCTAGGACCTGAGATAGTTTGTATATCTGGTCTATACATATAGGTCCAGGTCTGAAATCAACCTGGTTTTCAATAGTCTTCTCTTGAAGAGCTATCATTAAGCTTCCGAGTACTATTTAGGCCAATATTTCGGAAACTATAATAGCTACACTTATTCTTCTGTAACTGTCACAAGAGGACTTCTGCCCTTAGAGCTCAATGTTGTTTTTGCGCAAGCGAGGCCACGGGAAGCAGCAGCAGGGCTCCAGATGCACGTAGCGTAAATCCAGACGGTTCTTTATCTTAACAAATTAATGGTTTCGCTCGGATTCCGAACGCGCGTTTCGGAGACGCAGCATACATCGATGGCACCAGATTCTAAAGTCTTAGCTAGTGAAGCTTGTTGTTTTACGTAGCACAATGTCCGGACATTAAAAGCTCCAACATGTAGTTTAGATCGTGGTTTCAAGAGACCAGGAATAACAATTAATGTACTCAAACCGTCTTCATCAGCGGCGGCAGGTGACAAATAAGTGTGAGAACGGTTAGTCGTGAAGGTAAGATAATTACTAACAGGTATATGAAGGGTTTTATTATGGAGGATTCGGTCTCCCTTGCTGTCCACATTGGGGAGAGATGTTTCTTGAGGAGGTCTTAACGACCTGGCAGCGTGACCGCACAGCTCAACGGACAAATGCTTCAGGGCCGGTCACGCACGACCTTTTTGTGAGAAGTTTTTAGTGATTGCTCCGCTCCTTAAATGGCCTTACCACCGGAGACCGAAATCCGTGAGGTAAGGTGAGGTGCGACATTTCTAGATTCGATCTTTTCTAACCCCTACCTTCTTTGTGAGAAGGCAGCATCGCTGCAGATGCTGGTTGTCCGAGGGAAACACCTTACTGCTGTCACACCCCTCTACAGTCAGCAGTACCACTGCGCCCTCAGACCTTAAGTAGTTGCTTATAGTCTCATTGTTCTCCAAT
Source organism: Schistosoma turkestanicum (assembly GCA_944470395.2). Taxonomy (NCBI): domain Eukaryota; kingdom Metazoa; phylum Platyhelminthes; class Trematoda; order Strigeidida; family Schistosomatidae; genus Schistosoma; species Schistosoma turkestanicum. Next base: position 17,113,232 of record OX103972.1, on the reverse strand, counting down.
CGACCTGCCTGGCATGGTAGAACCTTCAGGAACATGTGTTCAAGTCAATATAACTCGGTTGGGTCATCACGATAGGCAAACCCGACCGCCACGTCAAGGTATCAGCTACCGTTGGGACGTTTACCAGTATCAGTCTTTCTATCATATCTATGAGAGTTATATTTTGCTGGCTGGTTTTTGAAATTATTGGTAGATTTATACACAAAACAGATTACCCGTCTTTTTATGGCTTCCACTGATTGAATACGTCTCAACTTTGATCAGAAAAACTACATAACATTTTGATTTAAAATTTTCTGCTCAATGTTGCTTAACGGTTCTGCTTTGCCACAAATACATCTAAGGTACCTGCTGATATTCGGTAACAATACCATGTGTTGTGATGAGGCTAAATGAAATAAGCTTTCAGTATAATAGATTTAAATTGTTGAATTCATTTTGCAGTATCTTTTCAATCGAACTTTAGGGAACACGACTGTTTTATTTAACATTTTAACTAATTTTTTTAATATCATCCACATAAAACCTGATTTTTTAGCTCCTGACAGTACTATTCTTTGACTTCATAGGCTTTTGGCTTCAAAGTTTTCCTGTTTTATATAAATTACTTAGTTGTATATGGTTAGCCATACAAGTCCATCAACATCATAAAAATTACCTGCGGATAAGCTTGTCTTGAATCAGATTTCGACAACCAGTTAACTGACTCACTATCAACTGTTTTATTTGCATCTTGAAATCCTTTTGCATGTTGGATGGATACCTGATTATTTGCGGGAATGGAGAAATTATCGGCGATTCCCTCCTGAAGTCGCATAGCCGCAAATTCTTGACTTGGAGGGACTAAAATATTTGTAGACGCAGATGTGTTAACAACTTTAGCTCCAAGAGACTCGGTACTCTCATGTCTTAAATCGAGAGCCGGAAAACCGTTACTTCCATCCGGGGTAGGTGAAGAAGGATTAGACTGCCTAGTGCTTGTTGTACCTTCCTGACGATTTTTTCGGCGCCCCAGAGTATTTCGTAAGCTTGAAAATATACCCTGAAAATGTAATGTTATTTGTAAATAGTACTAGATACTTACCTGTTTTGAACGTTTAACGTAATTGCTAGGCACATAGCCAGTGTTTCCGAATGCATTCATTACCTTCCACCAATGCTGGCTATCATCGATAAGCGTCAACCGTTCACCTTTCTGAATGCCAAGCTCGTGACCATCTGATGCCTTATAATCAAACTTCGCCACCACAAAATCCGTGTTTTTATGCGACATCATTACTTTACAAAAAAATATATAAATCTTTAATTAGAGTAATAACAGTAATGAACGAATTAGATGAATAAGAAGAGAACTTATAGAATATTTATAACGATTATACCACACATAAATCTCGAAAATCATAGGTGGAGAATAGCATTTAGTCCCCTTAATCACAATAGATGAAAGGAACAAGGGACTTGTAAATCGATGATTAGTGATCACCTACAACGTAGAACTTCGTACGTACGTACATCAGTTCAATCTGCCATACCACATTAGCACAGAGAGATGGTTAGTGGACGACGAAACTGAAAGCTTAGTCACTAAACACAAAACAGAAGTAAATGGCTGACAAACACTACTATTTAGACGACTAATAAAGTACGATGCATAAACTGATATAACTAAAATGAAATCACGTAAATTATTCACTACGCATAGATTGATGTACATGACAATAACTACGATTTATTTTATAGGTACTGGTGACATTACTAATCCAAAGCTTTGAAGATAAGGAAATGAATAATTCCGATTACTAAAAGTAAAGTGGCTAAACCAGTGAAGACATTACTTTTAACTAAATACACACGATGATCGACTTAAGCTAAACAGTAAATAAAAGACAGGAGTTAGCTGAGCACATCACTCAAGGATAGTAAATAGAACGGTCCGTTGTGTTTGGTTTATTAGATGTATATCTTTTTATAGTCCCACTCAACAATTCCGTTTTGGTGTTTTAAAAGATTTTTCCAGATGACATCAGAAAACACAAGTTGAAGAATGGCAAGACTGCTAAACCCTAATAACTCTCCTAGTTTAGAATGGATAGTACAAATATTTGGGTAGTCTCTGCCTTAACACATACGTTTCAGTCAGTTATAAACATCGCAGAACCTGGCAAATATGCACATCGCCCCAAGTCACTATACACCAGCGCAGAGAGATACCATAGTAGAAGTTTTAGTATTAGTAGAAGAAAAAATAGGCTCAGAATATATTACTTGAGAACATACGAATTTACGGAATAGAAAAGTATGAGATAGTTTTGGAACTCAAGATCTAAGGGAAGATAGAGTGAATGTAAGATTGTGGATTATTCTGAACGATGTCATCAAATATCTCCAACCACTGTTCACAATAATTGCAAGTACACCAACCAGATAGTCTGTACTATCCAACAGTCCCTGAAATCACGGATTGATGTTCAGTCTTACTTTGCCGCCCCTAATTCCCTAATTTCAACCAGTCAGCAACAACGTAAAACTTGGCACATATGTACATCAGTTCAAGTCGCCATACACATCAGCACAATGAGACGGAATCGTCTATTTAAATCCCACCGGTAAAGGTAGTAATGGTATCATCGGTAATGGAAAAGATTTGGGATAGATTCGACATATCCGAATGAAATAAAAGTCATGAAGAATGAGTTACATCCTAAGCTTCCTCGATTTTGATTCTGAGAGCGTAGCACTGGAATATTCCCGTTTTTGAAGTGAGCATTAAGAGTAAGAGCTCAATATTATGGATGTAAAACGAGACTAGGAAAAATGGAAGGACTAATCAGATATAACGTAGATGCAGTCCGATTTTGGCACAAAAAAGTGAGCCCATATGACTAAATGGCATTCTGACGCTATGTTCATGTCAGTTACGAAAACTCTTGCGTTAATTCCTAACCCTAACCCTTGGTTTTAGTCCTTATCACAATCCCTCAAGTTATTTTTGTGACATTATTTCTACCGTAATGAGTGAATGCAGTATTTCGAAGCCACTCATCGCTCAACTGACGTTCATACACATGTGCCCCAACTATCAAGTACAAAGATCTTACATTGTTTAACAAAAAGCACCAGTCAACCAACCAATGTGCTGCAGCGGGTACTTGCTTTCGGTATTTGTATCTGACATATGCCTTTTACTTTTCTGAATATTCCCAGATTTTTATCTTGAGTAAGCCTGAAGGTCAACTGATGAATAATACTCAAAGTAAACAAAATATGGCGACATTTAGAAAACAAACAAGCAGGAGTAAGATATGAAAATTGAGAGGCGTGACTTTCAGCAAGTAAGGTATTATATTTATGTGGAAGGTACGCCCTAAGTACAACCTACCACTTTTTAACAGCACATCGAATACTGCGCCTACAAATCATTGTTCAATAGATTTGGGATTTGCTGAATCCGTACTACTTAGTCTTTATATGTAAGGTAGAGTGATCTATGTCAGTCTTCACGATTTCGAATACTATGAAGACTAAATCTGACATTCAATATGCCAAGAGGAGATGTTGACTTCATATGATAAGTAATTCATGTATTCACTATCTCAAATACGGAACGAAACTGTTGATGTTTCTGAACCTTCAGGAGTATTCTCCGGATTGTGACCTTTGTATGGGAACAGTAAACTAGGCGCTACCTCCCGAAACATAGTCCAGTATATGGTCAGCTATATATATTTCATCACTTAGCTAGCAATTACATTGAACAGATCAAGATTCTTAGTCTGTCTTCATAAGTCAGATGAGAAAGAAGTAGAAACGTCGGCTCCGCTGTAATACATTTGCTTTATATATAAAAGGTCTTGGAGTGTAAGTCACTTGCTACAAATAAGGTCTCACATGGAACGGGCACAATATTCTGACTACACATTTATCATAGTTGAGTAATGACTTTTGCAAACTAAACAAATCCTTCCGTACATTATTGCTTGGTGCCTGGTCCCAAATCCAAAGGCAACACGGAATTCAGTGCGGCTTTATACGTCCAGAGTACGAATTGCACACTTCTGGGTACAAATGGTTCACAAACTTAATGCGGTTACTTTTGAATATTACAGAAACACCTCACAAACCTGCAAAAATCTGAATTCCGCTGATTGAAACCTCCTAATACTAACTTGTGATCGTCGAGGCTGTAACACCTAAATTCATATTGTCCATTACAAAGTTACGCTAGTCTTTTTTCAAATGACCCAAGGTGATGATTTGTTTCGGAGATGCGTAGCACAGCGCACGCGATCGGCATCGGGCGTGCATACATGACTGAGCAGCCACGCCTGCGATGTATGCAGTAAGGGTAATTAATTTAAAAACAATGTAAAAGACGCAGGACCGTTTATTCCAAGGATATATTTACTATATAATATGAAAACAACCTCTCTAAAATCTCCATCTAATGTCTACTGGCCTTTACACTCAGTTGGGAAATTCAAATCTCCCTACAGTCATATCTAACTATAGTCACTATGTATGATTTTCAAGATTTTTAAGTTGTTCACAACAGCAACGATGACTTTGTAACCCTAATCCGATCGTTACCCAATAAATAAAGAAAAGTTTGCCTTGAAAAATCTCTTGGTAAAATTCATGATTTTCTACAAAGCAAAACTTGTTCAAAACTCTCATAGGACTGGTCACCATCTGGTTTAAACATTTTGCGCATTTAATAATTTCTAGCCATATAATTGCAGTCTTTGATCTGATCAAACCTAGCAGAAATCAACAAGTCCCGACACTATCCCCGAACTTTTGAGGTGTTAAAGAAAACTCGAAGATCAGGTAAATGATTATTGTGGCGTTTCGTACTCTGAGCTGGACGTTTTTGTTCTCAACGTTCATTTTTCTTCTCAACAACATCATCAGCAGAAACTTCACTAGGAAGATAAGCATTTGAACTTCTCCACGCATGATTCATAGCTTCTTCTGTTGACCCTGATCTTGGTTTTCACTGCCTTAAACCTGCATTGTCCGCACTTTTATTTTCATGGTAATTTGATATTTAATATGGCTACAGTCATATTCTAGTAGTAACGGACTGGAAGCACTTATTCTTCTAGCAACGGAACCTATTATGGAAATTGGAAACTCGAAGGTGTAATATCGTTTTTGGTAATTGTCTTTATTTCCCTATTTAGTATAAATAGAACCGTTTTCTCCCAGAATTATTGTTTTTAGTCCCGGACTGGGTGAAACATGTATGAACCTCCACCTGGCGAGTTAAAGGTGAACTGCAAGAGTAGAAAATCCATAACATCGTCGTCAACTCATTTGTCACATCAGAAATATCCAGATTATTATCATCGTCATTGCGTCGTTTCTGGTTACACTAGCATTCGTAGAGTGAAACTCTTCCTTTGTTGCGTAACTCATCTCGCTACATGAAAGAACAGCATTAGTGTCGCAATTCGAAACCGATAAACTCACTTGTTGTTCTTCATGTTCCGTTTCATAGACACAAGATATGTGCACATCAGTAGCATCGTTGTCATACAACACTGTAGACTGACTGTTACTATCAAACGCTTTCTTCTCATCATCACTCGATTGACAGTCAACCGGAGCAGAAACAGTTACGGTTGCACAACCTTGTGCATATTCAATCAACTTTACATTTTCGACAACGCTGGATGACAACAAAACACTAGAAAGTTCATTCGATGAAGTTGATCGACTAGTCACTATAGGTGGACTGCTCACACTTTCTGTCTCTCTACAATCGCTGTCACTACTAAGATTCTGATGACTACTATCTCGATTGCTAGTCACAGCATCCCAAAGAGAACGAAGTTTAGGCTTCTTAATAATAGTACCATCATGTCGTTTCTTATGCTTCTCACCTTGGGTAGCAGTATGTGAGCGTAATGTACGATCATTTCGATGTCGATGAGTGTCTTTCAACTTCCATCGATCACTATTACCCGCAGGAGTATTATCAATACTATTATCATTAGTAGCCGCAGCTGTACAAGTAGCAGTCATCTCCCCATGACATCCATTCGACTCATGCACAGTGTCCAAATCTACTCGATCAACATTGCTTTCCTTACTAGGAATTCACTTAACTTCATTTATCTTATCACTGTTGGTAGTGCTCATCCCGATACTTGTAGTACAAGTCAAAGATGGTGGAGTGCGACACATGGACAATTTCATGCTCGATTCCTGATGCTGCATATTCAACACAACAGCATGTCCATTAAACCTAGATGACTCCTCACTGCACCTAGGGTAATGAATGTTAGCCGTCTCGGTAGTGCCATCACTGTGGCTGACGCTATTGCCACCGACGCCTACATTCTCCACGCTCAAACATCCGATTTCGTCTTGATCCGAAGTACTCAAAGAAGCTACATTAGTAACATCAACCGAAGAAACAGCACTACCTATGGTGATTCCACTATCGTTAGCATCACGTTTATTATTCACATCAACTACACTATTGATAGATACATGGGGTTTCACCTCCACCTTGACGTCATTGTTGTCCACAATGATGTTCCGACCATTCACAGTTAATGACGACTTGCGAGGTAGTTGGCATGCAGGCTTTAAAGCTAAGCTACCACTGCTGCCACTTTCACTAACACTATCAATGTTGCTATGACTACTTGGACTAGTATACAACCGTCCATCCGTTGACCGTAAACAAACATCAGCAGGACGCGCTAAGCTGCTGTTATCTTCCGCTTCAATATCATGATGCTCCGTAGAACTAGATACAGTAGCCCGCAGACATCCTGATTGCTCAGCAACATGAAATGCTGTGTCATTATTTACGCTCGTTGTCCTAGGATCAACTCTAGGTCGTGTCAAATAATTTACCCTACGTGAAGGGTTCCGAACATAAGCTTCATTCCGTACAGTTAAACCTGTTTTCGTGCGATTAGCTAATCGTCCAAATCTACTACTAGCTATCCTTGAACGAGACAAAATAAACTCAGTCAATTCATTGAATGTAGGCTCTCTATCCTCCTCGTCCCATTTAATTCCCAGCTCTGCCCACCGAACTTGCATACGTTGAGGTAGAAGTCTAACTATCCTGTCGAAAGTTACCAAGGAATTTAATTCAGAGGTATAATTCAGCTGTTCCAAGATCATAGCTACGTTTTGCATCCTAATTGCTTAATTCGATAACTGCTCTGGGTCGTTATAATCAGCATTCCCAGACCTAAACAACTCTTCTAACCTTTCACGGGCTATCAACTGCGTTTGACCAAAAAGCTGCTTTAAAATGTCTTTAGCCCTTTTGTAGCTTGACGAAGCTTCCATCATTAAGCACCATTCAACGGCAGCCTTTGCCTTACCGTTAAAGTAATGGATTAAATATAATGGGCGCAGATTGTCATCAACAACTCTAGGTTCTATAAACGTATCGAACCGTCTAATAAACCTAAAGTAATCACATTGTCGGCCGTTGAAGTAACTGCTTTCAACCTTTGGCAATTCTAAGCCAACCACCGGTGTCCTAGACATCAGATCTTTCCCAGGTACCTCAAAGTTCTCGTCCAAACTATGTCCTCTGGTACCCTCTAACGGTGGCTTACGGCAGTATGTACTAAACATAATATCATACTTATCAGAGATTGAACCCTTTAAACATGAAGTATCATCAGGCACTTGCCTTGCATTTCGCGATTCTTCATGTGCTCAAAATAGATTCTACAGCTAACACCTTTTGATCTATTTCTTGATCTTATGTTCTCTTATGAAATCACAGAATTGACTGATGTGATTTCGATGGTTTGGGCGGTACACCTGTTCCAAATGGTTTCAGTAATGGCGCTATAATTCCCGATATGCCTTTTATGTATGGAAGAATAATCCTTTTGTTGGTTCCTGTACCAGATGGTTCAAGTTGATATTTTTCTGAAGGAGTTGCGTGGGTAGCCGTTCTACTGGAAGATGGTGATCAAATATTTTCATTAATTTTTGTGCTTTGTGTGCTGCAGTGTTTTCTCTCTTTCGAATGAAGTTTGTAAGCAGATGATTCTCTGAGAATTGGATCTGAGAGGTTTGGTTTCTGAAATACTTGAGTCTCCAGTTTTTCTGTCAAAGTAGTAACAGCTAAGTAAGTTCAAGCACTATAAACGTCAGTTTTAATAAAATCTGAGCCAAAATTTTCCTTCAAACTTTAAAAAACAGGATCCTAAGCAACAGATTTTCGATACATCGAAAACGAAACTAATATGTAGGCATTTCAGCAGACGCTCATTCTTTCAAAAGTATAGGTGTCTAACTTAGTTGGCTCTTGAAACCCGTTTGTCGCAAAGTGTATATACTAGATACGGTATTGCAACGTAGTCTGTCTATTGATTATGATCAATTTTTATAACATTTCAGTCCCATTCTGCCAGTAAATATGTAAATAGAAAAATTTAAGAAAAGTCGATAGTTGATTTAGCAACAGAAAAAATTTAACAATGGTTAACAAGATTATAATGGTCTAACCATCATGACAGCGAAAGATTCACCCCAGTTGTTACCAACTGTTTCCTTTATTCCATTCAGTACGGGAAAATACCCTAATCAACCCAAGGGAGGAATGTTTGGAACCTGTACAGAATAGAGTTATGCTGAAATGCCTTAAAAGACTGAAGAACATCTAGGAAGATTGATAAAAGGATTGCTGCTTATTATCGAGATGTCAGAGAAATGAAGGTTTTTAGAAGGAAAAACGGCAATAACTTGACACTGAACTAATTTCACGTAATTCGAAGAAGGCATTTAAGCACTTTTTAAGTCTCAGACTAAAGTAAACAGTTTGATATCAGGAAGAATTAAGTATAAAAAAGTGAAAAGGTAAACTTTCGTTCAGCTAGTAGCATGAAGATTGTTATTTCAAGGGTATTGAAAGAAGAGTAAACTGCGAAGCACACAAGTCTTTCGTGCTGTACACAAACATTTTTGTAAACAGCGGTCGATAAAGCAGAAAGAAGGAGCAAATCAAAGGTAAAAGGCCTTTTTTGGCACAGCAGACTGGGTTAAAAAAGATGAAGGACTTTCATCTCTTCACAGTGCAGTGTTTTATTTCAGAGAAATTAGAATAGCGATATGTGTTTATCCAGCTTTATATGTTACTTTCAGCAAAAATGGGGAGTAACCCAACGAAAGGACTGAAGATTTCTGTCTTCTTTAAGTTTTCGCATGATTTCTCTGATGCCTATCAGAGTTGTTTTACTTGACATCTTGATTATGGCTAATTTGGCGTGACTTTGGTCACTCCATTAAATGTATTTTTTGCGGTTTCTGAAGTTGTGCAACGTGACTGAAATATGCCTTCAGAATAAGAAATACTCTTTGTCACAATTATCAAAAATTATTAGTATATAACTTGGTTCAGAAATCTACCTAACCCAACCTGTTTCTTCGATTTCAGCTGAGCAGCAGCTAGAAAGTCAGTATTAACCTCCATGATCATTAATAATTACAAACTACTTCAGTTTGACATTGACGCAGACCACTAACAGTAAATTCTAGTTTAATTTAAGTTAATGTTTGTGACGTAGAACAGAGAACCGTTTTGTGACTTGAACGTCTACTGCGAATATTTCGTTTGTGTTTAGGACCCCTAATCGCAATTAACGATTCCATTCCATTTTGGAACAGTCTAATTGATCCTCGGCTGTAATTATTAACCATATGTTTTCCTCAAGCCCCTTATGGGAGGTTACTATGTCATGAAATAAGTATGTAGTAATCATAGGCAAAATGTACTTTTCCATGGTACCAAGCAAGTGGAATATCAATACCATGCAAATGAACATACCTAAGATCTGTTTGAGAAGTTCGGAGAATAAAATGACATTTAATTGCAAATAATTCGTTAGAAAAACAGTCACGCCATAAATTTTTGCTCATATAGTCCTTCAACGTGTATTCCTGTTTAAGCTCGTGCTGTTGTTCGTTAGTGTTTCCATGTATAAATTTTACATAATCATGCTCGTCTAATAGTCCATACATTCGTTTGCGACTTTCATCCGATCTTCGCTCTCGGCAAGACAATTCTCTTGGATTTCACATGTAATTTTAATCCTCTTAAAAGAGAACCCTTTTATAACTGCTTTCATGTATTCTGTGTTCACTTAGTTTTGTGATATATTTATCTTTTCTTAGGAAACAGATTTTAGCTGCCTAAGTTAATGGAATCGAAGAAAAAATTATGGTCTCTCATTATGTGGAAATTCCTAAAATATCTGGTTACTACTTCAAAAATGGGCTGGTAAGAAAGAAATGAGAAGATGGATTAGTTTCGTTTTCGATGCATCAATAATCTGTTGTCTTGGATCCCGTTTTTAAAGTCTGAAGAATAATTTTAATTAAAGTTTTAATAACTCTTACATTTAGAGAGCCTAAAGTTACTTAACTGGTGCCTGGAATAATGGAAAATAACATTTGTTTACAAATTTGAAGAGAATAGTTTGGAAGTTGCAGCTGTGCCGAATCTGAAATTGGTGAAATGTTCGGAAAGGCATGAGGAACATTTATAGAACAGACAGTCAGTTATGGCGTAGAACTTTGTACGTAAGTAGATAAATTCAGGATGCCATACCACATTGGCACTAAGAGATATTGAGTGGACGAAGGTCAGTTCAAATCCCATAGTGGTACAGATAGTAGAAGTATTATCAGCAATTGAAAAGATTAGTGTTCAAAGATATGGTTTGAGAAGTATAATTCAGTGAGATAAATTTAGAAAGAGAAAGACGGAGGTGGTGAAGAATTCGGAAGATTAGAATTTAAGAGAACGCAAAGAGTAGATGCACCTGCGCCGTTGCAAACGATTTTGAACCATGTCAATCAAAAAGTCTAACTATCACACAATCTTGTCTCACGGACCCCAACCAGGCAGTCTACATCAACTAACATGACTTCGTCCACTCGTCAGTGACTACAAGGATTGGTGTCACATGTAAGCTTTGGCAGCCTCTAGGTTTCTTCCAACCTACTCCAACACCAAAAAACATCGCTCAGCGAGGCAGCCGGTGTTTGAGCATAGATACACACGTCTCGACCACCAGATGGAGTTTCATCACTTCATCAGTTGATCTGCCATCCTTACCCAGAACTCGTTCCGTAATGGTAGCACTGCCTACTCGGCTACCACAGGATACACGAGCGACGCATCGAAAACATCTATAATTGAATACTAATAACCTATGAATATCTTCTACTGTTACCGGCCATGTTTCGTGTGCATATAATAGGACGGAGCGATTTGCCGCGCAGTCAACGAATATCTCGGCTGCGCTATAAGTGACACAAGTTGGGAGAAGCCAATCGAGCTTTCTGTCTCCTTGCTGACATTTCGCCAGTCACCAGGCTACCAACACTGATGAGACTCCCCAGATAAGTGAAGTGATCAACACGCTCAACTACTTTAATCCCTATCACTAGTCCAGGTGCTCACGCAACCCAATCTTGAAGCAACATTTTGCATTTCGAGGGTGAGAACCGCATACCGAACATGCTTGCATTGTTGCTTCGAGTAGTAGAAGACTACATTTTGTCAGCGTCTTCACCAAATAGACCTATGTCATCGGCATATTCCAAGTCAACAACCGTGTCTCCTCGTAGACGGTCAACTACTGAAAAGTCAGGCGAAGGTAGCATTAACTCTAAAAGCATGTCTACGACAAAGCTAAACAAGAACGGAGAGAGTAGACAATCCTGACGGACACCACTTGAAGTAATCAATTCCAAAGATATTTCGCCATAAACTATTACTCGACCAGTAGTGTTCGAGTTGAGAGCTTCTATGAGGTTAATATACTTCTTCGGTACACCTTTTAATGACAGACATCACGATCAACAGGGTCGACTGCCGCTTTAAGGTCGAGAAATACTACTATTGTGCGAGGTCTGAACGTGTCTTTGTTCTAGGACCTGAGATAGTTTGTATATCTGGTCTATACATATAGGTCCAGGTCTGAAACCAACCTGTTTTCAATAGTCTTCTCTTGAAGAGCTATCATTAAGCTTCCGAGTACTATTTAGGCCGAAATTTCGGAAACTATAATAGCTACACTTATTCTTCTGTAATTGTCACAAGAGGACTTCTGCCCTTAGAGCTCAATGTTGTTTTTGCGCAAGCGAGGCCACGGGAAGCAGCAGCAGGGCTCCAGATGCACGTAGCGTAAATCCAGACGGTTCTTTATCTTAACAAATTAATGGTTTCGCTCGGATTCCGAACGCGCGTTTCGGAGACGCAGCATACATCGATGGCACCAGATTCTAAAGTCTTAGCTAGTGAAGCTTGTTGTTTTACGTAGCACAATGTCCGGACATTAAAAGCTCCAACATGTAGTTTAGATCGTGGTTTCAAGAGACCAGGAATAACAATTAATGTACTCAAACCGTCTTCATCAGCGGCGGCAGGTGACAAATAAGTGTGAGAACGGTTAGTCGTGAAGGTAAGATAATTACTAACAGGTATATGAAGGGTTTTATTATGGAGGATTCGGTCTCCCTTGCTGTCCACATTGGGGAGAGATGTTTCTTGAGGAGGTCTTAACGACCTGGCAGCGTGACCGCACAGCTCAACGGACAAATGCTTCAGGGCCGGTCACGCACGACCTTTTTGTGAGAAGTTTTTAGTGATTGCTCCGCTCCTTAAATGGCCTTACCACCGGAGACCGAAATCCGTGAGGTAAGGTGAGGTGCGACATTTCTAGATTCGATCTTTTCTAACCCCTACCTTCTTTGTGAGAAGGCAGCATCGCCGCAGATGCTGGTTGTCCGAGGGAAACACCTTACTGCTGTCACACCCCTCTACAGTCAGCAGTACCACTGCGCCCTCAGACCTTAAGTAGTTGCTTATAGTCTCATTGTTCTCCAATCGACCTGCCTGGCATGGTAGAACCTTCAGGAACATGTGTTCAAGCCAATATAGCTCGGTTGGGTCATCACGATAGGCAAAACCGACCGCCACTTCAGGGTAGCAGCTATTGTCGGGAATGCGTAGTTGGCTTTTGTTGAGACGTTACGTGTAATATTTGATGTGAATACGGAAACTGATCAAAAATGAAGGTTTATTGGATAACACCACACCTAGTTTCTCTGATACAGGAACTACACAATAGCATAAACTTATCAGTTATTTATGTGGTTCTTTATACCGTTACTTAGAAAAATACGAAGTGATAAAACTAGCACCATATAAATGGATGTTCAAGAGGTCAAAACTAAATATCGATAATAATATATTTCTTAAAAAGCATTTACAGTTGCGTTTTGCGAACATATTCAATAATTTCAACATCGGTTTACAGATAAGAAAACACTGAAGAATGATTTTCAGTTAAATAAAATCATTTATAACGGAATACCCGTATAGATTTACGAGAATATTTACATATGAGTTTCTAGGTGGAAATTATCCTATAGTTTAACGTTTATAATATAATATTATATATATATATATATATATATATTTATTCTGAAATAACTACGTTACAAGAGTCATGCCAGTTTACAGGCTAGATCAAATTGTCACAAATGCTTTCACAATTACTGTAAAGTTATAGCAGTTAAGTTAAGTATAAGAGTCAGTTTCTGATTGCATATTTACACCATGTCACTGACAGAAACAGTATTATACAGCCACATTTTCAATATTAGAGTACAAATAAGGAAGGAAGGTGCACAATAGGTTCTTTTGGCGATTTGCCGAGATCAATAGTGAATTTGTTGGGAAAGGTCATATGGAACGCGCTTGATACGAGCTGTGATCCAGACATTCATGTACCTAGGGTACATGTTCCCTAGAGTCACTAAGGATTTCCCACCGTGAATGGGGTTCTGAAAAGGAGAAGAGAGAGAGAAAAAGGCAGCAGTGTGGCAAGTGTATATATATAACCAAAGCACTACTTAACCTGTCATGTTGAAGTAGTCAATACAGTAGTAAGTGAAGATAAAATTCATACTGACCACTTAAATTAAAGTAAATTATGGGAATATAAGAATATAACACACAGATAAAGGAGTACAGCAAAAAGAAGGGAGAGTTGTGCAGTGTCAGGTGGATAGAAGAGAAGTCGAAGTAAGAAGCTGGATTTATGTACGTTGAAATCGAAATTCTAGTTGAAAGAGTAGAGTTTGTAAAAATAAAACTTTGATGAACAAAATCTCGCACTGTCTAACTGTTTTTTTCATTATTATTGAATGCCAACCTCTAAGTCGTACTGTAAGCGCCTGAGTAAGAATGTTGCGGGTGTCTCGACAGAATAGCGACCCCAGCATAGTTTTGGAAACATGAACCACAGAAGTAGCAAGCGTATAAGAGCAACCTCAGTGTTACTGATTAGTCGTCTCATCAATCTAAAGAGCCGAAAGCAAACAAAATGTTCTGCCCCACAAACATGGGTTGTTTGAAGTTATCGCCCACACCATCAATGTTTGCTGGTCAGTAACTCCACCCTCCCTCCTTTTGTGTTGTTAGGCTCATGTTAAATGTTTAAAAGAAGCTATTGAGTTCTACTTGGTGTTCTATGTCTCACATCCTGTTGAGAAACACTATTTCTGCAAGTTCCTTTCACAAACTCGTCTGGCTGTTACAACTTATGAACTATTGGTTAGGCATCAATGCTATACAGTTAACAGTTATGGAGAAATAGTAAGAATTTTCAAACAAGATATAAGCATTTAGAATGTAGTGGGGAAGATGTACTTAACTAGCTAAGCAGGAGATATAAAGAGTATCACGGTTAAAAGTTGAGCAATAGATAACACTAAGGGGCCAAGGTAAGTCAATAGCGTGTAAGTGAGAACAGTATAATTGATAATAGGCAACGTGGAACTCACACAGTTGTAAGTGTTGATAAGGTTGCGCCCAGGAGAGTAGAGTGCATTCTAATCAACCAGTTTACAGTTGAACAATGTCGATCGACCCAGTGAATAATTTTCGCTGTAGTTTTTGGCTTCACAATTCCAAACAGACATTGTGCCTATAGTAACACAACGCTGCTTACAAATAATTCCACAAAGATATCACGTTTATCTAAAAAACACTTGATTTCTCCTGTCGAATATAACATCTGTAAAAGATCCAAATCAGCTACTAAATTCGATAAAATCAAACGTAAGAATAGTGCTCCATCCGTATCTTATTCTGATCTTCCCACTGGCTTAATAGAATCTTACCGTGAACTTGTAAACGACTTCTCTTTACCTTGTATCCCGCTCGTTGATATAAACCCAACTCACCTCCTTCCGAGTGACTCGACACCATCCACTACTTCTTGTGTTTCATCTGAAATAGATTCCTGTGAGCACTTGTTAGAAAGTGTGGCTGGTCTTAAACATTTGACGAGCCCACAAGCGGATCAGATTCATAGCAATCCGAAAAATATCTCTAGGCCTTTTTGCCATAGGAAATCCAGTACTGTTGATCTGGACTGTTCACTTTCTGATATGTTCATAACTCCGGATGACTTTTCGCAGACTGAGCAACCGCAAAACACTTGTAGCAAGTCTGTTCATCATCCTATTCGCCTTAACAGCTGTGAACTGAACTCCAATAGATTCCCCACTATTAGTTGTGAGGACACCTTAAGTGCATTCGATATCAACCAAACCATTCAGGAATTACTACCTTACAAATACCTGGTCAGTGTTCCTGAAAATCCTGATCTCGATATCATTAAAAAAACGGAAATAGTAATTGACCACATATCCTCTGAAGTGTTAAAAAGACTTCAGTGCATGCAGAATGCCATTGTTTATAACGTACCTGATAGTGCTAGCCTCAATTCTGTTAAAAACACTCTCCTTAAAGAGTGTGGATTGTCCGGCTCTTGGTGTGTAGCACGCAGGCTTCGTAAAATTCAGACTAAATTTTCCTGTCCCATTCTTCTTCAATTTAGTACTGTCATCGAAGCCAATCACTTTATTAACAGTCAGTCACTGCTTAGGCACATTCCTTTGTTTAAGAAGATTAGAATTATCAGGGATAGAACTATTATTCAACGCCGTATTACCAATGGCCTTTCAACTATGCCGGCCGATTCGTGTACTAGTAGCAGCGACAATCACGAATGTCACATTAACCCTACTATACCTAACTCCACCCCTCCTAAAACGGAGAACAGATCCAAAGTGACTATTAGTCCGAAGACCTGTCCCCTGAACAAAAGTGCTGCAACTTGTCCCGTAGTCAAAAGCCCATCTACATGTAAACCACTGGTCAATCGCACTTTTGTAATACACAAACATTATCCTAAAGATAAAGGGACAGACCTAGTGGTTCGAAATTCCCACATGAGACGTGCTACTCGCCCTAACCGTCAGTCTGCAGTACTTAACACACCTAATAAACAACAATGCCTGCCCCCTACCTCTCCTACTCGGGACGCTACTATACTTCTAAAATTAAACCCTAGGACTCCTGAGAATACGGACACTCATACCATAAATACCTCCCTAAACTCTAACCGTAGGCGCCTCCCCGTTTCTAACCCAAAGCCTTTACCCTTGATTGCGTACAAAAAGACTAGGATGCCTAGAGTTGCTGAGATAACTCGTAACACTAGCCTGCTTGGGCATCCGCCTAATGTTCCTAGACACCACCCTAGCCGAAATACTTTTTGCAATTCTTTACTCTCTCCAAAACATGTACCTAGCCCTTTTTAACGCTCACCCCCTCAACAGAGTTGTTTTTCTACCTCCAGCTGTTGAGGGCGATATTTCCCCCTCCTTCAAGTCATGCTTTACATTCTGTGATGTAATGGATGACAATCGATCTTTGACGCTGTCTTCCCCTTCTAGCTGTAATACCTTTATGTCTGGTCCTTTTGTCAAACCACCTTTCGCATTGTCCAAAGATTTGACTAACTCCACTATACCTTATCCAATGGACTTACGAAACGATCCACCCTTATACCCCCTAGCGAATTCCTCATCTGTTCTTTGGGAGTCATCAGTTAACTCTGACGAACAACACTTATCATTTCCTACCTCACATGTTTCTCTCACCATGCCTGTCTCTGAATACCTTTCTCCCTCTAACTATATCGCACACAAACTAACTGATCATTACAATCAAGCCTATATTCCTACTTCCAGCCCTTCTTTAGAACACACACCATACAACCCTCCAGATGCTCATCGTGCATTCCTGAAAGATGAGTATTCGTCCTATGTTACACTAATGCATGCATAATCTTTGTACCATCAAATTTGATCTTAATAATATTCAAGCCGCCATTAAAACCCTTAAACCCAATGGCAGCTGTGGTGCGGATGAGATACCTTCCATACCTTTTAAAATGGCAGGACCGAACCTTTCAGCGCTGTTGCTTAAAATTTTTACCTTATCCTTTGAGTCTGGTACATACCCCGAATCGTGGAAGTTGACTCATATTGTCCCAGTACATAAATCTGGACCGAAAGACCTAGTCCAAAACTACAGACCGGTTAATATCACTCCAGTTATATCACGTGTGATGGAGAAAGTGACAAAAGATCAACTATCTGATCACTTACTCAAGGGAGGTCACATTGACCCCTCTCAACATGGCTTCATTAGAACTAGGTCATGCACCACATGTCTTTTAGATTTCTTTAATGAGGTTACCAGCATAGGCGATCAAAAGCAACTAGTAATCGTGTTGTATTTTGATATCAAAAAGGCTTTCGATAAGGTACCTCACAGTCTCTTAATCAACAGACTTCAGTCCGTCGGTATTAGTGGCCACCTGTTGCAATGGATTAGGTCGTTCCTCACAGATAGATATCAGGTTACCAAAATCAACTCACATACATCTACACCTCGACCAATTACCAGCGATGTTGTGCAGGGCAGTGTTTTGGGTCCACTACTTTTCATAATCTAGATCAACAGCATATGCAGTTGTTTCAACACTGGTAAAACCTACCTCTATGCGGATGACCTAAAAGTGATTTATCAAACTACCAAATCTGACTTAGGAAACTTGTTGCACACAATCCAGCACGAACTCAATACTGTAGATGTCTGGTGTACGCAATGGAACCTTGAACTTAATACTGAGAAGTGTGGCTGGATGTGTTTCGGAGACGCTGCTCCCAAATTAGATCTCATTCTCAACAGGAATGTATTGCCCAAACTCACATCCGTAACTGATCTTGGAGTGCATTATTCGCACAACCTTAACTTCTCCGAACATATCTCCAATAAAGTTTCCCGAATGAGAAGAATGCTTGGTTTCATCTTTCGTAACTTCCTTCATAGAGAATCCAGAACAATTCTCTATAAAACATGCGTAAGACCTATTGCTGAATACTGCTCTTTCTTATTTTCTAACGTACGCCTGTCTGATATGTTGAAGCTTGAAGGAATACAAAGGAAATTTACTCGGAAAGTCCTAAATCATAGCTCACCCATTGACTATCCAATCCGATGTATTGAACTCGAGCTCAATCCATTATGGAAAAGAAGGCTTAAGTCCAATCTGATCCTTTACTTTAAACTCCTGCACAAGCTCACATATTCCTCCTGCAGTTTAGTCCTTATCCATGGCCCTTGTACACATAACCTTCGAGATAAAGTATCTACGGTCGAACTTGAGAAGTATAGATCCAAAACTCGAGAAAACTTCTTCCTCTCTAAGTATGCACTTATATGGAATAGGCTTCCCTCTAAAATACGCATGGCAAGTGGGTTACATGAGTTTGTTCAACTTCTTAATGATGCTCTCAGTTGCACTGACTCTTCTGCGCTCGTGAACTCACTCGCACCCTGCTTTCATATTAATAGCTCTGCATACACTTTAAACACAATGAACTCAGTGCTGCGTCTTATTTAGTTATTTTTACACTCCCAAGTTGCACTAATTATTCTAGTTGAATATAAATCTCTTTAGTTTTTATTTGAAATAGACAGGTTACTCTACTAACTGGGTCGTTCGACACTGTTCAACTGTAAACTGGTTGATTAGAATGCACTCTACTCTCCTGGGCGCAACCTTATCAACACTTACAACTGTGTGAGTTCCACGTTGCCTATTATCAATTATACTGTTCTCACTTACACGCTATTGACTTACCTTGGCCCCTTAGTGTTATCTATTGCTCAACTTTTAACCATGATACTCTTTATATCTCCTGCTTAGCTAGTTAAGTACATCTTCCCCACTACATTCTAAATGCTTATATCTTGTTTGAAAATTCTTACTATTTCTCCATAACTGTTAACTGTATAGCATTGATGCCTAACCAATAGTTCATAAGTTGTAACAGCCAGACGAGTTTGTGAAAGGAACTTGCAGAAATAGTGTTTCTCAACAGGATGTGAGACATAGAACACCAAGTAGAACTCAATAGCTTCTTTTAAACATTTAACATGAGCCTAACAACACAAAAGGAGGGAGGGTGGAGTTACTGACCAGCAAACATTGATGGTGTGGGCGATAACTTCAAACAACCCATGTTTGTGGGGCAGAACATTTTGTTTGCTTTCGGCTCTTTAGATTGATGAGACGACTAATCAGTAACACTGAGGTTGCTCTTATACGCTTGCTACTTCTGTGGTTCATGTTTCCAAAACTATGCTGGGGTCGCTATTCTGTCGAGACACCCGCAACATTCTTACTCAGGCGCTTACAGTACGACTTAGAGGTTGGCATTCAATAATAATAATAAAAAACAGTTAGACAGTGCGAGATTTTGTTCATCAAAGTTTTATTTTTACAAACTCTACTCTTTCAACTAGAATTTCGATTTCAACGTACATAAATCCAGCTTCTTACTTCGACTTCTCTTCTATCCACCTGACACTGCACAACTCTTCCTTCTTTTTGCTGTACTCCTTTATCTGTGTGTTATATTCTTATATTCCCATAATTTACTTTAATTTAAGTGGTCAGTATGAATTTTATCTTCACTTACTACTGTATTGACTACTTCAACATGACAGGTTAAGTAGTGCTTTGGTTATATATATACACTTGCCACACTGCTGCCTTTTTCTCTCTCTCTTCTCCTTTTCAGAACCCCATTCACGGTGGGAAATCCTTGGTGACTCTAGGGAACATGTACCCTAGGTACATGAATGTCTGGATCACAGCTCGTATCAAGCGCGTTCCATATGACCTTTCCCAACAAATTCACTATTGATCTCGGCAAATCGCCAAAAGAACCTATTGTGCACCTTCCTTCCTTATTTGTACTCTACTATTGAAAATGTGGCTGTATAATACTGTTTCTGTCAGTGACATGGTGTAAATATGCAATCAGAAACTGACTCTTATACTTAACTTAACTGCTATAACTTTACAGTAATTGTGAAAGCATTTGTGACAATTTGATCTAGCCTGTAAACTGGCATGACTCTTGTAACGTAGTTATTTGAGAATAAATAAATAAATATATATATATATATATATTATAAACGTTAAACTATAGGATAATTTCCACCTAGAAACTCATATGTAAATATTCTCGTAAATCTATACGGGTATTCCGTTATAAATGATTTTATTTAACTGAAAATCATTCTTCAGTGTTTTCTTATCTGTAAACCGATGTTGAAATTATTGAATATGTTCGCAAAACGCAACTGTAAATGCTTTTTAAGAAATATATTATTATCGATATTTAGTTTTGACCTCTTGAACATCCATTTATATGGTGCTAGTTTTATCACTTCGTATTTTTCTAAGTAACGGTATAAAGAACCACATAAATAACTGATAAGTTTATGCTATTGTGTTGTTCCTGTATCAGAGAAACTAGGTGTGGTGTTATCCAATAAACCTTCATTTTTGATCAGTTTCCGTATTCACATCAAATATTACACGTAACGTCTCAACAAAAGCCAACTACGCATTCCCGACAATAGCTGCTACCCTGAAGTGGCGGTCGGTTTTGCCTATCGTGATGACCCAACCGAGCTATATTGACTTGAACACATGTTCCTGAAGGTTCTACCATGCCAGGCAGGTCGATTGGAGAACAATGAGACTATAAGCAACTACTTAAGGTCTGAGGGCGAAGTCGTACTGCTGACTGTAGAGGGGTGTGACAGCAGTAAGGTGTTTCCCTCGGACAACCAGCATCTGCAGCGATGCTGCCTTCTCACAAAGAAGGTAGGGGTTAGAAAAGATCGAATCTAGAAATGTCGCACCTCACCTTACCTCACGGATTTCGGTCTCCGGTGGTAAGGCCATTTAAGAAGCGGAGCGAACGCTAAAAACTTCTCACAAAAAGGTCGTGCGTGACCGGCCCTGAAGCATTTGTCCGTTGAGCTGTGCGGTCACGCTGCCAGGTCGTTAAGACCTCCTCAAGAAACATCTCTCCCCAATGTGGACAGCAAGGGAGACCGAATCCTCCATAATAAAACCCTTCATATACCTGTTAGTAATTATCTTACCTTCACGACTAACCGTTCTCACACTTATTTGTCACCTGCCGCCGCTGATGAAGACGGTTTGAGTACATTAATTGTTATTCCTGGTCTCTTGAAACCACGATCTAAACTACATGTTGGAGCTTTTAATGTCCGGACATTGTGCTACGTAAAACAACAAGCTTCACTAGCTAAGACTTTAGAATCTGGTGCCATCGATGTATGCTGCGTCTCCGAAACGCGCGTTCGGAATCCGAGCGAAACCATTAATTTGTTAAGATAAAGAACCGTCTGGATTTACGCTACGTGCATCTGGAGCCCTGCTGCTGCTTCCCGTGGCCTCGCTTGCGCAAAAACAACATTGAGCTCTAAGGGCAGAAGTCCTCTTGTGACAATTACAGAAGAATAAGTGTAGCTATTATAGTTTCCGAAATTTCGGCCTAAATAGTACTCGGAAGCTTAATGATAGCTCTTCAAGAGAAGACTATTGAAAACCAGGTTGATTTCAGACCTGGACCTATATGTATAGACCAGATATACAAACTATCTCAGGTCCTAGAACAAAGACACGTTCAGACCTCGCACAATAGTAGTATTTCTCGACCTTAAAGCGGCAGTCGACCCTGTTGATCGTGATATCTGTCATTAAAAGGTGTACCGAAGAAGTATATTAACCTCATAGAAGCTCTCAACTCGAACACTACTGGTCGAGTAATAGTTTATGGCGAAATATCTTTGGAATTGATTACTTCAAGTGGTGTCCGTCAGGATTGTCTACTCTCTCCGTTCTTGTTTAGCTTTGTCGTAGACATGCTTTTAGAGTTAATGCTACCTTCGCCTGACTTTTCAGTAGTTGACCGTCTACGAGGAGACACGGTTGTTGACTTGGAATATGCCGATGACATAGGTCTATTTGGTGAAGATGCTGACAAAATGTAGTCTTCTACTACTCGAAGCAACAATGCAAGCATGTTCGGTATGCGGTTCTCACCCTCAAAATGCAAAATGTTGCTTCAAGATTGGGTTGCGTGAGCACCTGGACTAGTGATAGGGATTGAAGTAGTTGAGCGTGTTGATCACTTCACTTATCTGGGGAGTCTCATCAGTGTTGGTAGCCTGGTGACTGGCGAAATGTCAGCAAGGAGACAGAAAGCTCGATTGGCTTCTCCCAACTTGTGTCACTTATAGCGCAGCCGAGATATTCGTTGACTGCGCGGCAAATCGCTCCGTCCTATTATATGCACACGAAACATGGCCGGTAACAGTAGAAGATATTCATAGGTTATTAGTATTCAATTATAGATGTTTTCGATGCGTCGCTCGTGTATCCTGTGGTAGCCGAGTAGGCAGTGCTACCATTACGGAACGAGTTCTGGGTAAGGATGACAGATCAACTGATGAAGTGATGAAACTCCATCTGGTGGTCGAGACGTGTGTATCTATGCTCAAACACCGGCTGCCTCGCTGAGCGATGTTTTTTGGTGTTGGAGTAGGTTGGAAGAAACCTAGAGGCTGCCAAAGCTTACATGTGACACCAATCCTTGTAGTCACTGACGAGTGGACGAAGTCATGTTAGTTGATGTAGACTGCCTGGTTGGGGTCCGTGAGACAAGATTGTGTGATAGTTAGACTTTTTGATTGACATGGCTCAAAATCGTTTGCAACGGCGCAGGTGCATCTACTCTTTGCGTTCTCTCAAATTCTAATCTTCCGAATTCTTCACCACCTCCGTCTTTCTCTTTCTAAATTTATCTCACTGAATTATGCTTCTCAAACCATATCTTTGAACACTAATCTTTTCCATTGCTGATAATACTTCTACTATCTGTACCACTATGGGATTTGAACTGACCTTCGTCCACTCAATATCTCTTAGTGCCAATGTGGTATGGCATCCTGAATTTATCTACTTACGTACAAAGTTCTACGCCATAACTGACTGTCAGTCCTATAAATGTTCCTCATGCCTTTCCGAACATTTCACCAATTTCAGATTCGGTACAGCTGCAACTTCCAAACTATTCTCTTCAAATTTGTAAACAAATGTTATTTTCCATTATTCCAGGCACCAGTTAAGTAACTTTAGGCTCTCTAAATGTAAGAGTTATTAAAACTTTAATTAAAATTATTCTTCAGACTTTAAAAACAGGATCCAAGACAACAGATTATTGATGCATCGAAAACGAAACTAATCCATCTTCTCATTTCTTTCTTACCAGCCCATTTTTGAAGTAGTAACCAGATATTTTAGGAATTTCTACATAATGAGAGACCATAATTTTTTCTTCGATTCCATTAACTTAGGCAGCTAAAATCTGTTTCCTAAGAAAAGATAAATATATCACAAAACTAAGTGAACACAGAATACATGAAAGCAGTTATAAAAGGGTTCTCTTTTAAGAGGATTAAAATTACATGTGAAATCCAAGAGAATTGTCTTGCCGAGAGCGAAGATCGGATGAAAGTCGCAAACGAATGTATGGACTATTAGACGAGCATGATTATGTAAAATTTATACATGGAAACACTAACGAACAACAGCACGAGCTTAAACAGGAATACACGTTGAAGGACTATATGAGCAAAAATTTATGGCGTGACTGTTTTTCTAACGAATTATTTGCAATTAAATGTCATTTTATTCTCCGAACTTCTCAAACAGATCTTAGGTATGTTCATTTGCATGGTATTGATATTCCACTTGCTTGGTACCATGGAAAAGTACATTTTGCCTATGATTACTACATACTTATTTCATGACAATGATTATGAAGTGATCAGAATCAAACATTGCAGTACATTTACGACCAATTAACATTCCTAATTCGGCAATGGAAGCCTAATACGGCAAGACAACGGCTGGAGAAATCAGTGAAGCCTTTTTAACCTAGATATAAAATAATGGTATGAGGGCATGAATTGATTTGATGCACGCGATTTAATACGATCCAATGAAGGTAGTAATATCAGATTTGTGATCGTAAAACAGAACTGCCTAGTGAACGAGGTTTGATAATGTAATGTAATGATAATTGACAGATATCCAAACACTAAGGTGCATCGCCGTATTTCCGAATAAGATAGGTCATTCAGAACAACTTAAAACATGATTCCAATGTTATTAAAGGGTAAATACAGATAAAAAACTGGAAACTCTCTTCCAGGTTTCTATAAGATATTTTTTCAAAAAATTATTTCAACTCCCTATTCAGTTGTTTAAGTCATCGATTTAGCATTTAACTTACGTACCAAATATTTGAGCCTTTCAATATTTGTGTCTTGATATCGTGATTTATTTCGTTATGGAGGGATATGATTCTAGAAAGCCTCCGAGCGTTCGAGTAACTGTTCTAGAGGATCCAAACAGTAGCCTTCAAGAACTTTTCAACCCTGCGTCACAAAGGCAGCAGGTTCCTTTACATCAGCGTAATCTTCCAAAATCTTTTTTCGTTCCGCCTGGAGATGTGAATGACAATTCTCGATTTTCTAAACTTAACTCTTTACACTGTAACGAAAGAAATAACTCGGACTTTGTTGTGTTTCATAGCAAAGCAAACTCATCTCCAGCCTGTTTGGATGCTGCACTTCGAACATCTGTTTCTGTAAATGCTCCTAACCACAGTCATCAAAAAAGTCTTGATGTTGCATCTAAATTCAAGATAGAATTCAGCCCAGATTTAGTTTTTTCTGGCTCTTGCAACTCAGGCATCTTGCAAGGACAAAGGTATACAACCCTATTTATTTTTATTGACTTATGCAATAGAGATTCACAACAAACTGCTCTGCTTTATAGACCGAGCATGACATTTGCTATAAGCGAGCTCCCAGTTGGATATGACATGGCGATAAATGAAAGCAATCAAGTTTATTTCTTGAATCACCAGACACAAGAAACTACGTGGTATGTTCTCTTATTTTTTGTTAAGTTTTGTTAAGGTTTGATCCTAGAATACCAGAAAAGTTCCAGAAATGGGGTATGACTCCAGAAGAACTTGAGCAAGTGCATTTACGCTACGCCAAGCAATTTTTATGTACAAACCCATCTTCAAATTTGAATGTATGTGTACAACAGGTTGGTGAATTCTATGAGATTTTATTTATTGTCATAACTGTAACACTAGTACCTAAGTTATCTCATATCAATTAACCATGTTATGAATGAGGTTATATGAAATCTGTAATTTTCTGGCAGTTATAGTGGTCATGAATTTGACTGATTTTTAGACTGATTTATGACATGTATTTGATCAGAGTTAATCGTCACATTTATTAAAGTTTAGCTCGATATAATTATCTGAAATACATCAGCATCTTACTAAATTCGGTTATTTTGAAGATCTTTGATTCGTATTTGAGGACTAAAAATCTGTGATAATAAACACTGTTGGGCCTTAAATAAAGGGAAATGGAGAGAATGTCATTCTCGGTTGTTCAAAATACTATTTGTTGTAGTTATTATTAGTTTTTAATGTTCACAGTCCGATATACGCACATGAAAGTCTGTTATTTCCACCTTTGAGGTCACTCAGTTGGCCACACCTGTTTACAAAAGCCGATCGGCAGTCAGTCAGCTACAGTGTAGAACGTGGCACGCACGTACATAAGTTCAAGTTGCTACACCACAATGTCAAATATCGAGTCAGCAAATCAAACTCCATAGTAGTAGAGGTGGTAAAGGTATTAGAGGTTTTGGAACAGATTAAGATTTGAAGAAATTATTCAGAAAGTATAATCCACTGAAATAAATTTAAAAAGCTATAGAAAACGTCCTGAACTCATGAGGTCATGACAGAAGACAAAGAATCGATGCAACTGCACTGACCAAGTTAATTAGTCTTTTGTTAAGCCGTACTTTCTGGCAGACTTCTGAAGAAACATGAAGTGTCACTTGCGTTGTTGTGTATCGATTTCCCTGAGTTAAAATACTATGAATAATGATGCTACAAATTAGTAATCTATCTTCAGTTGCATTACTGTCTTAGCTCATGGTTTGTTAATTTCTGGATTTATAGAAATAATGAAGAAGCTTTCTGTAAATTTCAAAAGTTTTAGTTTTTAGATGAAGTATTTTGCTGTGAAATGATCCCTTACATGCATATTTATCAGATTTAATTGTCGTAACTCTGGTTAACTTGATTTTGTTTGCAGAAAATATTGGTTATATTAGCACGTTTTACACTATTTAACCGACAGTAGTTGACATTCGTTTTAGGTTAGTAAACATCCACATTTCTGATTGATTCCTGGACCTAGTAACAATCATAATGATAATATAAATAAAAATTAGGTAAATAAAAGCCGCTAATTATTTTTGATGCAAAATACTGTTTTTACGTATTTATTTTGCAGACCGTAAGTTTTTCAATTACTACATATTTTATTAAACCAAATGGGTAAAGTGGTTGTTCATTCATAAGGTACGCCGTTTGGTTGAATATGAGTTTTTCTGGTCACATTTTCACCAGGCATCATGTATCACACTGAAAAATTCACTCTGAGTATTTCATACCGAGATCATTTGATATGCATATTACTCTTAAAGTTCCAACTTAGTTTACTGTCTATCACAACTCTCTTCTTATGTCATTTCTGATTGCTAGAAATTATTAATTTCATGCAACTGAAAATATCAAACGGTTATTAAGCTATTCTGAAAAGATAGATCTTATATTTTTCTAAACTCTCTTACTATTATTGATCTGGCTATGAAGGTTCTTCGGTTCTTTTTCAATAATGAAATAAGGTTACTTTGATTTGTTTACAACGAATCACTTGATGTATAATAAGCCTGTTATCGACTGACTTTTAAATAAAAAACGGCTATCTTCGTTTTGATGCATTTTAGTTATGCTGTGAAATTGCACAATTTATTTATAAGATAGGTTTTACATAAGGTAAAACACCAAAATATACTTCATAACAGATTTTGAGTGTCCAAAAAAGTACCGTAAAATTTTTATCAACTCTTCAAGGATAATATTTTACAGCATTTGTTCACTGGCTAAATTTATACAACGGTTAAATCATACAACCCCATGAAAAACATGAGATATCCAAAAGGACCTCCAATTTGCTCTTTTAGTAGTCAAGCAATAAACAAAGTAATAAACATATCGTTGGCAAAGAGTTTAAAATCCCAAGTAACTTAACTCTATTTACGGTTTCGATCAAATTTCATTGAAATTGTTTCTTTTAAATAACCAAGTTTGAAAGAAAAAAATCACCGTCAACTAGAGATAGTATATCGAAGCTGAAGACTAAAATTCGAAAAGTCACCATGAGCAGAAACTCTTCTTAGTAAATGTCTAGTCATAATTATCTTTATTAAAAATTATTTAGAAAAACCTGACGAAACTAAACAACATGACAAAAATAATCTTCGTGTAATTGGTTGTTTCGGGTATATCAATCAAACCCCAACCCCACTTTAAAGCAACTAAACCACATTCCTAATGATGAAAAGATAGCAGCTTCAACTTGCTACATTTTGAAACTCGGAGGAAAATGAAAGCCTTTCTGGGTATCAGAAAATCGATTGGAGAACAGCCCAATATACACCATATATTTATCCTTTACTTACATCAAGCTAAGTTGATCCACTATCTGGTTTGTCATTTCGATTGAACTCATGTTTTTAGCTTCACTAAGTCTTACGGCCGATTTTCAAAACCGAGGCCATGGATGTGCAATGCTATGGATTCCACCACTACAATAAAATGGCCATTTAATGCCTCAACATTCTCGTTGACTGTCCAGCTAAGATCAGTTTGTGACTTTATATGTCAAAAATATAGACTTATTTGTTTATAAGTATAAATAAGTCCAATACATCATAGTTATTTTTTGACTCTTAGATACTTATTTATTCAGAGGTATTAAAAATCGTTTTTAAACTAACTACAATAATTTAATTAACTTCAATGAACTTAAACTTTATGAAATAGCATATGATCTTAGGTAGGCATCAAAGTCCCTTCAAAATAAGAGGCCTACTAATGGCATGATATTATATATTCTTGTCAGATAATTTAGTCTTATTTGGAATAAATAGCATTTAAAAGGTTTAGTAATCAAAACGTTTACTAATTATTATATAAGCATGTTCAAATTAAACTTTCCGTGCTATCTAGATCTCACTGTTGGTAAAATTCTGTCAACAGCATTTGCAGTACCTTCGATTAGGTAAACAAGTAAAACATCTTATCACACCAAGTGTTTTTGATGGTCGGTGATATCTTATGGTAATCCCTTAAGTACATGATATTATCTGTTTAGTCACTTGAAAAAATTTTGTAATGTTATTTGATGAAGATTTGAATGGTATCGATAAAGTTTTTTCAAGACACTTTTTATAGATACTGCTAATCAGTTCAAACATACAGTAAATTAGTATTGTTTTATTGCTTACAAATCTGAAATATATTTAACTTTCGGTTATAATAAGTATTAGACGACCAATCGTTTCCCTTTTTATTTCTATAAATTTTATGATGAGTTTACCCTATTAGACAGTTATACCTAATATTTAAGAACATAAATTGATGGTAATGAAATTATTTCCAGCTGTTTATCTTACTTGTGCAATCAGATTAAATTTGAATTTATTACTGTACAGTATACTTTCATAATTTTAAATTCAGAGGTTCAGGGTGTTTTTCAAACTTTGAATGATGTCTCATAACTATTTTGATTCATATAAGAATATCTTGAGTAATTTTGCCTAAATGCCTAAAAATGTTTATTCAGTTACTTCAAATGAGTTGAAATTATGCCTGGTATAATGAAAAAAGCACACATTTTGTCAAATTTAACCAATTCATCATTTAGAGAGAATAGTATCTTAAATAATAAAACACTGTAAAATACCTTACTTATCCACATATCGTACTAACAAAGAAACTTTGTCTTATTCAATAAACTAGTTATTGATTGTGTTATAACCAGGTAGAAAGTTAAACTTCGGCAACTGAGTTTTATCAGAAACATTAGCATATACTGAAACGCCAAAAATTGATGATTCTTAAATGAAACAAGTCGTATTTCGTATCTCTTATTACTAGTCATGCTCAAATATAATCAAGATACCGGATCTCAACCATCAATTGTTTGTAGATGTTAAAATCACATAGAGACACACTTTTTTGCTGACTCAAATACACCGTTTACATTGATAGCAAAAGTTAAATAAGAAAGCCTCCATTTTAAAAACGTATTTCACAACATTAGGTGTACTTTATAAGAATGTGATATTTCTGAAACTACAGTACATTTATTCTCCCAATGACTTCAGTCCTGAATTCTTTGATAGACAATGCTTGGAATTCAATAACAATATCATAATTTGCAACAAATATTTCTCTTTGATAAGTTACTTATTCAATTGTCTAACAGGTTTGTGTTCAATATAAAAAAATTATAAATGAACATAATATTCGAAGCATAATAATACTGAAGAGTGCTACAAATACATTTTTCAACTGGTAAATAAATATTTATTCAATAAATTAGTAGATCATGATAATTTCTCAGACTGATCAAACTATTCTGTTTTGATTTACAACTGTGAATATTTCATTCAAATTTACCGCTGTTGCTTCAGATAAGATTTGTTTACGGATCAAGTATTTCACTCAATAAATTAGGGATTTTTATGAACTTTATAGCAACAGAATTTTAATTAGCTATTATACAGTCAGCGATTTGATTACAAATGTATCATGGTTTCAGTTCAGCAGTTATATTTAATCAAGTATCCTCCATCAAATGTTAAAAGAATAATTTGTGTTGAATGAAGCATAATTTACTATTGATTTTATTCCTTAACTGAAAACCAACAATCGCGATGTTGGATTTATTCAAAAATTAAAAATCTAAAACTTAGGTATCAGTTTCTCCAAGATCCCAACTATCGCTCAATGATGATTGTAGGCTAGCATTTAATCAAAATACAGGGGTTTCTGCAGACTATTTTCAACCACTTAACATTCAGACAAAGTACACACGATGTCAGGCTACGCAGACTAGAAGCTATATTTCATGAATTTGATCAATACTAAGGATTAGATAAAATTGACTACTCAGCTTTTAATCAACGTAAGTATTGAATGAATACGTAAGGAGAGTGTTTACCTAGTTCAGTTAAATACTTTGTTTTAACTAGGTGTCTTGATAATCTGACTAAATTCTATTTATATTTAAAATACAATAAAATATTTCATGTTTATTACAGTAGTATTATAGTTTTGATGCTTAAAGTGGATTTATATTCATACTCAACAGGCTAGTAAATTAGTATATAAGAAATTGTGATTATGATCAAACAAAGATTTCGAAAGACAATTGTTACCTACTTTCAGTACACGTTAACACATTAAATTCAACAGCTTTTGTCTTAGTACTATTTCAAATTTCATTATTAACTCTAAGGATGACCGATTACTCTTGAACTTGTACAAAATTGACAAACACTTATCATGCGGTATTTACTGCTTAAATAAAAATTTTCTAAAATGAGCTGGAAACTAATTATTCATCACAAATATATTTATAATTTTGAATTATACAAGGTAGTTTAATGATTGAAATGCATTCAAGTAGCTCATCAAGTTACCATCCAATTCTTTTCGAGCTGAAAGAGTATAACATTAAAATTTATCATAAAATACATTTTCGGCAACTCATACTTCCTAGAATATACATGAACTAATTTAACTATAAAACAAAATAAGGTACTTCATTAATCAGCTGCGTTAACGTCCTGCAATGAAACCTTAATCGATGATTTTGTGGGTCATGAAGAAGGAGTTAGTCTGGTTGCGGATAAACCTTAAACAAAACTGTCTCTTGACAGTAAAACCCATAGTATTACAACGATGCGTTTGCTCTAAAATTCTCTTAACTAATTAATGGTTCAACCATTTATGATATTTATGCCAGGATGAGATTTGAGTTATTTTTGTCATCTGAGTATGTTCATCAATATTACTTCACTCTAGTTCCATTTTTTAAATAAACCGTTAATCCTTTCAATGTGCAAAAAAGCAGAAAAGGTAAACTTTTCAGTTCTCAAATTTTAAACATTTTAAATTAAAAATTTTTTATACCGCTTTGGACGATTCAATACTCACCGATAACCTGATATCATTTACGTATAACGCGAAGTTGTCTGATTCTTTATTTTTTGCTTTGTTGTCTGACTAAGAAAAAAAAACACTCGTCTTCAAAGGTAAATTTAGTCCTTCTACCCAGAAAACTTTTTGCATCCAAAACAAAATTGGCTCAGTGGAACGATGTTACATGCTTTGAGTATATAGCTTTTGGTGATAAACTTCTGCCATCTGAAGAAACATTAAAAACCAAGGAAATCTTTTAATAACTCTTTGATTTAGTTTCAGATCTTTCAAAAGTGTGTATCAACTCCTTATACAGCTTTTCAAACCCACAGCCTACAAGTTTTCCAGCAAGCAAGATATCGTCCAATCACTGGTTCGAAATAGTATCTAGACGTTCTTCCTGGCAGTTGTAACCTATCAAGTCAACAACGGTATAGGTGAGACCATCACTTGATGAGGTTTTTGTCCTAATCTGGACAGAAAAGCTACGAAATAATTGAGTTTGAGCTTTGACTTAGTAGCTTAATAGCATTATACTTGCCTAAAGGATGTAAGATTAAGTGATGGGATAGCAGATACCAAGTGATATATATCTACAGACTGTTAAAAAATAAGTGCACAATGCTTGTTAGTGAGACAGGAAGATCCACATTCCCGAAATAATCTTATTTTTGATCTGAAAGGGTTTTCATCTTACCAATCCGAATAACTGTAGCTCCAGTCCAGGAGTGGTTAACTCCTTGAGTCAATATTTCTTAATAGAATATTGGAAACCTAATCTAACAGTGAGTCAATAATGAATGCAATCAAATTAACGGCGTAGAATTGCCTTGAAATATATAAGTCCTTCTGAAAACTACGTAAATGAGAACTAGTCTTGTGGTCCGAACCTTAACTACAGTTTGTCATTAGTACTGTCTGTAAACTATCCCCTTAAACTCGTTATGAACAAATTGACAATACTCGTATTTAATAAATAAATTATGTCCTGTTATCTAAAAAATTTATTCCAAACAATTAATGTATGTTCTTCGTACTGATTTTTAAGAAAATTATTTTAATCTTTTCCCACGAAAAAGATTCCAGTGAATTGCATATTTTTGTTTCAGATAAACAATCAGCTTTGTGTACATATGTTTTTGAATACTAAACAGATGGTTAAATTATTTTGTACCAAAGAATACATATATATATATATATATATATATATATATATATATATATATATATAAACTGACGTTTATTTTATAAATCAACCAATCTTATAGAAATGAACAATAGTGAACGAACCCAGTAATCTGTTACATATTATATATATATATATATATATATATAAGTTATTGCAACCTAAATAAGAGAATAATACAAGATTAGTCACCAGTGATGTAACTCTCTCAAATAGTTGACGGTAATTACTTTAGTTCACCTAAAATAAGTTAAAACAATGTAAAATGAAATTTTTGTACGATTATTCCCTTATGCAAAATATTACTAACTTAATTTTTGTAATATAATTCCTGAAATTTAAAATCAGTTGAATCCCTGTCACATTGAACGTAGTGGCTTAGAGGTTAAATGACTCGACTTTCAGAGATTAGA
Source organism: Schistosoma turkestanicum (assembly GCA_944470395.2). Lineage (NCBI taxonomy): Eukaryota > Metazoa > Platyhelminthes > Trematoda > Strigeidida > Schistosomatidae > Schistosoma > Schistosoma turkestanicum. The sequence goes on along the minus strand of OX103972.1, from coordinate 17,080,154 downwards.
TTGCAAGGTTCAAACCCTGTTCTATCTACTTTTATTTGAATACTCCTCGACTAAGGTGGCTAGTTTTCACAAAAAATAATTTAACTGAAAGAAGACTTTTTGACTAGGTACGTCGTTGTTGTATTGCATTATACTGCTTCTGAAAATTTATAAAATTTCCCTAATATTATGACAGATTAGAGTTTTCTTTCTTCGTTTTCTTCAATATCAAAACAACTCAAATTACTGCTTTATTTATTCAAGTTCTGCATTATTCTGCACAATGTACTTTTTAGATTCAAGTTGGTTACGCAAATAGAAAAATAGCAGCATACTTTTGTATTTTATTAGGGGAATAATTTCTATTTTACGACTGAAAAATGCTTAGTATAATGATTTCAAGCATAAAAACGTTTTCACTGTAAATGAATCCTGGGACAATTCTCTTTACAGCAGTCTTAAAGAAAATATAACTAAAAAAATACCTGTAACATGTTAACATTATAATAGCATAATCGAACAAGTTGAATCCAGTTATAATATCAAATAAAATTATCTACAATCGGAATCAAATCACAAGTAGATCAATAAATATAAATCTCATGCATAAACTGAGTAACTTGGTCAGTAAAATGGAACAGAAGTGAAAACGTTTAGTTAATTTCAAAATGGAAGAAAATTGAAATAGATAGACTTTATAACATGACTAATACAATTTGTTGTAAAACTAGAGAATTCAGAAACGTTTTTAAATAAACAAAAATGACTGTCATCGAAACCGTCACAAAATTATCTGACAGTGGAGCAAACCCCCCAGCAACGCATGAACGTAACCTCAAGGATCATAAAGCTAAACTGTATTTTTATATCCCAGTCAGATTAGTTTTCAGTGGTATTTCGGATCTACAGATTGTTTGGGGCTGTTATTAAATACTTGATCATATATTTTGCCAAAAGCTGACCCTAAAAACGGAAACTACATGACCAATATAGTTAGATAACTTAAACAGCTATAAGTAACTAATAATGAACTCAAATGAATAATCTAATGCGAAGATAAGTAACCCATAAATTACAGAAGAAACTGTGTATAACCATTCCTTATGAAGATGAGAACCCTATTGTTATACAATATCCAGTCATTTGAAGTAAAGTACAAAGTACAGACCATTGTCATCAATAGACATACAGATTTTACATTTCATAAAACACATGCAAACCAACAAACAACCATATAATAAAAGAAATGATAAAGAAAATCTCGATGCCTGATTTTTAAATGTTTTTTAACTGACCAAACTAAGTAGTCAGGTTTTTTTCACTTCTAAAATGAAGTTACTACTGATATTTGTCTACATTCTACATAGTTTTTCAACGACTCAATATTATCTTCAATATTGGCTGCATCGTCTGTAGATAAGTTTTCAATTTCGTTTTCTATTATAAAACAGGTTCCTTGATATAAAAAAAGTAGTTTCACTCATTGATTAAATTTTTTTTTATCTATTTTTGGTATTTTATCAAATCTATTTTATAAACAAAATTTTCCAAATCTGAAATATTTTTCGCATTATTGATTATCGAAAACAATTCCGAACAATGAATGTAGTGCTTCAAAACTTATTGTGGTAGTAATAAAAATTAATTATATAGTTGGCATAAGTATAGAATGGTTTAACAGATTAATTAATAAATACTTCGTTTCAATAATTTAAAATGTCTACTTTTTTTTCCTTAAACATATCAATATGTAAACAAATTGTTTTTCTGTACAAGTTATGAAACAAGATATGAAAGAATACCTTTTGTAAGAAAAATGTATCAGAATCTTTTTCAAAAAAAATTATCATTATGATCGCTTAGTGACAACAAAATCTTCTCAACATCCTGTTTATAAAATGAATAAAATTGATTACATTCTCATTCTGAAATGCTCACAATTATTTTTGTTTTTGTCTGTTTTGGTGATAATGAAACTAATGGAAAGTTAGGTTAATTGGAGACAACACTAATCCCTAATATAAATACATGCATTAAGAGCTTCATATAGTATACTATCAATTACTTTGTAAGTGAAAAGATGTTATTTGAATGTTCATAGGAAGTTACGTAATAGTCCAAGAGTTCATATCTGTCAAATGGACACTTATCTCTCAAATAACTGACCTTTAAATTATTCTCATTCCCCTGTTCTTCTAACTCTTGCATTAATTTCTTATTATTCTATTCGTTTGTACGACTATATTGAGTAACTACAATTCACAACATGATGAAATACTAGTTTAAAAATCAATAAATTATTCAGAAATGACTCGAAACTATTAAAAATTTGAGTCGAGCGTTAGATGAATAGTTATCAACAGTTATCAGTTTAAATTTATGGATTAATTAAACAATTCATAAGAAAGTAACTTAAGAAACTTGATTAGATTTTTGTGAGGTTCTATCCATTCTATTTAAACGTAAATTCATAGATTTCTATGTTATATTCCTACCTGATTGATACGATACAAAGATTATTTAAAAAAGAATGCGAAGTACTAATCAAGGGTCTTTTATTTAGGCAGATTAGAAATCGAAAAAAGGTCAACTATAAGGGAACAGTTAATATGACATGTTGGGCCATATTCTTTAATAATTCATTTAACTCGAAAAGTTTCTAGCAAGAAAAAATAAGTCCTATAAACCTCTTTTGAACATATATGTTAAACTTATATGGATGAATTCTGCCAATCTTTGAAACATATGACTGAATGATTAAGATACGATAAATAACTTCGAAAATCATCATTTTTCAATACGTAGTCACAACCAAAGAACTGCGATCAAGTATAATCATTAGTTATACTAGGTTGTAATTATTAGGACACATAAAAAAATATATATATTTATATATATAGAAAGAGAGAGAGGATTTAGAGAACTTTTACGTTATTGAGTGGTAGCATTGGTAACTCTCATTAACTTCTCCATTACCATATACAAAAACTCTTTTCTCTTCTAGTCCCAGCTACTTCAAAAGAAAAAGCTTATGAAAAAAGGATTTGTCGAGAGAATTAAGAAGGTGGAATTAAATTCTTTTGACTCAATTCTTTGTCAACTAATGATGATTAACTACAAAAATTTATCAACTGAGCAGTTACCGTTTAGATGTAAAATAATAGTCAGTTAATTCATACACTCAAGTGCTTTCAATTCAATAAACTAACTTCATACAAAATGCAAATACACGGAAGGTTAATGAATGAGATTTGCTTTAGATCAGTGTATGAATTATAAGATTGATTTTTTTTTTCTATATGTTGTTTTGGGGAAATGGACAACTCTTATATTGTCACCAATTAAATCTCTTTAGATTTAAATAGAATAGTTAAATAAGGCTGGATTTTTTAATTTCAAGTCAGTTGAGCTCAATTAGTTAAGTGAATCGAGACTCACACTTAGAACTGACTCGTTTTTATTAGTAGCACGCCTGTACTTGCAGTATCATAATTTTTTTGAAAATGATTACTGATCAACAGCCTACACAAAATTGTTTATTTTCATTTTATCCTGATTCCCTAAACAACTTGATGAAAATAGTTTTTTTTACCATTCCACTCATAATAAAAGTATTACAAGTCTTATATAATGAAACTCGTGAAAAGTAATGACGATAAATTAAAACTCAAGTATACATTTTATTTTGGATTTAAAAGGAAAGAACGACAACAAATGAAATAGCATCACAATTGTTTGGCTACGATATATGTTTATCGATTTTGATCGATTTACAGTGCAATTGATTGAAAAAAACATGTTAATGGTAGGCAGGATTAACAATATACACATTATCTACCTACCTATCGGTTTGTCTGTCTATCTACTAATTCTGTAAGAGTGCCCAAAATTTACCAGTAGTAATATGCTATAATAACTTCCTATCTTGTGTTGTTGCTGTTGTTTTCTCTCCCTCTTTCTTTCGCCCCCACTGTGAATAACGTAGCCCGACTAGCTGTCACCCTGTGTGTAGATATAACAAATTTCTTTTTAATACATCTGTCTTAATTCCAAAATAAGGTGATCATAACTGCTGCACACACTTTTGTGTTCATTATGGTCAAGCTTAGGTTTAATTGCACAATAAAAACAAGGGATTTCAAGGTACTTTTGACCGAACAATTTCAGATGTTCAAGTACATACTCTTTGGATGTAAGCACATTTATACACAATAAGGTACACTGTTCACACTTGCTTAAGTCCAGCTGTTTTGACATATGTGCATTGAAGATTGCTTACACGCATACATGCAACTATTTAAAACAGTTTTTTATGTATTTGTATAAGGTTCAAAATGTAGCAGAGGAAACAGTTTTCATACTGTGACTAAGTGAAATAGCTTTTTCGCCAAAGTGATTTACATCTAAATTATCGATTAATTGGTTAAATAAATAGAAATAATGTAAAAAATATTTACCTAGAAATCACATAATACATAAGAACATATATATTTATGTGATTTTATTGTGGTGAAGTAATTTCACACTGTTATCTCAACGAAAACTCTTCAGTTATTAGAGAAAGTTAAAGTTAAAAATTTACTAAATGATATGAGGTTAGTGAAAAGTAATTATTGATTCAGCAATAATGAATCATTGATGCAATCATTTCAAAAAGGTTTAAATGATTTTTATGATTAATTTTCAATAGGCAATTCATAGGTAAAATATCGACAACAGTTTTATCAGAAGTCACCAACAATATAGTGGAAAATAATGACTTAGGTTTTAAAGTATTTGGTTTTCAATTGATCGATTAACTGACTTTTGACTCAAGTTTAACGATAAAAGAAACAAAGGATCTGCATTTGGAAGCTGAGATTGGTTCCTTAATCATCATCCAAGTGGTATCATTGATCAATATCTTTCACTAATAGAATATATTAATTCATTAAACAAAACCTAGGTCCTATGAAAAATAGAAGCAGCGACCTTGCGAAATGATCGCTTATTATAATAAATGTCACATCTGTCTTCTCAGTAGTGATCATGTTACAATGTGAACACTAGTTTAAGTGACTTAATACCGCCTGGATCACGTTTTTATGCTGCGTTGTCGAAGATAACTGAATAGGTAATTAAATAAAATGCACATTTTCAAAATTCACATTGAATTTAACAATTTATCTTTTGTACATAAGCACATATCGTACTCCTTAGAATTTGAATCTATGCTATACAGTATATTTTCCATTGAATTTGAAGAAAGTGATTTTTAATACAAATGATTGTTGTTTGATTCAACACTAAAATATCCACAGTCATAAGTCACTGTACTTTCGTCCATGAATTGAAATTCAGCGATTATATAAAATCTACAGCAATTTATTACAAAATAATATGGTCTTTTGTTGTGTTGAAAAGTACTTAAATCAGCAATTCTGTGGCATAATTAGTACACACCATTATAATATAATTATTTTGTAATGTGATAATTTTTTTAGTTAAAATCCTCTATTAATTGACACATTTCATTCAGCTAAAACGAACAAGATAGAAGTTTTAAGTGTTCTCGCTTCCTGTGAAGAGCTCAATAATAACATTGATGTAAGTGATTTTGAGTAATGTTCCACATCAATACATAATAAGAACTAGTAAAATACAAAAGTGACTTTATTTGCACATTTGTAACTGAATTGTAGCATTGTCATTTGAAGTTCGTGACCATAGACTGCGACTTCTTTGTACATCCAAATCAGAGATTCTGCATCACATATCAAGGTTTACCCCAATAGTATCAATGACATCAAGCGCCGGTAATCAATTTTAATCTTAATCCCAGTTAGGCCAAGAATAATGTCAAGGGTTAGGCAGGAGTGGGCTATAAACATTACACATCTCATACATTTATGAAATGAAACTTCATAGCCTCATCAAATGAGTTACAGTATTTATCTGGTACATTATATCTAATCTTAGCATCGCTCACACGGTGGTTTCACAATGATGCTTAAAAAACTCAATGCTTAAAAAAATATTTTCTTATGAAGTAGATCATACTGTACATATAAAAAAGATTGTATGATTGGTGGTCCAGTAAATTATGAATATTATTATTCTAAACATTTTGTGTGCTTCAACAACCTTGAAATTCAATGACAGTATTAGAGTGAAAGATTGTTTTTGATAACTTTTTTATTAGACTGAGTCGTTATAAATACGAAATCATTATTCTGCTAAAAAAATAGATGAATATATAAAAATGTTATAAATTAAAAATGGTAATAAATGATCATTCGTAATGGAATAAATCACACATCTCGCTATTTTCAAAACTTCGTAGATGTATTCTTTTTGAACAAGTCAGAACTACTCAACAGAAGAGAATAATTAACTTAAATCACTTCAACAAAGCGGATATCAAAACAAATGAATAGAAAACTTATTGAACTAGCACACTGACATGCAATCAGCTAATCTCACTTTTCAGTTATCAATATCTAACCAACAAAATGAGAATAATTACTAGACAAGATCCCTTCATTTGTTTAGTTTGAGTTAATCACAATGCAATCACAACCATCATAACTGATAAAAACTGCTTTGCTGTGTATTCAAACTCAAGTGATCGAAACAAACTATTTATTTAATTTGGAGTGTGCTTTACCATTGCTAACATATCTTCAAGTACTGCTTCATAGTCAAATTTGGAGCTACACTTCTGTTTTATGGAGGGTAATGACAATACGTGTTTGACTAAACTAGGTAAAAAAGTTCCGGATCACTACATGTCACGATACTATTGGAAGTAAAATACTTTAACAACCAACTAGTGAATTTTACCTTGCCTCTATCAATAAGGTCACATCCGAATTCAGTTACATTATGTTCAAATATTTCCTAATCGACTGCTAAAAATAAAAGACAAAACATTTTACCATTATTATCACTATAGGGATGTGTAGAAATTATTGAACGCTAGCTATTCATTGAAAACGCGGAAATGTTGAACAGCTGTTTTGAGCTAATCTGAGGCCCGCAGATGTATGAATCACACAGAAAAGATATAACTAAACATAATAATCGGAAAAGAAAACAATAACACCATTACTACTATTAATAACACTGATCATAATAACAGTGAAAAACAATAAGTCAACACAAATGTTTCGTTTTGTATCAACAATATTTGCAATAATAATAACAGTAATAGTGGTAGTACTATTGTTAGTCAAAAATGGTAATAATAACAGTAATAGAAAAGAAAGAATAAGTAGAAGAAGCAGAAAAAAATCTAAACATTAAAACGAAATTTTAAAATTCACAGACATTTCACAGGTTTATTGTTAATCAATAAGTGTAAGATAGGCATAGTATACAGCTGTACATACGTGGATACATATAAATATATGCCTTTTTTTGATTACAATAATAGATGTGCTTAACAAAATGACTAACCATCATGATTATCGCATTTACTAACTAATATAATATCTGTATGTTTATTTGTATATTATTTCTTTTGCTTTAAAAAAGAATAACAGTTATTCTTACTCCTATCCTCAGCAAATATGTTTGTATTCAATGTGCGCGTTTACATGTTTAGTATAACTCTCTGTTTACACTATGTATTCATGCTTGCATGTGCATATACACAAAAGAAAATCACTACATGTAAATCCGTACACATATGTCCATACAAGGGCACACCAATGATCATCTCTTCAAAAAATAAATAACTCTGTGTCTGTTATTGGATCAAGTTGTAAATTTGTTTATTTTATAAATTTTTTTTTGATTTATTTTTGAAATGTTTTTTTGGAAAAGACTTTTTTGATCATACTTTGTCACAATAAGTTGTTATTATAGTTGTCTTGTTCATGTGCATGTTTAGTTTACTTTTTAAACCATCAAAGTTTCGCAATTTCACTAAAAAGATCAATACTAATCCGATAACTGCTCACAATCAAGGAGTATCCAATGTAGTTTAATAATCCAATACTTATTACTGTAAGTGAAAAAGTGAAAAAAAAATTCAGAATTTTAGCTGCCTATTAAATGCTTGTTTGGAGTACATGCAAAATGATGTTCTTAAACCAAGCAAGGCTTGGCAAATCATACCTAGTTGATAAGCTACTTCAGTGAGATTGTTTAAATCTAGTTATACTGAGGTGGATGGACTCGCTCTCAATTGTGATAATGGTTAGCTTGAACACTGTGAAGTTCTTGGCTATTTTCTTCCATCCTGAACTGTAATACTCATGTCTCACATTACAGTAGTTAGGATATTTTGTCTTAGATTGACTAAGCTATTCTAATAAAGTCAGAGACTTTCCCAGTACCAGACTAAAGTTTATTCCATTATAATGATAACCAGAAGATCGTTTTAACTTGTTCGAGTCAGGTATTCTTTGTTATTATCTAAAAATTAGACGTACTTGAACTCATTAACAAAACGTATCTACAGTCGTGAAGCACTTGTTCCTCACTGGGTTGGAACCCGGAAATCGCAAATGACTGGATTGTGGTGCATTCGGTTTTTATGGTGAAATTTCATTCATTGCTCCTTTTTTGAAAAAGTCTAGAAGTTCTAGATCCATAATGGCACTTTATTAATTTAGAGATGATAAAACTTGAAGTTTGAAAATCTAAGCTATAAATTAACTACTTCTAAACATTTTCTTTTTAACTTTTGAAGTTAATCAAAAGGATTTTCGACAAGTTTTATTCAAATGAAAAAATATAGACTCGTCATTTTTACGTCCTGTTATTACCATAGAATAAATAAAATATGGTTAGCAGTGAAATCCAGGATGTATTTTTCATCCTATTTGAGATTCATCAGCTGGTTATACCTGGATCTCATAGTTGATGTTTACTCGAGCCCAGTACCTTTTACTTCAAACGTCATTACATTGTCCAATTGGCTACTGAGTCCAGATAACCATCCACTTGTGCAACGGATATGAGATTTGATTCGGTTTAAAATTGTGTTAATTATCCAGTTGTCTATATTTTCACTGTAATCTGATCAGCATTGGTTGGCAAATGAACATTTTATCCGAAGTGCCTCAATATGCCAACCAAGGCTGATCGAATCTCAGTCAAAATATTCTCAGTGTGATAATCCAAACCATTTCAAATTGAGTTTTATTATTTGGTTACTAATAAATCGAATTATAAACGTGTTATATGAGTTTTCTAGAAATAATTAAAAGTATTTCTATCTAAGGTGAAATACACAGACAGTGCGTAAATAATATTACTATATAAAAGATTCCATATTTATCAGTTTTCATGCCAACAGAGAAACTGAGTCAGCTAAAACTTGGATTTTCATTCGTTGAGTAATCTAGTTTGGAACTAAACTAATTTCACCATAAATATTTTGTTCTATTTTGTAACCATGACTAACTTTATTTCAAAGCTATTTTATTTAAATTAATCAATCACTGCATGCTAAGTAAACTTATTATCCTCGAATTTAAAGAGTATTAATTTCTGTAAACAACATACACTGTAATTGTGATTTTTTAAAATAGTTTTTTATGAAAAGATATGATTTTCAAAATACTTTATTACTGTTTATTCTAAAATAATTATTATTGCATTTATACGGTTATTATTGTTATTATCATTGGTATTAGTGACATTATAAAATACGGAAAAGTCATAGGCGAAGATTGTTCAACTATTATTATTATTATTACTATTAATATTATTATTAATAATTTTACTACTATAATAAAGTATACTTTATTAACTCACTTTGTACATATACATACACACGCGTACAAAGAGGTGTGCACTAGAATATAAACTATCTTTTAGCAAAGATGAATGCATATGCGTGTATGTACAACTCGGTATCAGTACGTATTTATAAACTTTATGATTGAGTGATCAGCCTATTTAACACGTCAATTTATGATCATGATTATTATTATTTTGATCAACCATAAGAATTTGTGTACACTGTGATTGAACAGTTTGTCTAGTTCAATCTAAGTTTGTTTATATATGTGTATATCTCGCTGTAGGTACGTAATCGTATGTGTGTCGATATATATATATATATATATATATATATATATATATATATATATATATATTGAAGTTGTGTTTATCTATAGCTTTTATTTCTTATGCTTATTTTTTGCTCTTAACGAAATTTCTTAAAATCAAACCAAAATTAACTCAGTCCTCATAAAAATTTTAAGTAAAAAAAAACATTAAAAGATTTAACTAACATGAGTTAACGTCTCTTTGTATTTATACGTATATACATGATCATTATGATAGTGTTGATCAATGCTTAGTTACATTATGATCATTATAGGTGGTTCTGTTAACGTTATTGTTGTGATTTGACTTTTTAGAATTAGGTCATATAAATGTTTATAAGCAATGATCATATATATAACAACGCATTCATAATGATAATCTTACAGACTTCTCTTACTTCCGCACACTTGCGCGCCAACCCATGAATGCGTAGAATAGTACTGAGGATAATCGAATGTGTAAATCAACACACATTGGTACATGTATGCACATAAACTTACATATATATTCATATTATATACGTATATCAGTACGTATATATATATATATATATATATATATGTAGTGACTTGTACATTAAATGTTTATGCATTTGGGTATAATAGATAAGGAAGATAATAAACAAAATAGACGAAAATGAAGAGAAGACGAAAACAAACGCCACACTGGCACACACAGTCACTTCAAGCAATTTATATTTCAAGTTTAATAATTAGTTGATACCAATTTTCACTTATTTACTCTTCTATTAAATTCTGGGAGAAATGACATCAAACACAAAAAATTTAACTCATTTTAGTATAATTGTAGAGCATGTACATAGTTTTACCTACAATTTTTGATGTAGAAATAAGCTTCCAACTTGTTGTGTTTTCCAAATGAATGGTTTTTCATTATTTCAAACTGTGACTTATGGAAAAATTTCGAGTGATAGTAAAGTCGCTTTGAGAAACTACTGCTGTCTACGAGGGTCAAAACAGGGTTGTAAATTATTGTGAGGAACTGGAACTAGGAGTTAGAGTTAAAAGTTGGGGCCAGGAATTAGAATTAAAGTTTTCATCGTGTATTAGCATCAACTATAATGACTAATTGTTGTTTAGCCATATGGATGAATGAATTTTCGCGGCCAAATTCATGAAACGTATCTCAAATAGGATTGGCCCGTCCATAAACTATGGTCCCGCGTATACATCATATTCATTAGACTGTATCTATCGAAAATTGTCGAAAAAGGACAAGACGTGTTAGTGGTATTCATAACTTTTGTTTACCTGCGTGTGCAACTAGAAAAATCAAACTTACGGGAAAAAAGAAATTGTTAATAAATATGACATTAAATATATATCATCCACATTTTCTGTGTTAAAAAGACAAGAGCAATGTCGATTGATATGTGTTTCGATACGGTCAACTAACTTATTACTTTCAGTCCTCTTTTAGACTGGTAATACAAGAAAACACTATTGCTAGCAAAACTACGGTTCTATTCCCAGTAAAATGATCTGTTCATATTTACAATATCACACAGAAATCTTTTCAACATAACTGATTACAAGATGCAATTATGTACATAATGAGCTCATCAACCTAATCGTGACCTTAGTATCAGGCACAACTCTTTACCATCATTGAACTCATCGTTGTATTCTTTTTCTTGACGGATTTAGTCTGGCTTAAAAAGCCACAGAGACTGTACATGAATTTCTCCCAAAAAATATACTTGTAACACGAAAAGCTTTGCTTCACTGTTAAGTTAGTAGACTGGGAAGTAACTGTATACAAACTCTTTATGTCCAATCAAAACACGATAAAGAACTGGTATTTTGTTAATTTACTGACGCATGTTTTCAAACTGTTCTAATACTTATTACCTTGAACACTGTGTTACTATCATATGATCGTTGATAACTTTATTCTGTCCATATAGAGAATTTTAAAATCAAAAAGCATTATATATGGTTTGCCCGGACTAACTAAAACAATGGAAACTTTCCGACACTTTATTTTTGTAACCCGTTTCATTCAAAAATGAACGTCAAATCTTCGTTATCTTCGTGAACTATTTCATTTGTATAAGTAGAAATGAACTCAGAGATCAACAAATGCTAATATTAAAATTTGCTGAAAACTACCTTAAATATGTAGTAGAATATTTCTGACAGATCGATATTTACAAGTGACCTACTGTTAAAACATGCTTATCATACAACTTAATAAATAGCATACAACCTACAAGGTTTCATTTTCTTTATCATCAACCAAGAGTTTTCCTATTGACAATAAATAATGACTAGTGTTGATGAAATTTTATAATAAATAGAACTGGACTATTTTTATCAAGTCTATCAATATATATTCAGCTCAATACCAGCTATATTTAGCATGGTTAAAAGGGTTACATATTATAAAGTTATGTAATAATACTGGATAGGTACGACAGAAAAAAAAACTTAGAAAAAGAAAAACTATTAACAGATATGGTTCAGTCGCATGTAGAACAATCAGATACAAATTTCAACGCGATCGCCACTAGCTTTCATGTTAAGCTTATTCTCATAATTCATTCAAAAGACTAAAACCCATAAACAGACATTATCACACAATCGTCAGATTTCGTAATCTAACAATTCCTACAGTTCTTCTAACTAGTTAAAAAAGTAAATAACAGTAATTATGCATGCTAAAAAAATTTAAAAAATCTTTTAAATTTCATTCGAATGTAAGGAACAAGTACTCATTATGATCAAAAGTATTTATTTGGCACCGAATGTACAATTCGTTTGAAAACAGATAGCGGATAAATATCCTTATCTTCAACAACAAAGCTATATTTAGAGTAAAGTATAAAAGTTTATACCTTAAATTTCAGGATGCATTGATTGATCTTATTTAACTGATTGTGACTCGATCAATAGCTTGTTAGACAACTTATCAAGGGGCTATTATATAGGCTTTATCATAACTCAAAAATCGATAATTTAAATGGAATTTTTATCAGATTTAAATAATGGTGATTTTCACAAATATAATATAGCTGCTATCTTTTAAAGATCTACTTTGATTTATTCATGGTTTGGTAATAAAGAAATTAATTTATTTAGCTTTTTTGATCGATTCTATCAAGCTTTTCACCAAAATCGCGTTTCCATCTCAAAAAAAAGTCGGGAATGAATTATTTAGACCAAATGCATTGCCTTATACTCATTGCTTTCAGTTAATTTTAAATCACCTATTCCTCATATTTATCAGCAATCTTCAACAATTTAACATAAGAAATTGTGCGAAAAGTTGTGATTCCATTAGACCAGTAAAAAGTTATTAAATGTTACTTGAGATTAATAATTGGTTTGTTAACGACTTAACAGACGGTTTCAGTGACACTAGATTTCTTGCATCTAATAGTCCGGATCGAATAATTCAACTTAATGCTTGCTAAATTAATTTAAGGCTTATATTCATTTATCTGTTATATGGGATCAGCGTTTTATCTTGTTATCGGCTCGATTTTGTGTTTAGTTAAGAATCTGAACATAATATGTTTATATTCCACTTTCAGACTATGTAAATCATGTTACAAAATGGCTAAATCCATGATAGTACTTACAAGTCGCCAACTGAAAATAAGCTGAGGGTCAATCACTGATTGATAATGTATATTTGGTAATAGATTCTTGGTAATACTATAGTTTATGTTGGACCTTTGGGCGACGCCCAAGTGACCTTGAGAGTATCCACCTACCGACTAGGGCTAAAAGAGGGTTATAAATCAGTGTGAGGAATTAGAAATAGCACTTACAGTTGGATGCAAACATTAGGAATTAGAGTTCGTGGTTTTCATTACGAACGGACATCAATTATGATGCCAAAATGTTATTAGACTATATGGATGCATAAATTTTGCGCCAACATTTGAAACTTGCCATCTTAGATATAATTGGTTCGTCCATAAATTATAGTCTCGCCATTTTTTACAGTGATTTATTTTTTATAAAATTCTTTCATTTGAGAACAAATGAGTCATTTTATAATATGATACAATATCAGTTTAATATTGTGTTTTATGTAACACTATAAAGGTCATCAAATATATATTGTTTAGTGTAAATATAAGCGAAGGCTGAAACCCGCCTTGTGAACATTTATTAAGAAAAACAGCTAATTTCTATACCAAGTTCTGATCCATTAGACCTATTCATAGTAATTATGTGAAATTAATAACTATGACTTGGAATATTAACACACTAATAAGAGTTTTGTTAAAGAGAAAATAAACCCAACAGTATGTTTTAAAATAAAAACTTTATTTAACTTTTGTCATCATTTATTTTGATGTCCGTCAAGTCTAAAAGTTTCTAAGGTTTATCCACAAGATAGTTTATTTTAGATATCTGGATATTTAGGTTGTGTTCCTGGTTGTAGCAAAATGAAGTTTACAGAATTACAGATATTTATGCATAGATTACATGCTTTACTCACAACGTGGTTGATGAAACTAAACCGGGTAGATCACTTTATCATTCTGCTTATGTTTCTATGACATTTCAGTAACAATACTATCCTACTGTAATACCGTCGATGGAATATTATGACTCACTTCAAAGAATCATAATAACTAGCTGTAATATTTATTCTACTTTAAAATTAACCACCTACATATAAATCGCGAATAAGGAGGTTATGCTATCCAACTTAGCTTATCGTTAATGATTATATTATCAATAAAATGATACTGGATTATTTAGACTATCTTTTATTTGTTGATTTCTACAGAAAAATATTTTTCTAGCTTCGACTGCTTTTTATAATGTCCTTTTTTATGCTTTCAAAAATACTTCAGCTTAACAAAATCTTTTAGATAATATTTTAAAAATGAAGCATAGATTTTTCCAACTAGCTATTACAATATCTAGATATTATATAAGAAATAACCTGGGCTACTAATGTACTACTAATGTACCTTTATATTATAAGTTATAATTATTATTTATCTCAAACTCAAGCAAATAGCATTGATAGACCAATGGAAAAGCCTAATGTAATATTAAAACAAATTCGGCTTCACTGTAGTCGTGACATTACTCTTTTTGAAAGTTACGGTAATCATGGTTAGTTAAAATTACAATTTGATAATTAAGAATTTCTCAAAAAAGCTAAATCGTTAATTTGAGTTTATTTTAATCTGGAATTAATTATCTATATAACTGATACAACTCATTTTGGATGTTTATTTCATACAGGTTAATATTAAGTTTAAAATACTGACAAAGTTTTTGTAAAGATGATAATGCTTAAAACAAAATTTATATAATGAATATTTAACAAAAACTAACTAGAGGTCAGCTTATTTAAAACATTAATAAACTACAATAATAAGTGTTTATGACCTTCTGTCTAAGACATACAAATTACAATATATGATTGAGGCATATTCTTTTGTTTGTGAGTATATTTATGTACTAATATCAGTGTTATAACCATATTAATTATCAAAAGTGATTATAAGATTATTTTTGTTCAACTTGTTCATAACGCCAAAAAATCATTATTACATTTATTGTGAATTAATTTGCAGTTAATTAATTGTGCGAGGAGTAGTAGAAAATAAAATTATTCAAACCAACAGATCCGTTAGTGAACAAGGTAAACCATACAGATGATAAAACGTGGATATGGTTGTATTTTAAATAAAAACTATTGCCAATCTTTCGACAGTGAAGGAATGAATAATGTTCAGAGGAAACAAATTATTTTTCGATATAACCGGTTACTAAGGCCATACAGTCTTATTTATATTGATTTAGTGTATGTGTAATTGTCTAACAGAACATGTATTATAAATTTTTTGAGCTTGTCAAATAGAAAATGTAATAACCTAATGGCTAATGGATAAAATGATAAAATGAAAATAGTTTATCAATGAGAAATAATTGTCCACTTGACGAATATGTAGAGAAGAACAGTTAAATGTTGTTGTAGTAGCTAATTTGGATGGACCAAAATAAGTAAGAAAGCTGTGATAACAATTAACTAATAAGCTTTGAAAACCGCAATACAATGAAAGACCAAACATGTTGCTTTGGAACAGAGATTAAGCCTGGAAATCACTTCACTGACCGTTCCAAGATGGCTTTCTATGTAGTGATCCTTGTAACTAATCATTTAGTTTTCCTTTCACTGAAGCATCCAAGAAATGATATTTTAAGTTGAGTTCTGATTCGTGGTAACTAGTGATCTCTTTGAGTTTGATGTTTTCGTCAGAGAGATCAAAATACCTTCTAGAAAGCTCTAACGTAGCTGAAAAGTGTTGATGGTTAGTCCAAATACAGTATTTTACAAATTAAATAATTAGCCAAGTTTTAAGATGAATATTGAAACAATATTTTTTAAATTTTTAAATACTTCCTTAAAATCGTTGATTATGATACTAGTTTGGTTTATATTATTATTAGTTTTGTAAACTAATGTAATCGTTATTAAATGTGACAGCAATGAATACAATATTACTGTCTTCTTTACACAAATAATCTATTCTAATCAAGATTAATTCGTAAAAAGGAGTTGATCATAACTAGGTCACAATACAATACTATCAGTTATGGTTACTTGGATATAATTTACTTGAAAAATTAGGTTCCAATCATAAATAAAAATTAACTTTTGCACTAATCAATGTTTTTTTTCTCTTCTTTGAATACAGATGAGTACTTTTTTAAGCGTAAAACCAAGTCCTCCATACTAGTTATTATGATAATGATCACGTGTCTGATTATGTGCTTTTGTTTTTATGTGCATGTTATAAACTAAGCGTTTTTGCCGCAAATATATATATATATATGCCGTAATTTATAAACCGCTTTATTCTTTGTTGCTGTCAAAAGTGTAATTTAACAATCAATAAATCTTCACTTCAACGTGAAAAAAAGATTACTGAAACTATAATTTATTTAATTATAACTTTTTAATTAAGTGGCCGATGAATGAAGGTAATGGAAAGACTGTTATTCAAAAACAGTATAATTAGTGGAGAAAGATTACTGCTGAAGAAAATCAAATGCTATGCACATGATGTGATTATCACCAACCAGTTACACAAAGTATGAGTCTGTCGACTTAAAAACTTAGTTCTTCAGCTTGAGACAATTAGATTATTATCTTTAAAAAGAAACTGTCAAAATGTATTATTCTCAATACTTCCTATTTTCAAGTTTATTAGAATGAAAAGATTTTTCATATCCAGAGCAAAACAGTATCTCAATGTTTAATTATGTGAAACCTACTTAACTTCACAAACGAATATCATCCGAAGAGGTTAAAAATGCAATTTCTCTTAGACAGCTTGTACATTAAAAAACATTTGTTAATAATTGATTTTTTCCTTTCATTCAGTTAAGTATTTTTTGTGTATTGGTTTTTACATCTAAATGAAAAAAGTAGAAGATTCTCAAGCATTTGTATCCTATCGTCCTTAGCTTCTTGAGTTCTATTTCTGAACAAGTCATCTAGTAACTATAGGCAATAGTTAATTAATTGACTCAACGAATCCATATCCAAACAATAACTGGTCGTGTTCAATCCTGGATTTCAGCTACTGAAAAAAAAACAAATGATTACAAATAAAAATTCAAAAATTAATTTGTTGATCAGATCGTCATCATCAAGTGATAGTCTTTTTAGAAATAAATTATGCATGATGTTAATATTACCGATCTGATTTATTATTCTTAAAATACACAATATCAAAAGGAGTGTAACAAGATACATTTAGAGAGGGATTATTAAGTATTCTTTGGAAATTTTCAGACAATTCACCGTGTATCTTAGACTGTCTGTCTGCATCTACTGCGTGATCGTAATAGTACAACTAACTAGTCAACTACATATATAAGTTTTTTTTAACCTTGAACTGATGCCACCTAATAACCGTTGAAAATCATCTAAAAGCAAACACGAAATCTTCAGACTTTAAGGTGATGATAAATGCGATTATTCAATTATACCACTTCTTCTTCGTTTCTTCAACTGATTTCAGTTCTTGAAAAAAAAGTCGCCTTCAACATGTGGCTACACCTATTCACAAGACCAATGAGCTCAGACAGTAATTGTGTGATAAAGTAGATTTCTTAAATCATCTTTTGATACATATACAAATGATTATCATAACAAACAGTTATATATATATATGCCTACAATTTAGTCTACACAAAAATTACGATATAACTAATAAGAGCTGTTAGTATTATAATTTACACAAATTGGGATGCTTATAAATTTTAATGCATTTGAATAGTTTAGAACTGAATATGCTTTAAGAATGTTCCACAGTATTTTGAGGGAAAATGTAATCAGTTCACTAAAATACGTAGATAGTTAGTATTAAATACCGAAATCCATTGTTATTCTATTCGTAAAAGGTGATTTCTGAAATAATTTTCTTCCCATGTAACAAGATTGTGTTATTGTTGAATATGAGATTGATCACTAAGAGTTACTCATGAGTGTGCTGTAATCAGATACCAAAAGTGCATGGAACAATGTGTATACAGTAGGATTTCTCTCTACTGACTAAAATTCACTTACATTCATAAAACATACACTAGCACTTATGGCTGAATGCAATCAGAAGAGAATTTAATTGCCTCATTCAACCATCAATCATTCAGTTTGTATTATTCTCATATCACATTAATCGCTCATGCTTCAGGCATTTGACTACATTTAAAAAAAAGTCATTTATCAAAACTCAGTCTGAGGTTTCGTAGCATATTATACATTTTTTTCTGGTGTTCACTTTTGTCGATTCAGTTCATTACTACACAGTATTCACGTGAATAACATTATTGATACTGATTGAAAAATATTTCATTACTGAAATCATGAATCTATGGATGTTAGACCACCGTTAGAAACTTGGAAGGTCTAACCTGGTGGTCTCACATCGACCGATTCATGATTTCGATGAAACTCGACAATCTCCACAACTCTATTATGAAAATATTTTATTAGATGAAATTTCAATTTCACTAGCCAATCAAACCAATATAGATGATGGATAATTCAATCCTTATGTTTTCTGACATGATGGAATGCACAAGTATTGGTTAAGATAGTCTACTGAATGATTATATATATATATATATATATATATATATATATATATATATATATATATAACGGTGTTAACGTTAGGCGTTCGCCTACAATACCGAAGGTCCTAGGTTCGAATCCTGCGGGGTGCAGGAGTCGTGGATGCGCAATGCTGAGGAGTCCCATACCAGGACGAAACGGCCGTCCAGTGCTTCCAGGTTTCTCTAATGGTGGTCTAACATTGATCGGTTCATGGTTTCAAAAATGTGTAACTAAACAATCTTCACAACCCCGTAATGCATATATATATATATATATATATATATATATATATATTTATATATATATATATATATATATATATATATATATATATTGATGTATACTAACTACACAGATATAAGTACACATTATCTGCATCAATAGTTAATCTTCATTTTTAAAAAATAAGCTATTTTTTAATTATTAAATGTTTGACTGTCAAGATTAATAGTAGATTTGACAAATACATACATAGCATCGTCTAGTTTAAATATACAATGAATTTGCTTTTCCTATATCATAGTGTTTTATTTGAAAGGATGCAGATTTAACCGAGCCATAAAAAATATAAACAGCTGTTTAATGTTAACTGCAAAGTTGTCTGAAAATCTATTACAAATACATACACATTTAATTGCAATGGTTTAACTTTCGAAGTTATGTAACTTAGTCTCGGTGCAACATAATCAACATCAAGCATAATCGTGATAGATTTGATAAATTGTAGTTCTTTAAATCATTTTCAAAATTTTAGGTTGATCGAATATCACCATCACTTGTGCCTAGTCCAACAGCCTGTGCTCCTGCATCATCACCATCCGGTTTTATTAGCAAAAATCAATCTGGAGTACCATCGCCTATGGCGAATACATCTATCCTACCAAACTCATCGATATCTGGACTTCCTTTACATAATTTACCGGCGAATTCATCTTCTACTTGTAAAAATGCTCAAAATCGTCTAAGATCAACCTCTGTTGTAAATAATAATAATAACAATAATAATGGTAACAATGGTAATGATGGCGATAATAATCAAAATATTGTATCTATTCATCGATCTCATTCGAATCAATTACCTTATCCTCATCATCAACATTCAAACCAAGCAAATGAACAGTTACAAACATCCAGTGGTATACAACATCAACGACAACATTCACAAGGTCTCCCTGTACAATCTCAGCCCACGAGTCAATCGCTTGTAACGCATTTTCGGTTGGTTCTTTTAAATTAGTCATATTAAATATATGTATAATTTTCTTAAATAATTAGATGCTTTTGCGAATGTCACACGAAATGCTTCCGACTGACCAACTTTCTTTAAATGATTTAAAGAAATTTTTAGAACAATGAAACAATTATACTCTGTTTAACGTTAAATTTTGCTGATTAAATCAACTGCAATAAGTAGCTGTTGACGGTTCAGCTTGTTTAACGACTTCACTGACATACCCAAACAAATTAGTTTTCAACAACTGAAATTTTCAAAGACAGAACTCAGCGAAATAATTTATCATAAATCGTTTTTAAAATATTCATAAATACCTTATTTCAGATTAGAATAACTATCGAACAGATTATCGGTTTTAGACTTGACTGAATGATGCTTTTTCAGCCGAACACCGTTCAAATTGGTGATGGAAAATCATTCTACTATGCAAAATAATAAAATAAGACTTGTAAATATATATTTATTTTAGCCAGTTATTAAACCCTCATTTAAGTGAATTTTGTATCCCAGTTTCTATGATAAAAATATGTATTTACAAAAACCCTATACTTATGACGATTATGTACTCATTAATGACCCGCTTAAAAGTGTAATTCCTGAAGTTCCAGTGAGAAACCGTGACTAGTGAAGTTCATTGCGTGTCAGATTTGAAACAGTTATCCATCTCAAGAAATAGATTGATTGAAGTTGGATAGTAACACCTCTGGAAGCCGGCTCAGTGATCTAAATGTAAAGCGTTCACGTGTGAAACCAAAGATTCTGGATTCGATTCCTACGTGTGGGATGGTGGATACGCAGTGCTAAGAAGTTCCATGCAAGCAAAAAACGGTCATCCAGGGCTTATCTGTTTTCAGTGGTCGCCTAGTTAAGATCCGTTCATGATTCCAACTATGAAAATTTAATCTCCACCAATCCCATATGCTAATAAATTAATTTATCAATTATGTATGAATAGTTTATTTTATGTTAGATCAGTAAATCTTTGTAAAATACTTTAGTGTGTGTTTCAGTTTGATGGCTGACTATCTGTTAAACGATGATTTGAAGTTATTCCCTTACAGGAGAACTATCATTTCAGTAGCGGTTTCAGCAAACAAATTCGCATAAATTAATATTTAAAAATAAGTAGAATAGGATTATACATATATATGTCATCTCTAACTATACATTTTATCAAACCGTTTTAATTAAAAACTGTTTATTTAGCATCCTTTTCCTTAGTGTCTTTAAGTTATTAATAAAGTGAGGTTCAATTGGGACGAACTTTGATCGATCAACATTTCCGACATATATTTCCCATTAAAATAAAACTCGTATGATTGTGATATCTTTTAATAATGCTGTTTACTAAAATATGAATCTATAGATGTTTTGAAAATGTGAATGAGGTACTATTTAATCACTTAATGAGTAACTTTAATATTCATTAAAGAACAGAAGCTACAAACGATAAATCAGTGAACAAAAACGTTAATGTTCAACAACTTTTAAAGTCATGACTCTTGATATGTATAGATAACAGCATTCGTTCCAATGCGCTATGCCAACTAGATTAGCAGTAGATTAATAAAAAGCGAGTAGTACTCGAATTAGTATACAGTATTAGCACCTAAAATAAATAGTTATTAAATTGAATTTAATAGAAATAAGTAAATTTTCTCGATGAAATTACTTAGATAATCATAATCTCACTGTGAAAATTAGAGATGAACCTCAATTCAGATAAATCACAAGCATCCGTATTTTATTCTCGTCTTAATCTACAGATTTAATTTCCCAAATGTCGCTGGTTTTTTAATGGAAAATATTTCCTGTAACAAATTTCCCACCGAAATTAATACCATCATTGTTTTCACTTCATTGAACTTATTCTGTTAAGTTGCTCTTTCTCGTTGTTCAAATTGTCACAACATAGACTGATACATACATTTGAGTTATGACCCACTTACATTGTTCTTTTCTGAAACACTTCAACACTATAGCTGTAACTGAACGATTAGCTGCAGCCAGAACCCTAGTTGAAACCAAGACACAAATTATTTTTCCACTACTTAAGCTGTGAAATGGAACAAAAAAATTAACCTAATTTATTCCATTTTGCCCTATCAGTTTGATTTTTTCTATATTTTTCTTTTCACAATGATTAATGAACAACAACTGTCAGTAAATATTTTGAAATATTAAAACGATAATTCAGACGAATATTATTTGATCAATGTAATTGGGCACACTCTGTCTTAATTCATTAGGAACTAAGAACTTAGATAATATACAGGTTTATTATCATTATTCAAAGTAGAATGTACGTTCTTTTCTTATTGATGATTCATTGAAAAATGTATAATTTTGGAGAAAATTAACCCTTATCTACACTCACAATAACAATTTATAGTCTATCTGAAGTGGTTTTACTGGAGCTTGTCCAATTAGCAAGTTGTATTCGTCACAAACTAATCTCAATTTGATAACTATTAAAAACTAACAAACAGAGTAGTTAGCTATATTACGCGACCATCATCAATTGTCTTCGGTGGGTGCCTACCTGCTCACATAAGCCTGAATCTTGATATCAGTTCGTCACAGAACGCTACCATCATCCAATATAATCACAGTCATTTATGTTTTTGTCTAACTTAATTCACTTCAAAGCACTTAAATTTTTAAAAGAAATTAAATATCATTATTTAAGTATGCTGTAAAGTCTACAGAATGCTTTACGAATAATTCCGATGTAGATTGAAGTGATGATTCCGTGCACTTACTAATTCATTCTACTGATACTGCTATTTCCTCTACAGTTACTCTATAACTAATGGTTGAGCTACAAACATATTGACAAATGGTTATGACCACAAAATTTTATGTATAGTTTGTTTTCGGTACCTTTCCTATTCATAATTCTTTGGCTATACTGTGTTTAGTTCTTGCAGCCAGCCCGTTTCAATGTCCAGTGGTCGAGATTGTGGTTCCAGTGCAGGTATAATACGAAATTCGAACTCATCAAGTGTATCTACAGCCACAACAACAGTAATAGGAACTCTGGGTCAAACTCAACTTCGAATCCCTGGGAGTTTAGGTGGTATTCTATCATCAAGTTCTTCACTTACAGGTATATGTGGTTTGAATGGTCAGCAAGGGTGCGTTACTGGTTCCATTAGTACATCATCTGGACAACTGGTGCAAGGACTTGAATGTTTAAGATTAAATACATCAGTTACTTCAACAAGTGCATTAAATAACTCCAATCATGTACTACTTGATCAACAACAAATCCCTAAAACACAAAGAGTTCAACAACCCCAATTTATTCTGTCAGCTAACTCCGGTTTAGTTTATGGATCAAATATCAATGCAGCTACAGCACGACTTGTTGGCACAGTGTTACCTACTACTCCCCAACCTGGTAATCAACATTCACATCAAAGCAGTATGGATAGTGGTGTGGGTCAATCATTAACAGGTCAATCAAACCCTAGTGCTAATCAAACTCCTGAACATACTGTCATGCTATTTTGTGATCCAAGTAAGTCAGGTTAATTGTTAAAAAATTTGCAAAATGGGTGTAGCCTATTCTTTAAAATAGATTTTCTTTTTAATGTGAATAAAAAATTTGAGATTAGAATTAGAAATTCTTATGACATAAGCATCATTTTATCTTCCATGTGATGCTAGACTATCATTAAAATTAACAACTTGGCAAAAAAAAAAATAAAATTGCTTAGGTCGTTTCATAACAGTTGTCAGCTGTTTATTAAAATAAACATGCTTATTTAATATATTCGATAATATATTGATTTAGCATAGGTTCTATTGCATGTGAAATTAATTGACTTACTGAGTACATATTTATTTTAAAAATTATTAGACCAGCCCCTCATCTCATGTATGTAATATAACTTATAACAATGTAGACAACTCAATTACAAAATAGTTTGTCTGAAGAAATTCTTTATTTTTCATGTATTTCGCTTTTAACGAATAATTGACGCATAGATTTATGTGATACAATGCATTAGCAATACGTATAATCGTGTGTGAACTGTCTATCAATAATCACTATTACAAACGTTCAAGTGAAAATCAGATGGAAATCTGGTGAAGAATGTATTAATATGTTCGTATTTCATGATATTTAATTACGTAACATTATGTAAGTAGTAATGACTGGTCTTTTTAGTTGAAAGAACTTAGATACTTACGTATTTGACATTAACTCTTAGAAGGCTTAAAAACACTTAAAAAATATACAGTTGACCTTAACAACGAAGTACACTGATGAATAAAAAGAATAACAATTGCGTAGGATTAACAACAGTCTGTAGATTTAGATAGGTTTATCAAACTGATGAACAAAATTTCCACTTACACTATTTTAATAATCAGTATTTAATGAATTTTACCTAGAAGAACAGACATAACTTCAATTTAATGAACTTCTCTCTTAAATATGGTATTTTTCAAGAGAAATTTTTTTTCTAAATACTTAACTTACAGTATGTATTTCATCGACAGTTATATACTGCTTTAACATCCCCATTAGAACAGTAGAAATGATAGATAACTTAAAACTAAAATTGCAGACATGTAATCGTAGGTAATAGCTCATATTAGAAAGAGACAAACAAAGGTTCGTTGATTCTTTTCTTTTGATACATATGGACGACATTGCTTTTCTAAGTCAAATGTGTTTTTATGGGCTCATGATATTAAAAGTTAATAAGTGTTTGACTGATTCAGTCCTCCTTCTCCAATGTAGTATTATAGTTGCTAGTTTTATAAATATACCTACAAACAAAAAAATCTGGAATAAAGTCTTTGTGATGATTGCTATCGATCAACCTATGATAGTGTTGAAGGATAAGGTCAAACGGAATGATTGCTTTGTGAAGTTTGCTGAACTACTGTCTAGTGTACATTATGAATTGATAAGCCTTTTATACTGATAATAAGCATAATCATGACTCATGTCGAGAACTAGTTCCCCGACTTCGAG
Organism: Schistosoma turkestanicum; assembly: GCA_944470395.2. NCBI lineage: Eukaryota > Metazoa > Platyhelminthes > Trematoda > Strigeidida > Schistosomatidae > Schistosoma > Schistosoma turkestanicum. Next base: position 17,054,778 of record OX103972.1, on the reverse strand, counting down.
CGAAGGCCTTGACCGGTGAATATTAATTATTTCGGATATGTGACATTTACCCGCTGGTTAGAAAATGACTGAGTAATATCGCTGATCAATTGAAGTCAGTAACGTCAGTAGTTTGAACATAAATTATTGATCTCGAAACTTGAAGGTCTTAATTTCAATCCCCGGTGGGATTGTGGACATATATTTCTGCCAGGGAATTCCTTAATATAACATAACAGTTATCCAATGCCTCCTGGTTTAGATAACTGCCAGGCTAAAATCAATCAGTCCGTTAAGTAAACTATGGATATAGAATGTTTGCATACAATGCAAAAAGTAGAAGTGCAATAACAGTAGACTTTAAATTTTACCTTATAATATGAAATAATATAATAGCTAATAAGTACTTTTAGTCTGTTTGTGTATATACATCATTACAGAATAGAAAAACATTTTGTCGACTATCAGTTGGTTGATTAATCAGTACTATATTATTCATAACAAAAATTCAACATTACCTATTTGTTATTGACTATGATCAGTAACAGAATATTAATTTTATAATTAGTTGAATTTATGTCTTTTTCTTTAAGAAAAAAAAAATAAAAATTAATAAAGAAACAATCAATCTCAACTTCATGTTCACTACTCTATTTTACTAGAATACAAACTATTTATATACAATAATAATAATAATAACAACCATAAGTTAAATACTAATAGAAATTAAGTCTTTATTTTATGTTATCATTGGAGAACACGTGACACATCATTTTATGCACTACTGTTTTATTAATATTGATCAGATTACCATTACTAACTTAATAATAAAAAAAAATTCAAAGCAAGTTTATTCTGTTTTTTTCTTCCACTATATACAGACGTATTTTTAGTCAATTGTAGAATAATAATAATAATTCGAGCATAAATGTATACATCGATTTAAACGACTATATTTTACAGTGAGACGGTTGAATTATCTGCATGAACAGAAAATTAAAGAGTATGAGTATTTTGAAACGGTACAGAAAATCTATAGTCTAGATGTTGTGTCCCCTGAGTTGGATGGTTTAAATGTGAACCACTTTTTATTGTTCTGCTTTTATTTCACTTGAAAGTGAAGTGAAAATCAAATATAATTTACCAAAATAAAAATTAACTTATGATCATCTAATTCAAAAAGAATTGAATAAGTTTAAGAAAAATAGAGAGAATACGGAAATCACATTATAACTGAAGATTTATTTCAATACAAAAAGACAGTGCCTAGTCATATCAGATTTCTAAATAAAAATTACAATGATTCGGTACAATGATTCGGTGAACACTAACTAACAATTATAATAACCGGTATTAGTGATCTACTGTCTAATGGTGTAAATTATTCAATAGTTTCATCAATATGATCAGCATCAGTAACTTTTTTTCATGAATAAAGACAGTTGAAACATTCTCATAAATTTCTATACTCATTATAGATATTTAGAAATCCTTTAAATAAAATGATGAAATAGAAAATTCTATGTATTAATGTTTATTTATTTATGTGTATACAGTAGAATAAATCTATGCACATTATGTATTTTATTTAGTTGATTCATGAGTTAAGAACTATGAACTAATTGTAGACTTATTTATTTTTATTTAAAGACAATCTTACATAAAATGGAATCAGTTAACAGACAAATTATTTTTTAACCCAATAATACAATCATCTATTGTTTGTTAATTATTAATTGTTAGTTGATTAGATGTAGTTCAGTTAAATGTCATTGACTATTACAAAACAAATAAACTAATAAGGATATAAAATGAAAATTTTAAAATTTAGTCCTCAAAATGAAATCACAATCCTAAAAATTTCTAATAAGTTCTGCTACGAAAGTATAAATTCAAACAACTGATTATCAAACTACTTTATACAAGAAAACTGTGGGTGACGAATGAAATTACCACATAACAATGGCTTAAGCAGTGGATTTCTGTAGTATTTACGGAAACTCATCCCGTCTGGCTGTGAATAAGATGAACAGTGGAGTAAGCTTAAGCTCAGGCAGATAAAAAGCCTACGCAACCATCGTGAACGATGATTTGTAGCGAACTCAGGAGAGATTGCAAAGGCAGCGATGATAGGTAACAGTGAACTACTATTCAAATTTATCAAGGAAACCGGTATTAGGAATCCGACTGTAAGTAAGACTATCTCGTAAAAAGATGGGACTACTATTCGTTCTCAGGCCGGGAGACTGGATCGATAGACAGAACACCAGGGATCAATACAACTGGTCTTCAGCCACACTCCCGTTACCCGCGATCTCCAGTCAACCTGAATAGCAAATCGACGTAAGTTTTCCGACTCTTTATGAAGTCGAAAAAGGCATAGGAAATCTAAAGCGAGGGAGAGCAGCAGCTCCTGTTAGATTGACCTATGAAATTTTCAAGGATGCTGGTCCAGTTTTAACAGTTAGATTGGCCTAGAGTTTATGCAGAATTTGGACGTTATTTCATTCTGACTGATCTTAGTCACTGATTATCCCAATCTATGAGAAAGGACAAACTTGCTCTTGTGACAATCACAGAGGGATCAATTCAACTTATATGGCGTCTAAAATATTAGCTTCAATAATAATTTGACGCCTAATAAGATCTCGTGAATTTCAGACTTGATAAAACCAGACTGGTTTCAGACCTGGACATGGATGTATGGACCAGATATTCACATTCCGACAGGTCCCGGAACACAGATACTCATTTCAACACCCTACAATAGTTCTATTTCTTGACCTTAGGGCGGCTTTTGACTCTGTTGATCGTGAGGTTCTGTGGCCATGTTTGCCACTGAAAGGAGTACCAGAAAAGCACAATAACCTTATACAAGCTCTACTCCAACAAAACTGGCCGAATGACAGCTTATAGGGAAATGTCATCGCAGTTGATTAACTCAAGTGGCGTTCATTAAAATTGTCTCCCTCCTACTATGTGGGTGCGAAACATGGCCGGTAAGAGTTGGGGGTAATCGTCGGTTAGTAGTATTCGGTCATAGGTGTCTCGGAAGAATTGCTCGTATATTCTGAGACCACCGAGTAAGCAATGCGGTTGTTAGGAAAAGAGTGAATAGCTGACTGATTTCAATGACTGAATTATTCTAACGAAATGTTTTTAATGAAAAATTTTCAGGCATCTTATATTTCATTTAATCCATTCATTTATTTATTCCATTCTCTTGCCTTATCCACTGAGTTTAAAACCAAGGAGATTGAGTTAAAAAGTGAACAAATCAAATAAACAAACGATTAATGACAATATTCACCACAAACGAAAGTGGTTAAATAACCTTTTTCTTGAAATGTATTTAGTGTAAATGGATTCGACAACAGATTGATGCAACTGTTCTATTTGTCGTTATGAATGAATAAATAATAATTAGTTGTTCTGTAAAATTTAAAAGGCTAATTTCATATTTTTGATGTAATCAAAACACTATAATTAGAATGTTGACAGGCATTGATTTCTTGTATTTAGCTAATGAAATATACTATACACCTTTTAATTAATGCATAAAAGACTCATCTACATTGTAAATAGTTTGTGAAAATATCTTGATAGAAAATGTCTACATCCATTGAGATGGGAATGATTCAACAGTCTCATGTCCATCAAAACATGTCAATAACAATTTCTCAAACATGAAAAACTAAAGATCTACTTAATGAACTGCTTTTACCTAGGCAGAGGTGGATTAAACAATAACTAAGGATGATTAAACAAGACATCTTGTTAATCAGTTAAGTCACTAACTAACGTAATGAGCAATATGAGATCGCATATCGCCTGGATGAGTATCCCTCGGTAATCTCATTCGGTAGTTAAATATATTAAGTGATAAGCCTTATAACCTATGCATCAGCTCCTTATCCTCCCTTAGATATTATGAATTTCAAAATTATTTTATAAATTCCTCCATCTTTTTCGAAAAACATCTTTGATGTTTAGACTTTTATATAATAATATAGACTAACATTACTTTGAATCCTTTTCTGAAAATAGATTTTTTCACTGCTCATAAATTTATCGTAAACTATCAGTCTTTAAATTTTCGTGTGATATTCATTTTAGAATATTTAGATACCAATATTTTCATTTATCTTCTGCACAGTTTAAAAGTGATCTTATCCATTTTTCTAAGTAATATTAATACATATTAATCTACTGATAATAATACAATAGGTTACGTAACTACATATAATAGATAAAAAATACAAGTTAATGGTGAGATGATGTGTGTGCTAGTGGAGATAAGAATAATGAAGATTCTAGTCAATGTTTCAACATAAAAGTTGGTCAGTGCTCAAAACAACACAGACATTAAAATAATAGTCGTTAACAATTATTAAAATTACATAATGCACAAAGGGTATACCGCCAGGCTAATTAATCAACGAATAAGTAAATATTTTCCTGCATGGTTTGGAAAAGGTCGGACAAGGACAATAGACAGCAATGAGTTATTACACTTAGTCAACAATGATCACACCCTAGATAAAACTAGACTATTTCATGTTATTCAAAGTATACCATTATCGTTTTCCATGAGCTTTCGCTCTTGTTTCCTACGTACAACATAAGCTACAGCAAAATAAAATCAAAAGTTAGTAGTATCTGTGAAAATAGAAGTACAATCCAAAGAGCATACATGTGTTTGGATGGATTAGTTAATTACGACATATCTTGTATTCAATGAATAGAAAAGCATGTTAGGCATATTTTTTTGTAAAATTCCACCACATGTTGAGTAATAAATTTTAAATCAGACAATGTCCTGAATGAAAATCGATAAATCACTTCAACAACTCTCTTTGAATAAATTTCATGTTTAGAATGATTTTTCACGTTTATACCTTTCAAGTTTAATAATATATTGTATAATATACATTACCAACTAATACTAATTAAGTAATCAGTGAAAACCGAGAAGTAGTGGAAAGTCATTTTATCCCTCATTGAGCGTCTTCACCAATGAATCGACCATGGATAGAATCCATAACCTCCACGTTTCAAGGATAGCACTTAGTCTCTTTTGCTAAGCGACAATATGGCCCGATAACAAAAGAGTATAAGATCATGCTTAATCTATTTATAATTCTAAATCCAAATGCTTTGTAGCAAAGGAAAAAGAATTTATTTATTCTTTAACTGTTTTTGTTTTCATTTCTTATGATTGATTACTTTTATGTAACCTTTAGATTATCATCATTTCAAAAACATAAAAAAAAACATGTTTTATTTTTACTTTTCTAAAAAGAAGCAGATGCAAAATTAATATTTTAAAAGAAAGATTATTGTTATTTATTTTCTACTTTTCAAATATTATTTAAATACATAACAGAATGTTGGTGTAACAAAGTAACAGTAAATTTCTATGAATTTGTGTACTCATTTAATTACAACTTGATTTTATGCTTTAACGTAAGAGACAACAATAAGATTACCACCGATAAAAAGTTTTTATTCTATTTCATAAAAGCTGTCAGTCAAAATATTATTTGTGATTATAATTATTTAATCGTAAAAGATTACACATAGATAGCGCATATTGTCTTGTTTACAACAACATACATGTTGTATGTATTGATTCTAGGTAACAGAAAAAAAATCGATTAGCGTATTTAATTGTAGCTTATTTAAAATTAAAAACTATTTTTTAAAAAAAAAGATATTTGAAAACAGAATAAATATTCATTCGGATGAATTCTCATTGCATTTGATAGTTGTGCAGTTAAATTCATGATTTAACAAGATGGATATATTTGAGACAAACAAATTTATATGCATTGTTGTAGTATGTTAATTTGAATGAGTTTTTGCCTCGACCGGAATCGGAGTATCATTACTTACAATAAATATCAATAAGATTTACTGTAATTATAATGTTATTTCATTCATTGATTCTAGATAATCTTTATTTATTCTGATTAATGATAACACACTATCAATTAGTGTATAAACTTACTTGATCGTATCACCGCATACTAATACTACTCACAGTTTTATTATATTTTTCACAATGATCTTGAATGCATATACTGTCATTGCACACTATAAATTTGTCCATTCTTTTGAATGATCAATTTCAGTGCATAATTATGGAATTTGATGAGAACTTATCGAAAATAATAATTTTCACTCATATTATATGTGCTTTAATATAATAAATGCTTAATAATTAGCTGTATATAATTGTGGCTAAATGGAGAAAAGGAACATAACTAAACATACATATGTCATTATTGTAAGTCTAAATGAATCTTACTTGTATTGTCCATAATAAGTCTAACCATAAAAATTAAAACAGATCAGTAAACCAAATTATTTTCTAATTATAAAAGAACTGGTTTTATTTTAGAAATTGCAGTGATAAGTGAATGATATGCGATGAGTCTTAACCACGTGGACTTCTATATCCATACACATACACAATACAGCTACAGTATGTAAAAATATATTTGGAGTTAATCTAGTAATACTTTGATTTATGCTCTGTGGTTATATCTAGAAATTACTTATTTGTTATTTTATTTAGAAGATAACCATTACACTCTACGTACTAATGATAAAGATCTTATATACTGTTAGTGTCAAATGGAACAAGGGGTAATCAGTAAAGAAGCCTTGATAAAACAAATATGATACTTTTTGGTTGTTAGTTTTAATATTATTAATCTAAATGATAATAATAGTACTACTTTTATTATCATCAGTGTTGACAACAATGATGATGATTAGGCTTAATGAATCTTATTGATGGTTTTACCAGGTTCTCACTACTGGTTAACCTTAGAATGAACACATGAACGGTTATTGATCGGTGGGATTTTAGTGGGCCCTGGATCTGACTCCGATTTGTACAAACAATTGAACATACTATGAAGTAGATCTTACTTTTTGTTTCCGCATATCATTCTTGGGCAAACCCCGTTTGTACAATTGCAGGCCCAGTACGGTTTATTTTTTGGATGAATTTATTCATACAGACAGACAATAACGAGAAGATTAAAAGCGAAGCCGAGAAGGTTTGTGGACAAACTCGATTTGATTCGACTAAAGTAAGTTAGGTATGTGATAAGCGAAGTATGCGATGCGCACACACAAATAAAAACAAACAAAGAACATAAGCGAGTAATTGACGAGGTCAACAGACGTTTCAATAGTAATTCAAGACGAATAGGTTAATAAGCTTTTCCCAAGTCTGGGGCAGGCCATGAAGTCTTGACATACTAGTTCACACTACAGAATTTACCCAAGTAAAGCAATAACTCACTAATTACGTAAGATAGTAAATCTTACTATATTACAAATTGATTTAAAATAGTTAAACGGGCGTTGCGCGTTTTGAGTTAGTATTCTAATACTTAAGCTCTAGTTACAAGATCCAAATGTTCCTGATAGGTTAATGCCTGAGTATCAATAGAAATTGATTTAACAACTACCCACTGCTTGTTGTCCTCTCCAAGTTCAATTTATATCCACAAATCCATCCTATTCAAACAATAATGTTAATAATAGTAGCCTGAAATATTGAAAAATTTATTTAAAATAACTTCAACATTATTCAATTGACTTGCTTTTATTCTGTTTCACTTATCATATGATAATAAGTACATCAGTTACAAAAGAAGACTAAGGACCTGGAAAAAATGTGAAATGATTCAAACTCCATATTACAAATGGATAGTAGTATGATGACAATCAAAAATGTCGATAATAATGGAAAAGGTCAAATAGAAAGAAGATTGTCAAGATTTTTGAACTTCATTGAAATCATTAACCGATCAATGATTGATCAAGGTTGATCGGTTATAAAGAATATAGTTTAAAAGGGCAAAAGTGGAATTAAGAGTAGAAAATTATAAAACGTTAAATAATTTAAAGTGAAGAGTAACAAAATGTAAAGAATGGATATATATATATATATATATATATATATATATATATATATATATATATATATATATATATATATATATATATATATATATATATATGAATGATCAACAACTATTTAATAAGATTATCTCACGAATACTAAGTTAGAGTGTCCAGATTAAATACTTACCATTATGACATACAGGTGATAAAAATCGCTCTTTTATTAGGGAATGTATTCATTCAGCATTTACACAGTCTCACCTATATAATAAGCAATATTACTACTGTTGAAGTATGTAAAATAATTTAACTCAACCCATATCCAAATGAGGTATTTTTACAGAGTGTATTTTTCGCTTAATGCATTTATTCAATATTACCTATAGCAAATATTTTGAAAACTTTTCTAATCCAATGATTTGGTTTATTAACAATTAGGTAATCTGATTACTCATGTGGATGTGAGCAATGACACTTTTGCAGAACTAACCTCTATGTAAATGTCATTTAAAACTATATAAAACAATGGTTTTACGACAATATTCACTATTATTATTAATAACAACAATCATATAGAGATATCTGTTTATTAGTCTACATGTTATAGCTAACTGAGTTATAACATATACCATGTAGATTTTAGACATAAACATTGAAAATCTTAATGAAACTATGGTATTTTTAAAAATATCACTGAATCTTTCAAGTTTGCAATAATAATAATAATAATAATAATAATAATAATAATAACATTTAGAAAGATCCTGATACTTTCCAAAGTATATAAGACATAAATCATTCATCAATAAAATTCATACCTAAACAGCTGCATAATGTAATGAAACAGTACTTGACTTCTGTTTAATCCCTATTGTTTATTTATCAAATAAAATATTTTCGTACATTTCATAAAACATGCTTATGCGTTTATAGCCAAAAGAAGCAAGTACATATTTATCGATTTAAATTAAAAAAATTTCTCCTTAATATATTGAAACAACCACATTGATGAATTATGAATACGATCACTTTAACTGCCAAATCAGTATGAATATCTAACATGTAAGAGAATAGGAAGTAAATTTAAAAAGACTAATTGATATCTATGGAATTAAAGTACTGCGTCTGGGTTTACGATACTCCTGATTTTGATTTCAAGTAAGTTGACATATCAGAGGGACTATATTTTATACCCATGAGGAAACGCAAACTGAAATCTGAGATAAACACGACAGGAAAGAATGTGTGAAAGAATGATCAATCATTCACAAGAACTTCGTTAGTCCACCTCTAATAAGTCTATGGAAAATCACAAGCAACTCATAATAACAACCATCTCGAAAAATCATCAACAGCAGCACTTCCATTCATATATCTACTATTAGGAAGAATATTCACTGTAAAGTATATGTATATGTCAACTGAAATATCTAAATAGTCTTCATATATTTCGATATATTCATCAACTGATTGTTGACGGACGCCATTCCATAGACTCTATGACAGGACTGAACATCAACAACTGATCTCGATGTCCGTGTCAAGACCCATATAGTTTGAATTTGATCAGTGGTGACAAACCAGAGTTTCTAAACAGTTCACTTTTCCTTTTGAAAACAGAGGAGTTGATTACAAACACTGAATAAGTTCTTCGTGTTGAAAGTTTACTTGCTTTGTAACTTTTTCCATCCAGTTTTTGGCGATTGGATGCTAACTAAGCTATCTATAGGTCGCTTAAGCTCAATAAACCTTTCCTTATTGTATTAACATATCGAGATGGCAACCAGTCAGTTGTCACACTGAAAACCCAATTTTCTTAAGACACGTTGTACAATATGGACAAATCGATAACAGCTGGTTACTTGAAGCTTCTATTCGACATTTGTCATAATCAATAAATTGAATGTCGAAACAGTCTCATTAAAATATCCACACATTTCAATACAACTCTGATAAAATAAATAAAAACTAATTATCTCTTCCTATAACTATATCATAAATTTTTCGTTAAATTCAACTAACTGTCCTGCGTTTTGATTTTTTTAATCCCCGCTCTAACCGAAGGAACTACTAACAGAATGAAACGCAAAATTATACAAAAATAAACCTTCAATCGTTTTTCAATAGAGTAATTTCAATCAGTAATTAAAATAGTATACTTCTTTTTTTGTTCATCATATATTATTACTACTAAGTACGTGTATTGAATTTGAATGTTGCATTTCATTCAATATTATATATGGTAGATTTATGCATATTCTAATAAAAGTCAATAGTTTTTTGTGCCAATTTAGTTACCGACTATAATAAGTTTGAAAAAAAAATAAAATAAAAGAAGCTGCTTAGCTGTTGTGATTACGGTTGTTGTTTTAAGGTTTAAATTTGCCTTGTTCATGCTTCTTTTTTTTTCTTGATTCATGTAATACACGCTTATTTTGTTTGTTTGTTTGTCTGTTTGTTTTATCTATAGAAAAGCAAAAGTTTGTTATGATCATTGATGATGACCTTCACCTGAACTATTTTATATTTCTTTTTTACTGATTTCTTTTTTTGGTTGGTGTTCAGTGCATAAGTCTGTAATATAAAGAAATAATAGTAATACGTTTTGAGTGTTAATTTCATTGTAAGATGAACTTTATACATGTGGTACTAATATGGAATTCTGTTTTCACACACATATACATATAGTCAGTCTTTTGCGTGCTCGCTCACTAGCTTCATCCATCCCTGAAAATACACATGCACAATCTTATGTATGTTTTTTTTTTTTTAAACTTTTGTTTAATAAGAATGATCTTGTTTTATGTGCTATTAATTTACTTTTCTACGATGATTTCACAAAGCTAAAATTGATGATCTGTGATTCTTCCAGATATAAAGCATAATATTCACAACAACGGTGATCTATTATTTTTAAAAGAGATGAATATAAGTTAAGAGTAATAAGTATTAAAACAAAACTCACTGTTGAAAAAATTCATCTCCTTTAACATTTATTCTATATTGAATTATCGACAGAGAGAGAGAGAGAGTTTAGAGATAAATGTTCTGTAACCTTCTAACTTAAATATTAACGTTCAGTTCGATAATGTGTCGACAATTTACATACAATGTATCGTAATATCCTGCAGTAAATATCAGTACTGAGCTGTTTTCTTATTATCCAATAGTTCATTTTGATTTGAAAGAGATTTGCTATGAAATCAATTGCTGTAGTAAATTATTGACATTTAAATATTGATTTTCGCAACGATTTGTCGTAGATGTAATGACGAAAAAAACATTTTTGCACGTTTTGTGTGGCTGTGAAATCAATCGTCTAGACTGATGTTAAAAGTCTTCTAAAGTGATAATTTATAGCAGAAAAAACAAGTAATTCCTATTAGCCCCCTCTTCAGAAAAAAGAAGATACTAAATAATAGAACATTTAGTAAGAGTAGAAAGTATTTTACTGAGAATGATACATTTAGATGCAAAATATTTTTACGGTAAATGTTCTAGGTTTGCGCCTTGGTTGTTTCCCGGATGAGCACTGTCGAGGAGAACTAATTTAGGACAAAACGGCTATCAAATGCTTTTTGGTTTTAACAGCTGTCTAACCATGGTCAGTCGGTAATGTAAACTAAGCAAAAATAAACGTTGTTAATTAATAAAAACAATATGGTTTTTTTCAGGTCATTCGCTGGCCTAGAAAACTAAAATCTATTGAGTAGTCTCAATTTTTACACAAAACATTGATAAATATTTATTTAATTCTAGACATCAATTATCCATTGACAAAATAACATAAAATGAATAAAAAATAGCTGTATGCAATGGTTCAGCCTAGGCAAATAGTTACTGTATTTAACTCTTAGACTAAAACAGGAGTCATCCAGTCTTTATTTGACTATGAGTTGATTAATAGGATTTGTAATATATTTTCTTACATTTAAATTGAATTCAATGAGTCAAATGTTTATTGCTAAATCTTGAACAAGCTCTTTGTTACAATAAAATATTTAATCCTAGTTTTGTTAATTAAAATCAATTTATTAAACTGAAGAAACAACATCCCATAACAAGTTAATAATTAACAGAGAAACGAAAGCATCAGTACCCAAAATATATCACAATTGTTTGATGAAAAAGGCTTAAAATTCATTATCAATTCTTTCTGTAAACTATGGATAAAATTATCTCGTACAAATTTATCGATTGAGTATTCTCTTCTCAATTTAATCAAATAATATAATACTTAACTTGATAAACCCAATACAGTAGTCTTTGTCTACTTGATTCATTATGAGAATGAATTTTTACATTCATATATGTAAGCAATCTCTATCATTTATACTATTCAGTACATAGACTAGTATACATTGATCAATTATATACATGTCTTTCGTATTTATATTTCCTTGTATCTTTCACTAATCATATTAAATGTAATGTTTCTCTATTGAAATGCTCCCAACAAAATGCAACTGCAGTAGTTTTATTTAAGCTAGAATATAAGTGTTAAAAAAATAACAGTTCTGCATAGTTAAAACAAGACTGACAGTGTAAATGGTTTATTGCTTATAATTTCTTAAATATTTTATTTCAATAATGGAAACTGATTAGATAGGCTATTATAATTCATTGAATTAGAGAAATATTCTTCAGATTACTTATTTCCTAGAACTAATTTAAGATTGTTATCTGAGAAGCGAGTGGTAAATGAATATTCATTAATTCTATTTAACATTTGATGTACATGTTTGCTTTTTTGTATTTTCTATACAAACATTTTGTTACTTAGTCCTCTTGAATAGTTCATTTGATTGTGTTATGACTTGAAATGAAAATGATTGTCTGTTAACATTATAATACGGTTTCAGTCATTAATATAGGATCCAGTAAAGTAGTTCTACATTTTGTACAGATAATACACGTTAATTATTATTACCATTATTACTAAAATATTCATTAGATACTTGAAAAATTTTTTACTGGTATCTTTATGTACAATAATTTTCCAAACATACAGACAAATAAATAATTTAATAAAAAGAATAACTTTTGCAAAGAGTTATAATCATAAAAAGTATGTTTCGGTCATTCAGTTCTTTGTGAAGTTGGTAATTGTAGAGATATAAATGAAGGCTTTATTGTATCGGAGTATTATATGTATATATATATATATATATATATATATATATATATATATATATATATTACAGTTGTTTAATGACATAAAGCTGAACAAAACAATCCCTTTGATCTTTTTATATGTTAGATTATATTGCCTACTAGTAATTTGGTTAATTGAAATTCCATGTGCCATGATGTAATGTTATGAGTAGTTTGAAAACATGTTTTACTATTCATTATATTTGATTTATCATAAAAAAATAACAGTATCATAATATCATTCTCAAAAATAGTTGATGTGTGAGCCTTGAAACTATTGAAAATAAATTAAATAACTATTTCAAATAAGCAGATCAAAACCAAGATAATTCATTCACATTCATTATTTTGGCTAACTTATCTAAACCCAATTCTTGATCAAAATGATTTTAAGAATGCCAGAAACTACTGGTAAATTTCTGTTTCTTTAAAGAAAACATAACATTAATTTAAATTATGGATCACTTTTTTAAGGAAGATGGTTAAACTTTTAATAAAAAAATTTTTTTCAGAGCGTTTTAACCTACTCATTAGAAAAAAACAATGTATTAACACACAAGTGTAAAACAAAATACCATAGAGAATTTGTCATGAAAAACGAGTCAACTTTTTTTATTATTTCAATCAATGTTCTTATTTAATCTTGTATCAACTATGTCTAGACTTATAATGAACTTTATGTAAGTTTCATAGTAGAAAAAAAAAAGATGAGTCCGTTACAAACACTCAATATTTTCTTAAATTTATATTTTAACAAACCAGTCGGTAATTATTATGTAGTATGAAAAACGTTTATCACAAGTTAACTTTATAAATTTTTCTTCAATCTTATTTATTTATTAAATAATTAGTGATGAAGATTAGTGTCCATTAATTTTAAATGAAGTAAACAAGAGAAAACGGCTTTGAGATCAGTTTTTGATCATATAAATTTTATCGAAGGATTTTAGTGAGTGTTCATTTGATTGACAAGTGTTATTCATCACAAAATAGCTGCAACTGACGTCCTATCAGAAATGAAAGATCAATGTATAGTTGTTTCCTCGTAGTATGAGACACTTTATCATTGTATACACATTGTCCGACTTGGGATTTGAACCAAAACCTTCAAGTTTATATTCGCGAGTTTAGTGAAATTGGGGATGTGAATTCTTAGGTGTCAACCTAATGGTCTATTGATTGTATCGCTATAAACCTAAATGTCCTAGGAATAGATTTTACAGACTGGACTGAAAAATGACATATTTAAATATAGATTCCACTATCTTCTTCATTTTGTGTTGTTTTACAGTAGAGAAAACCAATATACAATTAAGATAATAATTTAGTTTATCACTACTGTGATTAGACATGAGTACATGCAATCTTTTACACATATTAGTACATTTGTGTATATGCATTATATATATACGTTTAATGACGTATGCATCATAATATAACCTTCATGAATTATGAAACCAGAAAATAACAAAAGAAATCAGTAAATTATGTAGATGAAGGTTTAAAAAGTAATCTGACAAATAAAATGTACTAAATTCTCAAAGGTCATTAACAATAAATAATATCATTCTCTATGCGTAAGCTAATGTGTGTGTTTGCATTTATATTTAGATGAATGCATGTTTGTGCGATTACAATTTTCTAAACGGTAACAAGACTCTGTCATTCAACCAAATGAACATTAAATTACATTAATATATCGTATTTTGTTAAACTTACAGTAATTAGGTCATTTCTTTCATATTACAATTTAAATTGATAAATAAAATATACTGAAAATAATCAAGATGTTAGTGTGATGTTTATGTTTCAGTTATACTTAGATTATCCTCTGTGAAAGATAGACGTAGACGTTTTGCAACTCTAAAAGAGTTGCTTCTTATTGTAACTGTCCAACAGTAGTTTGTGGTCTTTCTAATCAGCATACAAACTATACTGCTGAAGTTATTGGTAGTAAATAATCGTCAACCTCCCATGCTCATACAAAAGTTCGAACGTATGTATTCTTATATTCATTCAGGTGGCTAGGTTACTGTTCGAATGATTACCGATGATATAAACTTGGAAGCATAGTCATTGCCCAGTATTCCCTCCAAGAAAATTTCTCTTAGTTGATGGCCCTTGACCCAAATCTCCGGATGACTGAATGCGGCCTAGATTGAAAAAGTTATACCCGAAATTCTGATTCTCTGTGAATGTTTAACATTGGCGATGCATAAAGAATATGCAATTATGTTATCGATCCTGACTTCGAATGTTTCCCAGCAGCATTTCGAATCATTAAAATGGAGGAAGGAAAGGCGGCAGAAAACTTCTTAATTAGAAAGAACACCTATCTAAGACTACATTCTTGACCACATGCAAAATATACTAAAATTCGTGACTAAATGCTATATCGAGACTATTTACTCTGGATGCCTATTTACTAACAAAAACTAAGCAAATGAAGCTCTGCATATCAGCAACGGAAAATAAATAACCCTTACTCATAATTTTCTTACGAAATTTCCGATAATTAAAAAATAGATTTGTTCATCATTGTGTATCATCAGAAAACAGAAAAATAAAATCCCCGTTAAACAGTATATATTCCGCCTAGAATATTTCACTCACTATCCTAAATACACTTTGGATTAATTCTAAAAGTAAACAGTTTCAGACAGTTTGCACACAAAGCCACCAGAGTAGTTAATATGTTGAACTATTGCTTGATTGATGTGATTGTATCATATAGATTAAAGCACTGAATACCTGATAGTCTATGACCACAGTCGAACAATAACGAAATATAACAATTGTAAGCGTAACAGATTTTTTAATCAGTACCAAAGATAATCCTTTTTGAAGTAACATCAGTAAAATTAAACCTCTGATTTCCTTAATTTAAATTTTAAATGTAAAACAGTAAACAAAAGATTTCATGTACATTTAGAGTTATTTTATATTATGAATTGATATCAGCCTGGAAATGATTGTCAATCAGAGTTCATTGGACTGTTATTTCAACATAGTTTATAAACCTTTCAAGGATCAACTCATCATGAGTCCGTGCTTAATAAGCATGTTTAAGTTTGATTGACCATTGAAATATCTAAGCCTATTTCAATTAGTATCCATCTATTTAATGAAATACAGTATGTTATAAGTGAATTTGTTAATTGATGAATGAATGAAACTTAATATTGCATACTTTAAGCCAAATACCTACAGATATACATGATCAAAAGGAAAGACAATCGTGTAATGTTTCTTTTCTTTCAAAAAATTAGATGTATGGTTTTTTTTATGTGAAGACAGAATTAAATTTCAGGACAGTTTTCATCATAAATTGATAAGGTGAATCATGAAAATAATTTGTTCTGAACAATTTCTACACAATGCTTTAAGAGTTATATGTAGGTTGATGTTACGGTCCATCTTAAGCATATGCTTCATGATCGATGAAAATAATTTTCTACTTTCTGCTTTCATTGGAGCATTTTACATTGATTCTGAAACCATTTAGACATAATTTAAAATGAGTCAAAGTTTTAAAAGTTGACACGTTTTACTCGCCTGTTCACTGTGCAACTTCATATTCATAGGTGTTATTTCTTAAATTCTGGCATTTCACTATAATTAAAACTAATGTAAATAAACTAATCAAGAGTCGGGAGAAACTATTAGTCGATTTTTCTATTTTTACCAGAATTACTGGTGAAAATTGTAAACTAGAAAATTACTAAGGTGGAAACAAGTGTAAAGACAATTTCCATTAAATTTATCAGTATTTAGTTATGTTTGCGACTTATTATTTATTGCCAGCATAAACTGCTATCAAATATTCAACCACGAATTAATAAATGTAAAATAAGTTTGATTATTGCAATCTTATCACTTATTTATTTTCATCGTGAAAAATCTAAGGTTTCCATTTTACACTTATGAGTAAACGCAATGTAAACGCAAAATACAACAAATTTACCAGGCGACAGTGTAATTTTAAAGTGTTTTATTACAAGCAATATGATCAACATCTCACAGTTGTTTCTATTTTTTCAGATTTCGCATAAATTTAGCGAAATTATGAATTCCTGTTTATGCTAGTTTTTTTTTTCTTCGAATTTTCATCAAGGCATTGGTGCTTGCGGTGCAGAACATATGGAAGGAATCGCTTATCCGAATGAGGTATGTTTCATTTATTAAGTGAGATTGATTGATTCTGTTAAGGTCGCTGTAACCTTGACAGTCATTGATAAATTACTATGAACAACTACTTCATGTTAAGTTTCCAATCTCTGTGAAGGAATAAAGTGTGTATGTACTCTATGGAAAACAGTAAATTACTGCCTACAATCAATAGACTATTGATTATTGAGAACTGATTATAAACTGAGACTAATAGTCCAAAAGTTGTCGGCATTTACACAGAATATGTCTTTAAGGTGAACGACTAGCTTTGCTTACTTCGTAATGAGAATTATTCAATAACTGTATCATTTTGCGATTTGTTGGGTTTCCGAAAAGATAATTTACCAATCAAGGTAACTTAAGTTACCAATTCCGTTTCCATGAAATAATTGTACAAAAAAAGTTGGAGAGAATTTATCGTTTTTACAAATGGCTACTCCATAGAAGTTTTGAGTGATTTACATTATCCATAAAATAACTAGCTTTTTAGTTATTTACTTAACTAACGTTCGTCAAATGGTATTAGAATTGTGAACCAAATCACATTACCATATACGCATTGTATTCGACGCTGAATTACGTGATCTTTGAAAATTATTTAGGCTTACAAATTACTATGAATAAGTGTCCATGCTAGTGGCTATCCTCAAGAAGGATTTTTTGACATTCTAAAGATGAGCTCTGACAAAAGAAGACACGTACGAGGAAGATGAGACCATACTTCATAAATTATGAAGATAGCGTTATATCACTAAACATTTGTAGAAGAAAATTGAAATCATTTTTAGTGGCTGCATTAAATTCATAGTAGGGCGCATCGCTTTAGTGGCCCGCTATCTGACTCCAAACAATTAAATATGCAATGAAGTATATCTCCCCTTCAACATGCGTATATCATACTTAGGCGAGCCCTTTTGTGCGACGGCAGTAATAGTAAAGCGAAGTGGAGAAGGTGAGCGTGCCAATTCCATGCGATGAAGCATTATTATGTATTTATAGTCAATTAAGAATAACCTAAACATGTAATAAGCAAAGTAAGTATGCACACACACACACACACACGAATAAAAACAACCAAGGGTATGAGCGGATAATACCCGAGTTCGAAAGACATGTAAATAACTCGATGAGAATAAATTTATTCAACTGTCCAAAGGCTGAGATAAACCCTGTGGGTTCGAAAAATTTGTAAACACACTACACATTTCATCCCAAATTAGTGACTCAGAACTATATTATTGAATGTCTTACAAATATGTTCAGGGTTGAAATTCGAGTGCATTTGTTGATGAACCAGTACCAAAAGGATGAGTGTTAGTATCCCCTTACAATTAATTAATTATATACCTATTACAGAACAGGAGAAATGAATGAATAGATAGTTCATAACAAAAAATAGTGAAATTACAAAGCAAGTAAACTTTCAACACGAGGAACTTATTCAGTGTTTGTAATCAACTCCTTTGTTTTCAAAACGAAAAGTGAACTGTTTAGAAACTCTCGTTTGTCACCACTGATCAAAGTGAAACTATATGGGTCTTAACACAGACATCGAGATCAGTTGTTGATGTTCATTCCTATCATAGAGTCTATGGAATGACGTCCGTTAACAATCAGTTGATGAATATATCGAAATATATGAAGACCATTTAGATATTTCAGTCGACATACACATATGCTTTTCAGTGAATATTCTTCCTAATAGTAGATATATGGATGGAAGAGCTGCTGTTGATGATTTTTCGAGATGGTTGTTATTATGAGTTGTTTGTGATGTTCCATTGACTTATTAGAGGTGGACTAACGCAGTTCTTGTAAATGATTGGTCATTCTTTCACACATTCTTCCCTGTCGTGTTTATCTTAAAGTATTCAGTAATGATGTCATTACTGTCGATAGTTGAGACGCGTTCATTGTCATCATTTTTGTGTTATGTACCACGACGTTAAAATATTTCTCTTGACTGAATTGTTTGCCTCAGAAGAAAAGGTTTACTTAATCGAACTTGAATATTTACTCAATGTCACTGTTGTTGGTTTTTGAAGTAATTTTAGCCAATGCTCCATTCAAAGATAAATTATTTTATAATTTTTTTTCTCATTTAACAGGAGCTCATTTGTACAGGATTCAACGATTTCGACAACATTGATATTTCAGATATGAGTACTTAATGTACTCATTAGATTTTTTTCACGTTCCTTCAAATGTTCAATCATCGAATGATCGACTAATTGATTATTATTGTCAGTTTATCGATCAATCAAACACAGCATTTCAATTTCTGAATACGATACGATTTTCGTAATTTGGAACACTTTAATTTCTTTCAATATAGAATATATACATGCTTGTGTTTTTGTATACAACTGTCAACTTACTTTATCCAAAGTAAGTAATATAATTTCTTTTCAAGAAAAAAAAGGAAAGAATATTTGTCACTGATATCACTTGTTTTGACGACTATACAAGTTATCACGTAACCCTAAGAAATTATTGTAGCATTATTTATAAAAAAAATAACAACTTAATTCCTTTTCTTTACAATACTTGATTATTATTATCATTATTAATATTACTAATATCTTATATTATCAATTGATATTGTCTTTTGAATACATATATGTTCCCATTACTCTATTCATACTACTGCCAAAACAGATTCAGTACCTTCTCAGCTCCCTTTTCTCTCTTTTTTTTCTGGATTTGTTTTATTGTTATGTTTTATGAATTTTCAATATTCAATTTATATTGTTCAGGGAAAAAAAACTATTATTAATGGTAATAATAATAGTAATATTATTAAAAACTTTATAGTACAACCTGACCACTCTCCTAAACTGTTTTTTTTCATCATATATCCTGCTTCCCATGTTTATTAATAAGAGATACCCAACGCTTACACATGCACATGTGTGCACACACACACACAAATTCGCCTATAATATTTCTTATCTCTAATTTCCTTATAAATATAAATATATATATCGCATTTTGTTGTAACAGGCATCTCTGTTATATATATATGTCTGGTTAACCAACTGATTGATTGCTGTTTTGTTTTACTAAATACAAAAATCCCACCCTCATTAACTGAATGAATATATTTGGTACTTTTTTTGTTGATACTTTACAGGAATGGTTTTTTTTCCAGAAAAAAAAACGAGTGCAAATCAGATGATTGATAAACAAAATGATCAGTATATTAGTAATTTAAGATAACTATTTAATTCATAAAATATATTTAATGATAATCATAAAGAAACTAAAATATTTCATTCGGCAGTGGTTAGTTTGGCAAGAAACTTGAGTGTTAGTAACACATGATAGTAGTGTTGTTGATAGTAATAATAACGATGTGTAAGAGTTTTAAATAAGATCACGAATCACTGAATATGAGTATAAAACTTGTAACAAAAGTGTACCAATAGGATAATAAGTCACTGAGTATTAAGATAGATTACACCTTCAAAAAAAAAATGAATTAAAGAACAAATGTCTTTCAGGTAACTCATCCAACTTTTTTCTTTTGTTTTAATTCACCTTGTAAGACAATTTAAGAATAAACGCAAAAACGATTAGATTTAGTCTAATTCATCTCAGGTTTTTTTTATATATGAGTACAAACTTAAAAGTCATTTATGCGTCTCTATAATTACAGAGGCTTTCTGAAGTTCGTTTCACATTTGGATTCTCTGTCATCCAATAAATTTTTATTTTATAATGACCTTTTATATGTATAATAATGCTTGATTATGACACTAGTTTTGACTGTTTCCAAATTATTTCTTCTACTTTCTTTCGATAGTTTATTGCTTGAATAGATTCTTCTTTTATTTCACTTTCTTTGCCAAATAAGAAGAATTTTTTGCATAAACACAACTTGAAAACGTTTCATCATTAAGAAAATTGAAGCTAATTGGTTTTTCATTTATTTTTTTGTAGAATTTCGATTGTATAAAATGATAATAACTAACATTGTTTATTTGTCTACGTTTATGTTGTCGTCGTCATTTTATTTCTTGTCTCTCTTTTAGCACATATAAGAAAATTAACTTGTTTTTCTTAAGAAAACATAGCCTTTACAATAACTAGTAGCATCTCATCTTTTGTTAATGCTTCAGTTTGCCCTTTATGAGAATAGTTGTGCTACTTTTGCTATACACCTACTGTACTGTCCTTTCTCAAATATATATATATATATATATATATATATATATATATACGTATTTACAAACTCTGTTTACTTCTTATCACAGTATTTATTCAATAACATGTAGTCAATTATGCATCAATATTAATGTTAGTTAAGTAGATAACAACAACAACTACAATTTGCATTATATTTTACTGATTCATTTTTTTCTTATCTATTTATTCCTGATTATTCATTCACTTAGTTATTTATTAGTTTATACTCATGAGATGCATTTTTCTTTTACACTTTATAAAAACAACAAAAATAATTATTATCCTACTTTGGAGTTGAATCGTGATCACCAATAATCATGTCAATTTTTGTTACTATTAGTAAGTAAAAATGAATTTCGTCTTTAGACATGTACATAGTAATATTTATTCTTACTTTTATTCTTCTCAGTTGCTTGCTAGCTTGTTCTATAATGGAAAGAAATTATGATCTTAATAACTGCCAGTGTTTTCAACTAGTCGAATAATGTACGAATAAAGAAATTGTAGACTGAAAGCATAAACAAAAGTGGGGGTAACAGTTGTTAACACATATTTCAGTTTTATAATGTTCTGTTTTGTCCGTTCTGTTCATATTTATGAATCTTTTTTTAGTTTCTGGTTTAATCAATTTCAAAACGATTTATCAAATTTTAGTACACAAACAAGAAAAACAAAAAAGTGTTTTCTTCTTCATCTCTGAGTTTTTCTTTGTTAGTTGTTATTAGTTTTAGCTGTTTCTTTCTTATTTAAATTTAAAAATGAATAAATCATTCACTTGTCTGTAATAAGTGTTACTAAACGCTTTATTTCTAATAATTCTGGACGTGAATATTTACATAAAAGAAATAATTCTCATCATTGTTCACTTAGCAAACCACTAATTAATTCAATTGTTAATTCTTAATTTGTTGAATTAGTTTTAAAAAAAAATTAATTAATACCTAAATGACTAGTTCGCAGTCTTTGTACTGAACTGACTGTAATTTATTACTATCTTTTCTGAAAGTTCTGTTTCATCAACTTTCATATTGTAATACATAACTATCTCCCAATAATTCTTGTTTCCCACAATACATACGATTATTATTATTATTTGTATTTGTATGTAATTTTATATGCTTGTTGGAGTACTCAAGAGTATGTATAAACTCAACTGATGCTCTTGAATTCTGTTTCTTTTATATGCTGATATTGGTAAACATGAAAATAGGTTTTATGGTATCTTTTTCAGTTTCTACTACCTAACACCGAGCATGGTAATAGTACAGTTTCTATTGTTATTATTTCAAAGGTTTTTTCGATTCAAGTTTTATTCTTATCACAATCTTTGTACCATTTTGGAGGTCTATAGAATTTCTTTTCCTTCAAGTTGTTTTAATTGTTATGATTGCTTGCTTTATTAGGATATATATATATATATATATATATATATATATATATATATATATATATATATATAATAGTGCTCCAAAGCAAAACTCAACCAAATTACCCTTGAAATGAAAGTTTGAACTCCAACAGTGTTTATTTATATGCTGTTTGTTTTGTATTTATCAATAGTACATTTAAGGTTAGTCAATTTCATGTATATTCTATTTGATTAACTTATACATGTTAAATATTTCTTTCCAGTTATATATGTACAGATATAATATGTATCCATAAAGGTGTTGACAATCATGATTTAATTAATAATGATAATAATAGTAAAGTTTGATTCATACAAATTTACACAAGTTGTTTATTGAGTTTTTTCACTATTCACAAACACTTGCTCATCTTAAATAAACAGTTTGTAAGAATTCAATGCAGCTTTTCAATGTTATTTTAAGTGATGGTTGAACAGTCTATAATATCTTGAATTTTCTTCACTAGTTCTGTCTAATTAAGATATCTTTCTCTTTCTGAATACACACAATTGTCTTCAGTGCACTTTAGTAAAATGGAAATGATTTAGTTTAATATAGTTACAATTTATTACGTCTATTTGATTGTTTGCAAATATTCTGTACTGAAAAATTGAAAACCGCACTATTATTACACAGACCAATAGCTTCAGATGAACATCAAAATCATGATCACAATGATAAAAATATACCATCTGTGAAGAGAAATCTCCATGTAATAATTTCTTTTTTACCACTAATCGGCTAAAAAGATGAATAAAAATATGATTCTGACATGAAAGTAGAATAAAAAAAATTCATTCCTCAAGTCTATTTGTCTCCCAGTTTGTTGAAATGAAGCCTGAGCTGAACACCGATTGCATAATTTATTCCAATTATTGTTATTAAACTTTTAACATGATGATAGCACGAAAAAGAGAATTCGTAGAACTAAAAGTTGAAGTTTATTCAGATCAACAAAGAATTTACAAAGTGATATAATTTTTTGGCTATTAGAAACATACCTTAATGTATTCTAACGAAAGTTCATTTCTGAAAAATGTTTTCCACCGCCATTCGTTTTCAACCCAAATTAAAAATTAGTAATTAACAGCAGCATTAGATTGAGCACGTGAAAATATTTCTTTGACTGAGAGCATAACACTCTGTTGCTAGAGGAATGAAAGAAGTTTAGGTAACGAAAACGCTCACAAATAACTTTTGACAGTGAACGAAATAGCTTTAGTAAAGGGTTTTGACAAGCTACAAACCTGCTTACAGCAAAAAGATAGCAGAGTTGTTGGATAGTAGGAAAACCGCAGATATTTTCTACATGAACTTTTGTAAAGCATTTGATAAGGTGTGAACAGTAGACTCCTCTTCAGGCAGGAATATCGGGGGATTGCCGGACATCTACTGAAGTAGGTTGAAGACTTTTTGACAGCTGAAAGACAAGAAGTAAGAAAAGATTCTAAATGCTTCTCCTGCAAATGAGGACCTATTGAAGTGTCTCAGTGCCTTGTTCTAAGTCTTCTACTTCTTATACAATCTGTGAATGAACTCTCGAGTATCGTTAAGTCACCGATGGGGTAGACGTTTGGCAAAATATGACTTGGGATGAAGACGCCGGTGTACTTCACGCTGACTAGACGTTCTTGTTAGCTGGTTTACAATATGGATGGTGCCACTAAGTAAACAAAATCAAGTAGGTAAAGCAGTGGGAAAGAGATGATGGCCTTAGTCCTGTCACAATGCAATCCTCTACAGTGCGGTTGCAGTTAAGGGGTTCAGAACCCTAAGGGTTTTAAAATGGATATTTACCAAGTTGTATGCTATTGAGGTCCGAACTTGAAAACTGAGTTCAGGCTGAAAACTCTGTTTAAAAATTGACTTTTCTTCTCTCTCCTTGATTCACGGAGATACTATATTCAGTGACGGGAAGATAGTTGGGTTGGTCTGTATCGGTGACAATAGTCAAATTCAACTAGTCCCACAAAAAGTATTCAACCTGTTAGGGACGTTAGATACTTGGTAAAGGTCTTGGCTTTATAATTTTATTTTGAAAATGTCGAATCTTCTGTGTTCGCGCCAAAGACGCTCATTTTGACCTTCAGCTTGCATTTCGCACTCGTGAAATCCTTGGCTGTCACTGGTTGATGGATTGTTTTAGTACGCCGTTTTGTAGCTCTCACCGAGGGCGTCTTATCATTGTATAAATAAGCCTCATTTGTGTGCTTGTTGACCTTGTGCTTTCTGGATGCCTGTGTAATACGTTCTCTACGTCTTATCAAGATTTCTACCTCCAGTTAGTGAGGCCTAGGATGTTCGGATGCCTCAGAAGTGGGGATAAAAGTTTCAGTTACGGAAAAGGGTCTGAGAATAAGTTCACCACTTAGGAATTGTCAAATTTTTACGAGCATATACTCGTGTTTTTGGCGAATAAATATACTATTTACCAGAAACTATTTCAAAAAAGAGACAACAGTTAAGTAAAGTTAGAGGTAACTGCGGAATAATACTACAGTGTAGCAATTCATGATGAGAGGGTTGAGACGCTTGTAGATTACTGTAACTGCTCCAATGGGACTAAGACACTAATATCTTATTTAGAACCCTTCGCATCTATTATATAGTCTAGACAGTATGAAGTGACAAATGGATTGATGAATAACGACATCTGTGGCGCGTATGGTATCTCTTCAGTTTCTTCAGTGCTAAAGCCCTGCTTTAATGGTTGAGCCATTAGCTATTTGAAAAACTAGGAAAAGAATTAACATAAGCTGCTCCCATAGTTTTGGATCACTGGTCCCAACATTCAGGTGACTGGGCAGTTGCATTTGTAGCTGTTCACTGAAATCGTACATAGAATATTGTGTGTAACGCCCTGGTATCAAACCTGATTTTCTGAACCTGGAAGCCAACATTTTCATTCAACTATGTTTCCATGAGGTTACTTGAAAATGATTAGTTAGTAATCTCCTTAAGTTTCCTAACAGAAGCAGAATAGTTTATTGGTGTCATTACCAAGGTTTGACTAAGTGATTTCAACCAAGTTGAGTAATGGCTGGATCGTTTATCTACTCTTTGAAGAAGTGGCCTACACAGAGTTACGAAACCACCGAAAATTTGAAACCTTTCTACTCATTGGGATTCTACAAATATATTGCTTTTAATATTAGTAAGTAGGGTAGGCTTTTCAAGATACGCAAGATTCTTCAGCAAACTATAGACTTCTCTACCAACAGCAGGTCTGAAATGCATTCTTTCCTAGAGTCGCGCGATAGACGTCAAGCACCAAAACAGAAAATAATCTTTGCTTACCGTGATTACGCTTTGCTAGTCAGTTTCTTAAGGTCATTTGAATCAACATGTACAACCCGGACATGTTAAGATCTTCTTTAGACAAGAACGTAGAAGTAATTACGCAGTGCGAAATTTTACTGTATAATTATGTCTGATTTAAATGTAACACAAATTTTCTACCGAACAGAAGATATATTAGTTGTTAATCAAAATTTCTCAGAATTTCACATGGCCAGACTGACAAACTAATTTGAACTGTCTGGAGTACCTTTAGAATGATAAATGAGCCTAATTTGTGGATCATTAGTGGTGCAAGATACTATGTCATATGCTGAGTTCATCGGCTATACACCAAGCTCATAATTTATGGGACAAAAGTCCAGCTTTTTTTCGTCCAATTGGTTTCGGTTACCAAAGCACTTATTCAAAAGTTGCGTTACTGTACATCATGGGCCCTAGGTCAGCTGCAGAGTCACGACAGTTGTCACCACACTTATTATGTTTAATCCAAAAGTCTGAACTTAATAAAGATGACCTAAAAGAGGTGTATAACTATGCTCAAGCTTATCCAGTGCACCTTAGCCACCACACAAGTCGGTTGGAAGTATTATTTACCAAATTAATTAACCCTGTGGAATGTAACTGCTCAAACAAAAGCTCAATGCATTTTGAATTTTTCTGCAAGTGTCTGGAAGACGATGAAATGCTTCAGCTGGCAGCCGCATGTTTCTCTTTAATCCCATTTTTAAAATGTTCCCCTCAACGACTCCAGGAGTTCCAGTTACGTCTTTCCAAATGTCTTTGTGATTCATTGTGCTGTATCCTTGGGATTTATGGTTTACCTCACGTAACCTTATCGGCTGTCCAGACTTACCTAAATTCGAAGGTAGACCATTTTTCATGCATTATTCCAATTGACAAGATTAAAAGAATACCTGATGATTTCTCTAAGTTGCTGATTATGCGTGTTGATTTTTTCACTTATTGCTTGCGTTATATATTCACACGCGATTCTCCAGTTCACATCGGTCTTTGTTTACCTATGTTTGTTTCCATATTTACTGGCTTTTTCGAAGTAAGATTGACGAACGTAGAGAACATATCAAGTAGTCTACTAAGGAGCTCTAGCCGTCTCATGTTATGCTTAGATAAAATTTGTCAAAGTGCAGGCACTCTAATTATGCCCACTGTTCCTTGTTTGTTAACTCTTTTGACATACCATCTAGAATGGACGGCAAATTGGCGACTTGAAGATAAAAATATGGAATATCTCGTGCGTCTGCGTTTGGCAACTCTTTCTTGTTTACTGCATCTTGTCACTGGTAACTTGAAACTTTCTTACGCATACTTTGTGGAGATTATACCTAGAATTTTCCCACAGTTGGTGCATGATTTACAAGGGTTTCTTTCTACCTGTCAGTCTGCGTATTCGACCACACCCACTAATACTATTCTCACTAATGACCTCCACAAACCTCAAGTTTCTACAATTAAACTGTTTGAAAAACGTATGCTGTTTGCGATCCTGTTTTTGATAGAATATATTTTTAAGGACCCAGGGGTATTGCGCTACATGGAACTCTTCAAAGCTAAATGTACTATCGACTCAAATTGTATAACCAATAAGGAAAATCCTAATCGTACACCTGTTCAAAACGAAGTGAATAATCTCTTCGTTACATTAACTAGCCTACTCTCGCATGTAAATCTTATTCTTAGCTATGGAGTGTCTCATACCGCGCGACAAGAAAAGATAAGTTCTATGGATTTAGTAAACCCACCCTTGTTAGTCGCCTTAGCAAGAGCTTCTTTTGCATGTGCTATGTCTACTTATAATCAAACGTTCCAAACCACTGTACGCAGATTCTTCGCAAACCTAACGAAGTATCCAGACAGCGTTGTAAGTCTAATCGCTCTAAGTAATTACCATCAACTCAGTGGTGTAAATATCAGTCAACATACTAATCATGAAGATTTAGCGCTGTGTAAAAATCGTTACTCAGACGACCGACCTACACAACAAACCAGGCTTGTTTTACCTGACGAAAAATGTGATGTCGAAGACACTTTAAAAATATATCCCACCCCAACTAAAGTTTCAAATCACGAACAAGAGGAACCTCCTGTCAAGCGCCTTCGAATTACGGAGTCACATTCAGTTGCACAAGTCACTGGTGTATCTTCAGACATTATTTACGGGGCTGTAAAAACTGACGTCCCACCTAATACGCAACAAAAAGACCCCCCAACACACGATGAGCAAGACACTCATACATCCGATGTAGGTAGTTATCTGACCACTTTCGACCCAACTTTTGTATGATTCTCTTACAGTTTTGTTTTCATCCCTACCTCTGTAAATAAATTACTGTTGTTCTTTAGTTGGATTATTGGAAATAAATATTTTTCGATTGCTTCAGTTCATAAATCGTCTCAGTTAACTTGAGGTCTCGAATAAATGTATGAAATGCAAACAACTTCATCCCTGTAGGAATCACTTTCAGGTCGCTTTACTTTTTGTGACAAGCGGAAAACATAACCGAATCACAGACTTTGGCAGGCCTGTAAATATTAGTGAGTTTGAATCATTTTTGAAGACTGAATTGCTGACAGATTACGCTTACTTGGTTCAACACGAAATAAAAGATTTAGAAGAAATAATCACAATAGCAGGGGAATAAGTACTCAAGTCCAAGTTATTGCATCTATTTCCAGCTGGTAATCAAACTAGTATGAGGAAACATCTGATGAATCATGAAATTACGACCACGTTCGCTGAACTACTAGCAATAAATTTGAGGGCTAATGATACCACCCAAATGACCAACGGTAGTAGGATTTGTCCATACTTACTAGCTTCGTCGTCCAAATGTACAACAACCATTATTTTTTCGAACTGTCTGCATCAAATGACATATTATAACAGTTCTCACTAATCGGAGTTGAACTTGGAAATTGTGTTGCGTTCTTAAGACGCACAAACAGAAATAGGCTATGTTAGTTCACTTGATGTCGCCTTCATATCTTGATTTAATATACTTAACTCTTTGACTATCTGAATATTCAACTCCAACGAGATTAGATATAGAACCAAGCTTAAAAACAAAACGTCCACCTTTGAACTGTATCGTAACTGCTGCTTATACATATCCAAATGGACTGCTTTTTCAGCCTGACGTGGTCGGTATCACTCAGTGTTTAGGATCCGTCTATACTTATCGCATTGAGTTTGGAACAGATAAATGGTAGGTTTCCCCCCAAGCTCCCAAAATCACCTGTGGACAAACAAACAATTAGCATACACCAAGCCAAGTCACTTAACCACTACTTTCACCAACTTAGTGATCAACAACCTAATAACCAAATACTTCCATCCAGTTAGGAATGGACTAGGGTATCTTTCGAAGCGTTTCCCTAAAATTTGACAATGCACTGATGTGAGGGCGTACATGTATGTGCGCTTACGAATGCGAAAGCACATCTGGAATGTTTCTTCAAGTCCAATTCGAAATTAAAGAATCATCTCTCCTTAGCGAAATACTATCATGAAGGATAGCTTCATCGCAAGGCAACTTGATGTGATCTCCAGTTTGTTACAACTCATAAAAATACCATGTATTAAGAAGTAATGGCTAGCAGGGAACACTTGGAGTGGTACTCGGCAGTCAGTGCGTACCCGCACATGCTTGAAAGGCGGAATTCAGATGAACCATGCGAATTTATTCCTGATTATCAAAACGTAAGGCTACCTCTGAAAGACTAAAGTGATTTCTCAGGGCTTGGTTTACTGAAAGGTTAAGTGGGACACTGAGACAACAACCCTAATTTCTGGTTAGATAAAGCACTCACCCAGCCTAAAAATCTTTGTTACGACCAGACGAGTATCGGAAAATTTGCAACTTTCCTCTGTATTATTATTCATACTCCTACTGAAGAAAACATTATAGTTCTATATTCGCCTTGTAAGCTCCTTGATGATCTGTTACACATTATTATGCGTTTTACTATTCCTTCATTACTTGTAACTTATAATTTACTGTTTGCTCCATTCTGTACCACTCATGGCGTTATTCAGCGTGAGCTTTACGATCTGATATTTTGTGTATGTAACTCAATGAGTTTGAGATAGCTTCTGTTAGTTGGTCAGCTTCAACGTGGAAAATTCGCGCGCAAGTACATAAGTCCGAATTGCCATACCACGTTAGCATAGACATCGAATCGCCAATTCTAATCCCGTAGTACTATAGGTAGTATTAGAAAAATTAGGGTTAGATATGATATGAATAGGAAAATATAATCCAGTGAAATAAATGTAAGAAAAGATAATGGTCATGAGTAAATCAATTTAGAGTTTGAGAGAAGACAAGTAATGGACGTATCTGCGCCATTGTAAGCGATTTTGAGTTGTATCATTCAGTCTCTAACCATCGGTTATTATAACCTCGCGGACCCCAAACCAGGTAGCCTACACCTAGTAACAAGGCTCAGTACAGTCGCGAGTGACTTCATGGACTTGTTTCATGTTCTGGTCTGGCCGCCCCTAGCTTTTACACCTCAGAACATCGCTTGTCGAGGCAATCGGTGGCGAACTGCTGCACAGTAGACGGATATCTTGCCTACGCCATAAGTGATCCATATTGGTAGAAGCCAGTCGAGCCTTCTGTATCCGTACCGAGATTTCTTCAGACATCAGGACTAATGAGACTCTTGAGATAAGTGAAACGGTCGACACGCTCACTCCCTATCACCGGTTTAGGTGCTGATGCAAGCCAACCCTGAAGCAACATCTTGCATCTTGAGTGGAAGAATCGAATACCGAACATACTTGCCAATCAGTCACTGATAAGCTAAAATTCTAGATTACGTGGCAACATAATAGTTAAGTGAAGTTCAGAAATATAAGGTAAGTCGTTCGTATCTACTAGCATTCAGCAGTTTATAAGTTATAAACATACTTTGGAACTTTCGACCCTAGCTGTTTCTTGATCTGAAAGCGACTCGGTAGGCCATTATTTTCAACCCTTTGTGAGAGTGAAATATACAAAGGACTGTAACTGATGGCACTAATGGTTCGACTAATACTTGCGGTAAATTAGCTTCTGCATTTGTTATTCAAGTTAGTATTCCTCCCTATGTTCATTAGCCTTATTATTATCCGAGTTTGTCATAGATAAACTACGAGGACCACCTCACCATTCTTTTCGATCTTATTGCTGACTGATGCTGAGCACCCAGATGAAGACTAGCGTTGAGGAAGAAATAAGACAGTAATATTATATATGCAGCATTCCTAACCAGGGTTTGATTGCCGACCACTTTTAATGCTTATTTTTTTGTCTTAATGTAACTGGAATGGATTAAAGAGATAAAGTATCAATGAGTGGTGGTCTTTTTCTCTTGAAACTAAATTATCTTAAAATACCAAAACGTCCTCAGCATTATTATCTGATAGTTACCACCAATGATTTGCAACCGCGTTGCCATAAACTAAACATGTAGTAAGGGTCCCAGACAAAGAAATATAACAAATCTGACTATTATACTGCTGATGGGTTTATATTTACGTATTTATCAGTCAATCAGATGCTGTTTGCAACTGCTTCACAAGACGTATTTAAAATAGCACGTGAACTCGAACACTGGATGTCCAGCTGTTGAGTTAGAGTCCCCAACAACCGCATTTGAGCATCTAATTGTGCTTGCTGTTGTTGTAGTATTCGGTTAAGCTGATCATTTGAAATAGGCATCTTGAATTTTTTTTCCTCGTCGCCACTTGTAGCGGTTGCTTAGATAATTAATTCCCAGCTAAATCCTATTGCTTAGTATTCTCTGACCACTGGACAAGTTCCCGAGAATCAAAACACGGTTGAACAGGAAAAGATTATATTCCAAATACCAAGGTTAAATGAAATAAGAAGCCAAGGGTGATGGCGAAGTCAAAAATAGATACAACGTTAGTTTATTTATAGCATTTACATCGAGGCTAACGATTTAGAAACTATATTAGTTAGACTGATTCCCCTGTGATTGTCACAAGAGGACTTTAGTCCTTTCTTGTAGAATGGGACAATCAGTGATTGAGACCAGTCGGATGTTATTAAGCCCAGTCCCCAGATTCTACCCAGAATTCCAGTCAATCTAGCTGCTAAAGCTGGACCATCATCCTTAAAAATCTCAGGGGTAAGTCTTTTCAACTTTATAACGGTTCGGAGGGCTTACGTCGATTTGCCATTCAGGATGACTGGGGATCGTGGGCAACCGAAGAAAGGCTGGAGGCTAGTTGAACTGATCCCTAAAAGGTTCTGCCCATCTATCCAGTCTCCTGGATTGAGAATGGATAATAAGACCATCCTTTTCCGAAATAGTCTCACTCACATTTGGGTTCCTAATACCAGTTTCCTTGATGAGTGTAAATAGTTGCCTATCGCCGCTGCCTTTCCCATCTCTCTCGCTTTCTCCACCCACTACTGTTCTCGATCATTCCGTAGGCTTTTTATCAGCCAACGCGTAAGCTGACTTCGTTCTTCATCATGTTCAGAGTCAGGTGGGACGAGTTTTCGAGCATCCATCAGTTCGGTAGATGCTATTGAGATCCACGGCTTCATTCTAGCCTTATGGTTTACCTTACCAGCTGATATCACTGCTGTTTCCACAGCTTTATGGATATCATTCCAATCTGCCTCCGGATGGGAATCGCTTGCATGGTCGCCTGTTTCTCTAGTTGTTCCTGGAATATATTCTTAGCCTCATTATCATTAAGTAAAACCCTAAGAGGCTTTCTTACGGTGTCTTTCCTACGTCTAGTAAGCCTCAAACCAATACGAGCTCGCACTAGGGCATGATCTGGATCTAAACATGTGCCCCAGAACGAGAGACAGTCCTCTATCGAACCTCTCCATCGGTGGCTGATGGCGAAACGATCTAGTTGGGTCCAACGTTGAGACGACTTTGGAGGTCGCCAGGTCAACAGATGTTTTTCCTTATGCTTAAAGTTAGTGTTTGCTAAAAATAGGCGGTTATTTGAGCACAGTTGTAACAGACGGTCGCCATTGTCTGTTCTCTGAGCCGCGACACCATAACATCCACCTAGGTGTCTTTCACTTAGTCTGCCTACTTGACCATTGGACTCGTCAGCCAGTATAACTAAATCAGAGCGCATAACTTTTTGGAGGAGGTCCGAAAGCTTTCTTTAAAACACATCTTTAACCTCGTCTGAACCGCAGTCAATGGGGGCATAGGCAGGTACGACGAAGAGTGTCCCCATCCTTCCGAGTCCTTACTTTCCCTTAGGTGCCCTTAGTAGGCACCCTTACCGACGGAGACGGAAATCCGTGAGGTAGGATGAGGTGTGACATTTTTAGATTCGGTCTATTCTAACCCCTTCCTTCCTCGTAAGGCAGCATCGCTACAGATGCTCGTTGTCCGATGGAAACACCTTATTGCTGTCACACCCCTTTGCAGTCTGCAGTAAGACTTCGCCCTCAGACCTTGAGTCAGTCAGTCAGTTGCAACGTAGAACTTCGTACGTATGTACATAAGTTCATGTTGCCATACCACATTAGCACAGAGATGCAATTGTCAATTCAAATCCCATAGTGCTAGAGATAGTAGAGGTATTAATGGTAATGAAGAAGACTAGGGTTTGAAGATATTGTTCAAGAACTATAATTCAGTGAGATAGGTTTAGAAAGACAAAGGTAGATGTGTTGACGAATGCAGAAGATTAGGATGTGAGAGAGCACAACGAATAGATGCACTTGCGCCATTGCAAACGATTCTGAGCCAAGTCGTTCAAGGTCTCTAACCATTGGTGACTTTCGTCTCGCGGATCCCAACCAGGTAGTCTACGTCTGCCAACATGACTCAGTCCACTTGTCAGCGACTTCACGGATTTCTGCCATGTTTTGGTCTGGCCGCTCCTAGCTTTCTTCCAACCTACTCCTAGCTCGTCGAGGCAGTCGGTGGTTAGGCATACGCAACACATGTCCCAACCACCTCAACTGACGAAGTTTCACTACCTCATCTATTGATTTGCCGTCCCTACATAGAACTCGTTTCCTAATGGCAGCATTGCTTGCTTGGTTGTCCCACGGTATACGAGCAGTGCTTCTTAAACATCTATGATCGAACATCTACTCTTAACAGCCATGTTTCGCATCCATATAGGAGAACGGAGCGAACTGCTGCGCTCCTTTTAGTCTCATCATTCTCCAATCGACCTGTGTGGAATGGTAGAACCTTCAGGAACATAAGTTCCAGCCAATATAGCTCGGTTTGGTCATCACGATATGCAAGCCCGACCACCACGTCAAGGTAGCAGCTACGGTTGGGATCTAGGTATTTATAATAATGGTTAAAGCCTAACCCCTAACTTATACATTCTTATTACAAGTGAATAAAACTAAGTTACTCGGTTACACTACAATTTTCTCGGTTTCTGTTCCTGATGACCTAGAAACATGCAACTTAGTGGAGACAGTAAAGACAACCTGCCTAGTTGTAATCTGTTTATTATGCTACACGATCATAAAATAGTGGCATATATATTTCTGAGGCGAATCAGAACTTATTTGATGAAATATGTCTGCAATAAATAAATCTAGAGGAACAATGAAAGTATCTCATTTATGAAGAAAGCAAGAGTAATTGAAATCAGGATATACGGATGATGAAAAGTTGCACTTTTTCAAGCAAGATGATCTCCAACTAATTATCAATAGTAAGTAGTCGTACATCTATGCCAAATACTTCCAACATACACCCCATAAGTGTTTTTTGTTCTCCAAATCGAACTGATTCCACGAGTTTACAAACTTTGTTCTTCAAATTACGTTGTCTACAGAGAGCATGAAGGCATATTGCTGATTATAATTATTACAGTTGTTGAAACTTACTTAGTACTGGAACAAGTAGAACACAGAAGAAAAGGACAATTCCAGATATAAAATGAATCAGTAACATGGCAATGACAACACACACAGGAATAAGTATCTTCGGTTGATTAATATTATGGAGTGTTTTTGTATCCAAAAATAGGAGAATCACTAGAGGTAAACATGTCACGAGGAGTCCTATTAGAACAGGAACGGGATTAAGCGCACTATTAAAGAGAATACTTTGTTAAAATACCATTAATTACCTCAACAAGATTATTATAACGAAGCTTAACAAAAAGTAATTCGACTGATAGTAAATTAGATTTGAAATCATTCGTTCATTCCACTTACACTGGTTGGGTATACTGTATCGAGCACCGGGACCTAAGAAGTCACTGAAGGACCGTAAAGGTACTGAACGCATCTACGTTATTTTTCCAAGAGTATTAAAATCTGAAAAGGAAGTGTTCATATTTTACGAACTAGTAACAATGGGATGTTTTGAAAATAATTAATCACTAAAATTTAAAACAATTAATCTATCTGATAAATTTAGACAATATAATAAGACAAAGTTTGTCAGAACTATGTCGTACATCTGCGTAATACAATTCAATGTGATCACATATCCATTTGTCCAGACATTTGTACAAGAGGAATCAAAGGTCGACCGGGATAAAACCAAGGATAATAAGGACAACGACGTAAATCACACCACATATGTTATATCTTCTAGTTGTCAAGTTAACCTATACATGTAAATATTTTAACAAGCAAATGTGTGTTCGGATTTTTAACTGTAAGCTACAACGTAGAACTTCGAACGTAGGTACATCAGTTCAGGTTGCCATACCACATTAGCACAGAGATGCAATTGTCAATTCTAATCCCATGGTGCTAGAGATAGTAGAAGAATTACTGCTAATGGAGATTAGGATTTGAAGATAATATTCAAGAACTATAATTCAGTGAGATAGGTTTAGAAAGACAAAGGTAGATGTGTTGACGAATCCAGAAGATTAGGATCTGGGAGAACACAGAGAGTGGATGCACCTGCGCCATTGCAAACGATCATGAACCATGTCGTTCAAGGTCTCTATCCATTGGTGACTTTCGTCTCGCAGACCTCAACCAGTTATTCTACATCTGCCAACTTGACTCAGTCGAGGCAGTCGGTGGTTGGGCATACGCAACACATGTCCCAACCACCTCAACTGATGAGGTTTCAATACTTCATCAATTGATCTGACATCCTTACCTAGTACTCGCTTCCTAATGGCAGCATTGCTTACTCGGGCGTCCCACGATGCACGACCAAT
This sequence comes from Schistosoma turkestanicum, assembly GCA_944470395.2. Taxonomy (NCBI): domain Eukaryota; kingdom Metazoa; phylum Platyhelminthes; class Trematoda; order Strigeidida; family Schistosomatidae; genus Schistosoma; species Schistosoma turkestanicum. The sequence continues at coordinate 17,018,478 of OX103972.1, read as the reverse complement.
CCTTCTAAGATATCTGTGATCGAATACTAGTAAACTACGAATATCTACTCTTACTGGCCATGTTTCGCATCCATGTAGGAGAACAGAGCGAACTGCTGCACAGTACACTCGTCCTTAAGTCAACAAACAGATGTCTCGCCTACGCCATAAATGACGCAAGTCGGCAAATGCCAATCGAGCTTTCTGTATCCGTGCTGAGATTTCGTCAGTCACCAGGCCATCAGCACTGATGAGACTCATAAGATAATTGAAGCGGTCGATATGCTCGACTACTGCATTCCCTATCACTAGTTCAGGTGCCGACGCAACCCAATCTTGAAGCAACATTTTGCATTTCGAGGGGGGAAACCGCATCCCGAACATGCTTGTAATGTTGTATAGGGTAGTTAGAAGATTGCATTTTTTCAGAGGCTTCAGCAAACAGTACTATGTCATCGGCATATTTTAAGTCAGCAAACGATCCTCCTGGTAGAAGGTCCACACCTGAAAAATCTAAAAACATGTCTACGACAAAGTTAAACAAGAATGGAGAGTGAACAGCCCTGACGGACATCACTTGAAGTTAAGAATTCCGATGACAGTTCGCCATAAGCTCTCACTCGACCAGTGGTGTTCGAGTAGAGAGTTTGTATAAGGTTAATGTACTTCTTTGGTACACCTTTCAACGACAGACACTGCCACAGAACCTCACGATCAACCGAGTCAAATGCCGCCTTAAGGTCCAGGAATACAACTATTGTAGGACGCTTAAAGGTGTGTCTGCGTACCAGGACCTATCGTAGAGTGAAAATGTGGTCCATACAGCCACGTCCAGATCGGAAACCAGGCTGGTTTTCTCTAGTCTGCTCTTCACGACCTATAGTTAGGCGTCTAAGTATGATCGAGGCTAACGATTCAGAAACTATATTAGTTAGACTGATTCCCCTGTGATTGTCACAAGAGGACTTTAGTCCTTTCTTGTAGAATGGGACAATCAGTGATTGAGACCAGTCGGATGTTATTAAGCCCAGTCCCCAGATTCTACCCAGAATTCCAGTCAATCTAGCTGCTAAAGCTGGACCATCATCCTTAAAAATCTCAGGGGTAAGTCTTTTCAACTTTATAACGGTTCGGAGGGCTTACGTCGATTTGACATTCAGGATGACTGGGGATCGTGGGCAACCGAAGAAAGGCTGGGGGCTAGTTGAACTGATCCCTAAAGTGTTCTGCCTATCGGTCCAGTCTCCTGGATCTGGAATGTATGATACAACCATCCTTTTCTGAGATAGTTTCGCTAGCAGATAGGTTTCTAATACCGGTTTCCTTTATAAGGCGGAAAAGTCTACTGTTGCCTATCGCCGCTGCCTTTTCCATCTCCCTTGCTGTATTAATAGCATCTAGTCTCCAAAGACTGTATTATCTAGAAATTAATTCTCCTTCATTAGAAACCCAGTTCTATACGCCAAATTAGTCTTAAAATTGTATTATCCACATAGTAATATAAATGAAACGATTGCTTAATCTGCTCTATGAACAGCCTCCCTTGTTTTGTTAACACGTAATGTCATGCTAATTCTTCTGTAGTTTAATTTTTAGTAAACCTACATTTTCATAACCTCTTCCGTATTACCACTGTCCAACTGCTAGGTGAATATCCCACGACAAATTTATTTTTCTGTTATAGTTCCGTATAAAAATGGGATTTAGCGAGATCATGACTCTGAAGCTCTTACATTTAGGATCGTTATTATTGGCAAGGAGCAGGAATAGAATGTCTTTCACCGACCTTAACCCAAATGAAGTGAATAAGACTGTTTCTGAAGAGTACCATCACTTCTTTGCAGTTTATTTGAAAGCCTTTAACTATATCCATAAATAAGATGGGTGTAATATACTGATTGCATGTTTACACCAAAGATTTCGGTTACTAGTTTTTCCTGGCAGACTTAGTGCTGGGGTCCTAAGAAGACAACTGTTAGTATCCATGTTCTTTGTTTTGCGGTCCCCACCTACTAAAGATTTAAGGGAACACAAGTCCACAGTTTTCCGATTTTTACTGGCCTTGCTTTAATATCCATCCTAGCTCGACGAGTGTTTCCAGTCTAATTATCCCACTCTTCAACGAGACCTGTATCTATTGATTGGTACACATTTTTATATTTCAACAGTTTCCCAGGTAATTACAAAGACACTCGTGTCTCACATCTGAAATTGATGTCTCGAAAGACATTGAAATCTTAACAATTACACTATTCATCATAGAAAACGTAGGTGCACGAAACTAAAGATTTACAATACTTGTTGATACATTTGGAAACCGTCATTGCCTCCATCTCAAAAAATATGAACAGTAAGTACTACACATGTTTATCTGAAATCTTTATTAAAGTTCCGATTTAAAAATGCAACTAAACCATAAAACTATTGAACTTTCAAGAAACTGGGCTGAATCTATGAAATCTGGAACTCCTTACTTACTATGAAGAGCCATATTTGTAGTAAGCGAACTCAGTATAATCAAAGTTTATGATACTAGGCCCGTAGGGCCTAATAAAAGTTAGAAAAATCTCAGTTGTTGACTACGGTGTGAATATTGTGACCTACTAGTGGCAATTAATATCAGACCTAAAACTGTTAGCAACCTATAAGATTTTGATAGAACAGTGAGAAAACGTAATTGATCAATTGACAGATCAATTACGTCTTCTCACTGTTCTATCAAAATTTATAAAAGGGACTAATTGTTTTAAACCTATAAGATGCTTTATCCTTCAGCTGCCTGATTTTTCGATATCAAAGCACCACATAAAATGAACAAGTTTTAAGTCATCATGCTGATTTGATTTCTTAAGTCCGTAAACAATTAAAGAGGTATGCTTACAAGACGACCACGCTGAGACGCTCTGCGTATCTATACACAGAGCGTCGATGCTACGTACCTATGATGTACTGTTTGATGTTATGTCCAATATTCAATACAATTGAAACAAGCACTAGTCTCTAAGCTAGCCTGCTAGTGATAAGCGACAAACCTAGAGAACCGTCAGAAGACTTTCAGGTCAAGATGCATCTTAATCGGAAAACGGCAAGTATGGATGAATAACCCGAAACAAAATTCTTCGGGTTTATATTGTACGATTCCTTACTCACTCCTATTACTTCTAATGCGGCTTAGGCCGCCAACCAGTATTCTCCAACCGATTCTTTCCTCGCCTACCCTTTTCAGTTATTTCCAATTTTTGTTACAAACCTTCCATGTCGTTCTCTATTTCTCGGCGCATTGTGTTTCTTGGCCTTCCTCTTTCCCTTTGAACTTGAGGGTTCCAAGTGTGGGCTTGTCTTGTGATGTAGTTGGTTGCTTTCCCTATCCACTTCCATCGCTTCTTTCTGATTTCCTCTGGAATCTGGTCTGTTCTCTCCCATAGATCATCTGCGAAGTCCAGATCGTCCAGATGCATCCTGGCTGTCCAGCGTATACCCTGCTTCCCTCCAGATGTTGACGTCTTCATAATCCACTGATCACCAGGAGAAAGAGAGAAAGTAAGCAACCCAACATGACATCGGTCTTCATCTCGAACGAATCTGTCAGCTGTCCTTTGTGAAGGACTTTGGGTTTTAATCCATCATAAGGACTCCGTATGATGTTGACTATCCTCTCAGGCATGCCGTAGTGTCAAAGAATCCTCCATAGTGTTGTCCTGTTCACACTATCGAGTGTTTTCTCGTAGTCAATGAAAGTGATGTGGAGTGGTGAGTTCCATTCAGTTGACTGTTCCAAAATGATCCGTAATGTTGCACTTTAGTCGGTACACGACCAATCCTTATGAAATCCAGCCTCCTGATCTCAAAATTGCGCTTTTAAGAAATCCTTCATTCATTCATACGATTGCGTAGATGGAAAATGGACAGAGAAACGGGACTATAGACGTTCCCAGCACTAACAATGTACTTGGATTAACTGTGGAAAACGATAAACTTACTCGGTATGGAGACAAGGTAATCACGAACGCTCTGACTACAAGAAATGGTTCACCACTACACCGAAATGATCTCTAACCGGGCTCACTTGGACGAGTGGTTTTTCCAGTTGGGGTTCCCCAAACCATCCTGTCAAAAAAGGAATTTTCACCTGTGGAAAGTCAAGCACTAGTAAAAATCGTGTAAGTGATTGGGACCACTGACTTAGAAAGCCCTGTATAGATAGGTTTCCTCTTCATTTACACAGGGTTCATTTAGACAAACAGGATGAAGACTTTCCTGTTTTTGTACAAAAAGTATCAACTGTTTATGTATGAACGTTGCGAGCTAACCGAACAAAATGGACGAGCCGCTTGAAATTGTCAGCTCCAACAGTACTCATCCGATAGGAAACAGGGGTATTTTCAGAAATCACAGACCCAAACCTGCAAAACCAGGTATGTCTTCATTCCGTTGCGACTGAAACACTGAACTGAAAGGTGGGTGGCACTGTAACTGAGATCTTATTTGGCAGTACATTAAATGCAAGTTCAACAGTTAGTTGATTTCGATGAATTTGAACAGTGCTCTGAGAGATTATCCAACGGCTTAGGCCGTGTCGAGTCCAGATTGGCTGTGATCACCACCACAGACAGATTTATTGCCAATTACCAAGTTAAGTGCTTTCGTAGGATTGAGAAAGGGAAGAAAACACGATCGGAAACTAAATGTATATCTGTTGGTGATCTCATGGTATCGAAATGATGCCGAGATCGCGCCAAAGTTTAGAGGTGAGATTACCGTGCTTACGCCAGTAAGCTCAAGGTCACAGGAAACGGAAAAATGTGAGTTTCTGGTACAAACAAAAAGGTACAGTAAAACAACCAATAGCTTAATTGGTTATAATAGAAGATTTTTCCTCTACACCAATCGCATTCTCCTCATAAAAGTTGACCACTACAACCTCAAAATTTATTGTTAGAGTCATGTGTAGAAAATCTACAACCGACAAAGGCACGATAACTGGAGGACTGAAGGGATCATTTCGCTCTATTCGTCTCCTGATTTTGGGTGACTTCAATCTCTCTAAAGTCAGCTTTGCTCACTACACATACAATGGAGCTAATAAGTCTACAGAAGAATGGTTCCTTAGCGTCACTGAACAAGTGGGTTATTTCGAAATAAGAAGTCACCAACTCGGTGGAGAAACAATCAGACACAATCACGCTTGGACTGCATCTCCATGAATGTAGAGTCCGTGACCGGTAACCTCTAATTCCTGGCTCCGTTTATCGAATGCAATCACGCTGTCATATGCTTCAATTTTATTAGCAAACTTAGCTTAAACATTCTACAAACAACAAAAGTTGCAACTTAAAGTGACTGAATGTATCAGCTTTAAAGAACAATCTCAACTTCATGTGAACGCTCACTTGGATTTCTAACCGAACAAAATCTTACGAGCTGTAAACCAGTCAGCGACATAAACGGTCCTCAAAATGTACAAACAATACATACTTACTTGATTACTTACTTACGCCTATTACCCCTAATGGAGCATAGGCCGCCCAACTCTGTCCTGAGCTTCCCTCTCCAATTCTGTCCAATGTCGGTTCATTCTTCTCATATCTTTCTCTATTTCTCGGCGTATTGTGTTCCTTGGCCTTCCTCTTTTCCTTTTGCCTTGAGGGTTCTATATAAGGGCTTGTCTTGTGACGCAGTTAGGTGCTTTTCGTTATGTGTGTCCTATCCACTTCCAGCACTTCTTCCTGATTTCCTCATCCACTGGAATCTGGTTTGTTCTCTCCCACAGTTCGTTGTTGCTGATGGTGTCTGGCCAACAAATCCGAAGTATTTTGCGTAGACAACTGTTAATCGACACTTGTATCTTCTGGATGATGCCTTTCGCAGTTCTTCATGTTTCCGCTCCATACAGTAGAACTGTCTTGACATTTGTATTGAAAATCCTGATTTTGGTTTTGGTTGAAAATTGTTTGGAGTTCCAGATATTTTTCAATTGTAGAAATGCAGCCCTTGCTTTGCCAATCCGCACCCGCACATCTGCATCGGATCCACCTTTCTCGTCGATGATGCTGCCAAGATATGTAAAGGTGTTTACGTCCTCCAAGGCATCTCCATCAAGAGTGATTTGGTTGGTGCATGTTATGTTGCATCGGAGAATTTAGCTTTTTCCTTTATGTACGTTGAGACCTACTGCTGCAGAGGCTGCTGCTACACTGGTCGTCTTCTCTTGCATTTGTTGTTGTGTGTGAGATAGAAGAGCCAAGTCATCTGCGAAGTCCAGAACGTCCAGCTGCGTCCTAACTGTCCAGTTGACGCCGTGCTTCGCTCCAGATGTCGACGTCTTCATACTCCAGTCGATGACCAGGAGAAAGAGAAAGGGTGAGAGTAAGCAACCTTGCCTGCTGCTTTGCCGCTCTTGATTTGTCTGATGGCCATACTGATCTCCTCAATCGTAGGTGTGCCAACATTAATTGGGAGGTCCGTAGATGCTGCTTCGATGTTGGGCGGGTTGAGTGGAGCTGGTCGATTCAGGAGTTCCTTAAAGTGCTCTACCCACCTATTTCGCTGTTCTTCAGTGTTACTGATTAATTTGCCTTCCTTGATTTTCACTGGTCGTTCTGGTTTACGATAGTTTCCGGTGAACTTCTTTGTTGTTTCATACAATTGTCTCAAGTTTCCTTCTCTTGCAGCCTTTTCCGCCATCAATGCTAGATCTTCCACATATTTTCGTTTGTCAGCTCTGATGCTCTTCTTCACTTCCCTGTTTGCTTCTGTGTATGCTTGTGCGGCAACTTTCTCTGCTCTTGTTGGGCTGACGTTGATTACTGCCTTCTTGTTCCTCTTTTCTTCAATTTTTGCGAGAGTACCAACAGAGATCCATTCCTTATGATGGTACTTCCTGTGACCCAGAACTTCGTGACATGTTGAAGTGATTGCCTCCTTGATCCCTTTCCAATTGTTCTCCAATGTTGCGTCCTCTCCATTGAGTAGATCCTGATAGGCCTGGAACCTATTGGTGAGGGCTATCTTGAATTCGTTGAGCTTTACAGTATCCCGAAGAAAGGCCGTATTAAACTTCTGTGATGTCGTCTGTCCCGTTGTCCAGTGCTTCTGTAGTTTCAGTCTCATTTTGGCGACCAGCAAATGGTGATCTGAGGCTATATCAGCTCCCCTCTTGGTTTTCACATCCTTCATAGTCCTTCGGAACGTTTTGTTGATACAGATATGATCAATTTGGTTTTGAGTAGTGTGGTCCGGTGAAATCCATATGGCTTTGTGAATGCGTTTGTGCGGGAATATTGTGCCACCGATGACCAGTTTGTTGAAGGCACACAGGTTTGCAAATCTCTCACCGTTTTCGTTCCTTTCTCTCAGTCCATGTCGTCCCATGATATCTTCATATCCAGTGTTGTTGAATTCCAACCTCGGCATTCAGGTCTCCCATAAGAATCGTCAAATCCTTCGGTGAACATTTCTCGACGATTGACTGCAGCCTTTCGTAGACTTGATCTTTAACGTCGTCATTGTAGTCGTTGGTAGGTGCATAACATTAGATGACGTTGATTGTAATGTCCTCTTTCTTTGTTTTGAAGGATGCTTTAATGATGCTTGGTCCATGAGATTCCCATGAGAAACCCCTAAGGTTAAACTCTAGAGAAATATGTGCAGCCATGACTATGAGCAAGCTCTTCGGGAGGATCTGACTCGACGTCATAGTTGTGCACTTTGCCACTTCAAAGTGAAAACTAATCCACCTGAGACACCGCAGACTATATTTAAAACCTAGATAACTCTCCAGATCAAAAAAGATCTGTGAGTCTTGATACTTTATGATCTAAAGTCTTAAGCCTACTGTGACAAAAATGCCTTTTGAACAACCTTGCACTGGTCATTTTAGAGCAAATTTTCGGCTAGTTTGATAGTAGGAAATTCCATTTACTCAATAAAGCTTAATTTAGCTACATTCAGAGTATGGAACTATAGTGTTTCTTTCCCCATTAAAAAGAATAAGATTACACTAGAATATATCTGAAGGTGAACCACGAAATCAGTGTGAGGAATCAAGTTCAAACCTTATAAAGAACGCTTCAGGTCGCTTTAGGGTATGGACGTCTCTGAAGTGACTTTCTGATGACTCATAACATTCTTAACAATCATAAGCATCCCTTCAAATACTTGTTTAATCTCGGTCTTTACGCAAAGCTTTAGGGGAAATATCCAGAAATTAGACTCTCAACAAGGCAAAATTGATCTCAGACACACACACTCTAAACGAATAGTCAAATTTTGGCATTGGTTAACAATCTTCACTACCAAGTAATAAGCTAAATTCACCTACATATTACTCATTTCTGAAATTTTATTCATATTATCATTAGAATTTTATCCTTATTACCCTTATTACTCTCCACATTGCAACTAACTGATCTCCGGTTTGGTAATGTGACGACTGCTAGTATCCAGAAACCCTTCTGCCCTGAAACAAACGTTTCATTCAAATCCCGAGACTTACAAACTCACAACCAACTGACTAGAATTAGACAGTCGAGTGGCTAGACCTCCATCCATTGGACATTACCGATAACCTGGAACCGTACCGAAAGAACAAGGATCGAGCGCGAGGAAATCAAATTGGTTTACACTAGCTCGTGAAAAAGATATTGGATAGTGAACAAATGAGGCGGCAAAATTGACTTTTCTGAGGTCCTCTTAAAAGAAACTTGATATTTTCTTGAGAACTGGAAAGAGTGTTTCATCACTAGCATTTCTGTTTTGCTCGTTGACTATACTTAAGTTCTTATTCGGAGGTGTCGGTGATCTATTGCTACTAGATACGGAAGCCCGAGGGGCGAAAGCTTCTTATATTCCTTCCACATCAATTCGAGCCGTTTGTTTGGCTCCATATGAGTCTCGATGACAAGTGGATGCAATGAACCGTAGAGTACAAATACCGTAATGTTTACTGGAAGAAAACACCAGTCAATTGCAGTCAGCTAGCGTCATCCATAACTGAACACGTGGTGTTTGGAAGTCAGTCCAGGTTCGAACTGTCTCGGAAACCAAAGTTTCATATCCTAAACGAGTTTAGCCTCAGCTTTTAATGCAATGTGAATTTCGATTAAAACAAGTGGGAGAGCACCATTCCACTGTGAGATGCAGAGCTTGTTGATGTCTTGCGTATTCAAAGTTGTTCGACGCTTTTGTCCGTAACACCTCCTAAGTCGAGAATACCCGAGGCCAACTCAAACCATAAATCAGGAATAAGGAGGCTGGAAGGAATAGTTGAACTATGTTTGATATGTCGAGCATCAAGGGGACTATTCTTTCTAATTGATGCTAGCAGATGCGTTGCACAGCGCACCACATGGTGATGCGATGGTTGACCGAGCTCCTTCAGCGAAAGTGTGTTCAGTAAGACTAACGAGGTCATCATCAATATCGGACAATTACAGGACTGTTTTCTGCCGCTATAGGGGTTCCTACTGCTATGGAATAGTTCTGTCATACTGTTACCGTGCGGTCAGTAGGCAGTCTTTCGTAAACTAAAAATTTTGTACTGGTGAAAATGTCGAGATTTGGATTGGCACTCACAGTCTGTAGTAATGAACTTAGGGCTTTAGAATTTTGCAACCCACCGTCAGATGGAGCCATTGGCCATTGTTTCAGTAATTATGTTCTTCATAGATGCAGCTCCTGGTCATCGCATGGAACAGTCCACTCATCAGTTAAGAACCCTACTTGATGAAGATGCGCGTAGTTAGAATGAAAGTCAGGAGTTGCGAACGAATCCAAAAAGCATTCGTTACATCCACTTGCCATGGATATTTGAAGGCTTACAACGAACCATATACTTTCCCTCACATATCTGATCACACCAAACTAGCTTGGTGGTTCCTCAAATAGATGTGTGGGAAAACTTGTGCAGTAGGTTGAAGACGATGAAATGGTAAAATTTCCGTCAGCCTGAAGTACCTGAACCGACAGATACATACATAGCGTTCATAAGGAAACAAGTCTATATTTTAATGTGCAAGCCGTCAATCAACGTTTACTAGTTCGTTTAATTTGCGCAGTCGTTTGACCGAATTCACCTTGGATGATCCAAAACGGCCACCAATTTAGTTTTTTGAAGGGTGTGGTCTACTTGAGAAGGTCAACGAAAGTTTGGCTGCTTTGAATGCACTACTAAATACTTTCGTTAATCTATCCTGCAGAGTATCGCAGGTCACATTCCTGTTGAATTGTAGTTTATTAAATAAAGACTTATTTTGAGAGGTCGAAGTTACTGACTTCTTTTTTACATCAAACATATACTTCCTTATTAATTCGCTGGGGTAGCCAATCTCAGTCAACGAGCTGTTGATAAATTCCAGCTCCTGACTTAAAGTGTCCACTGAACAGATCATTTTTACTCTGCTGGTGAGACATCTAACCGAATTTCTCTTGTAGAGGATAGGTGTAAAACCACTAAAGTGAGTGTATTGGCAAGCAGTGGGATTTTTTCTGTTTACGCTTCTAATTAGCGAGTCATCACCTCGCCTGCTTAGTGTGACGTCAAAGAAAGTCAGCTTTTTATCATACTCCTCTTCACCAGTGAGATCGCCGTGTGTACACTGTTGAATTATTCGAGGAGTTTTTCTTTGCTGATATTCTGATCTACAATGAAGAATGTGTCATAGACGTACCGGAAATATAGATCCAATTTCGTAATAGCCTGATTAGGCGGTCCATTTTCTAGCTTTTCTAGGAAGAGATCAGCTAGGATTGGGCCCAGAGAATAGCCCATGGCTATCCCGTCTATTTGCCTACAATAAGTGTTGTTGAAGACGAAATGGATGTTCACCGTACATCTTAAGAACAATTCTTTCAGGTAACCCACGGGAAAGCCAATGTTGATTTGTTTTTCCGTAATTTGCTAGCATATGAATTCAATAGTCTCAACAATTTTATCACGTTTACCATCTCTGCTGGTCATACTTCAGAAGCAACACCAATGGAATGCTTTTCCAACTCTCACATCACAGTTTCCGGAGAAAGGCAGATATGATAATTAAGAGTATTAGAATTCCCAGAATGGTCCAACAAAAACCTAAAAAAACCCGATTAAAATGGCTGAACTAATTTTCTTGAAATTCTTAATGAGCGCATAGTAACATATGAAAGAATTGCTATTGTACACAAACGTGCGTATGCAAGGACAGGCCAACATGTTATGGTTTTTTAGTCGGTGATAGCTACTTTTTGATACTACTTTTTGATAGATACTTTTTTTGCATCCTAAAATATTATCTGAAGAGTCAGCACCTTATTATTTTTCTTAAATATTAGTCTGGATATTTGCCAAAGACTTGGTTACTTTAACCATGAGCCTGTAAATTTTTCTTTTGAAGCATCTCAACAAGAAAATCTATGCACATTTACGTCATTCATTCTTGTTATTGCAGGCCTGGATTTACCTTGCATTGGTCCTCAGTCATAAGTGGTTCATCGTAATGTAACCGTGGTAACTCGCCCCAACTATCACATTACATATTGCAGAGTCTGTAACATTATCTATAATTTTATGTGGAAAATTTTAGCCATCTAGATGAAGCCCATGGATCCTATGAAACATTTAGGTAACTGAACAACCTTTCTTAAAAAATATGTTATCAGTTTTCGCGTTTTGATCTTGCCTGTAAATTGGCAGGCCTCTTGTAACATAATGTTATATGAAAATAAATTATCATTATTATTTTTCAGTGAGATGCTCATGCTGAGATAGTTTGGCGTGCTTAATAAGTTATCCGCCATTATCACATCACTTTTAATTTCCTTGTAACTTAGAAAGGATAACCCCAAGTCCTGGAGTCTATCTTCGTAAGTTTTATTCTTCAACACTAACACCCTTTTCGTCGCTTGTCTCTGGCCTCGATCCAGTAGATTTATGGCTCTTTTAAGGAGAGCGGGTGAAATGACATTGCGAACCTTAAGGTGTGGGGGTGCGTATTTTTTAAACAGTCTTAAGAATAGCCCTGAGCTCATAGGAACGAGTTGCCTTCGCATGAATCGAAGAGTTGCGTTAGCCTTGACAGAGCCTCCTAAGAAGTTCGAACTGCAATCTTGGCCATGAAACCAGGATCTTGCTGTGAGGACATTATGGGATGGACTACCGTTGAGGGTGTCTCATTTGCATCATGTGGAACAGAATGTTTTAGTTTTAAACCGTTTTTCACTGCGTGTTCTTCAATAGATGTAAGGTGCTTTTTTTATGTTTTGTACTTGACGTAACGCCAAACCACTGTAGTAATGACACACCGAACGTTAGACCCCTCCGTTCAAAAATAAGAAGACGGAAGACGTTGGAGAACACTTATAATCAGAATCAAATATATACAATCAAACATGCGTATTTATACAATTACATAAATGTCGTTTAAATATTTTGAACATTAATCAAATAGTTCATCAATCCACAATGTGCGTGGCTTTCTTCTCGATTGGCTATCTCAACACTTTTGAAGCCCTATTAAATCATCTTCGCTTCTGATGAACCTCCATATCCGTTTATTGTCTGCGTAGATCACTACCGCTGAGATAACTCCGTTGAACTGATTATCAACAAATATCAGGTAGAGGAGTGGACCTAAGATAGTCCCTGTGAAACCCTCGATGTTGGGACTACCCGACTCGCATGCACTCTATTTACTGTGGTCCGAAACTTTGAATTTTCAAGTTAGTTTCCTAGACAAGATTGGAGTAGGTAAGCAAAGCCCATTTTCATGACTGCTGCAATCATGGGTGCGCGGGTTATTGTGTCAGTCTTTTACGGGGTCAAGAAAGATTATGTGGACCAGTAGTTTTGGTTCCAGTATTCTGTCCAGTTGTCCCATGCTATAAGAAGATTGGATGCGCACAACCTGCCTTTACGAAACCCGTGTTCAGCTTCATGGAGGATTTTGTTCTTCTCTCTGTGTTTCCTTATTCGCTTATTCACCAGCTGTTTCACTACCTTCGACAGTTTCGGCAGCAATGCGGCTGGTCTGTAACAGGCCGGATCCCTGCTATTTCCTCCTTTGAAGATATGGGATAGAGAAGCTTGTTTACACACAACTGGGGGATAGTTTGACTGCAGTGAATGTCTGAGAAGATCACATACCTGTGAGCTGAGGAATTCTGCACACTGTTTCAAGACTATAGGGCGAACATTGTCACATCGTAGGTACTTTCCTAGGCGCAAAGATTTTAGTTTTCTGAGTACTTTGTCAGGAGTAAGTTGAATACTTCCTAAGCCGTCAGCTGGCACTAGGTTTGAGTAGTAGTCTGAACGTGTGGGTACTTGGTTTAACTAATCCGTGAAGTTGGTATTGAATATTCCAGCCATCTCTGGGTTGGTAAGATTCTCGCAATTAGGACCTTCGGGGCACAACCATCATGATTCGTAGGTATTCTCTTTGTCATGAACCCAAACAGATATTTTGGGTTCACCTGTACTTTGGCTGCTGGCTACATTTGGAAGTGTAACTTATCACTTCGAACTTTTTTTCTGTTTCTTACTGCCAATTAAGGACTACTGTCCGAATCCTTCAGAGAGACTTTCCACTTGTTCCAGGCCCTCGCCTGTAGCAGCCGTTCAGTGTCTCGCTTAACCCAAATTCTTCTATTTCCCGGTGTGTGATCTTCCTGTTAAGGACGCCATTTTGGATGATTTTTTCTTCTGTTTGCAAGTAAGCATCTACTGTTAGCCACCACCATTCCTGTGGCCATGGGGCATGATGGAGATGATCTCTCATGCGCGTTTAGTCTGCATTAATGTAGCGAAGGTAGGACTCACTTTCGTTCTGCCCGAGTGTTTCTTTCACGACCAAGTTAAGAATGACTGTACCATGGTCACTACTTTTTACTGGTTGATGGACGTGAACATCCTCGCGCAGGAGCTGGCCATTTGTTAACAAATAATCCGATTCTGAGGATTTTTCATCCTTAGCCCTACCAACAGCTTCTAATGGCTGCGACAAGTTGCATTTTGAAACAATCAGTGGAAGGTGTACTCTGTTTGCTTAGATTTAGAGATGGGGTGTAAGGTTTTGAAGTGGCTCCTGAATTCGAAAGAACAGTTCTAGAAGCTTAGATACGCGCCCTTCCAGCTAAGAGTATTTGATCAAACCCAAGTAGCTATTTTTATCCTCTTAGTGTTGTTCGAGGACCGAATCAAGAAATTTATCTTTCATCAGACAAGAAAAGTCACCTAAAATCTTGACAAAGATGTCAAGCAATAATTAGTCACTAATTTTTACCAAGGAAAGTTGGAGATTTGAACTGAAGCTCTCCCTTGCTTGAACTTTGGTCCTCTCACAATCTTCACTACCAATTAATAACCTAAATTATCTATATATCACTTGTTTTTGAAATCCTCTTATTAGCATTAGAATTTTCTCCTTATTACTCTGTACATCTCAACTAACGTTTTCAGTCAAATTACGAGACAACTAACTCACAACCAACTGCCAACTGACTAGAATTAGACAGTTAGTCCTCATTTATTGGATACTACCAAACAGCTGTAACCGTGCCGAGAGAACAAGAATCGAGCGTAAAGAAATCAATTGATTTAAATCAGCTCTAGAAAAAGATATTGGATATTGGATATTACTCTCAAAGGCGCCCTATTGTAAGATAAACGTTACATAATGACTGTTGATTCGGAGGGAAATAAGATCGTCGTTTGTGATAATGGCACAGGAGTGAGTTTAATAGACTCCTTTAATTGAAGCCTTTAGTTTGTTAAGTGCGGATATGCTGGAGCCGCTTTTCCCGAATATATCTTCCCATCACTTATTGGGAGGCCAATATTGCGCGCAACTTCTCGTGTGGGCAATTTGGAAGTTCAGGATCTTATGATAGGTGACGAAGCAAGTGAATTGAGGCAAATGTTGGAAATAAGCTATCCATTGGAGAACGGTATTGTTAGAAATTGGGACGATATGATACATCTATACGACTACATATTCGGACCAAAAAAGATGAACATTGATCCCAAACATGCAAAAATTTTATTAACAGAGCCTCCTCTCAATCCATTAAGTAACAGAGAGAAAATGGTTGAAGTGATGTTTGAAAAATATGGTTTCAACGCATTATTCATTGCCATCCAAGCAACACTGACTCTTTACGCCCAAGGCAAGCTACTATTCATGATTGTTGATAATGTGTTGCTAGCTATGTACCTGTTATAATGTTATCTCTGAACTCAAGAAACGTCTCTGATGTAGGTATTTCGCAGCGATTGATTGGATAGTTATAATCTTTTAAACAATCCTAATTTCCTTTCTAGTTATGTTAGGAATTCAACTAATTCTAAGTAACTGTTGCAAGGCAGTTTGATAAAATAAGTCTACGAAGAAGAATGCGGATTAATATACTGTTTACGGTGTTGAACTTGTGTTTGAGCATTCATCCCCCCAAATTGTGTCCTTCTGATAGGATGAATTTCATCAGGTTTTGTTTTGTTATGAAAGTGTTATTCACCTGTAATAGTTTCTTTTACACCTACAACAAGACAAAATTTATTTTTCGGTAGTTTTAGCCAGGTCTATAGTTGGCGATTTGACTTGTTCAAACTTGTTATATGTTCCCCTATTCACAACAATTCCACTATCCAAAGTACTAGGCACAGTTTAATTGTTGTATTAAGGAACTCCGAACGCTTACAAGACTAGAACTAGGATTATAAATTAATTTTAGAAACTGAGTTAGGTCAAATAAGAGTAAGGATTTTCATCACAAATTAATACCAGCTATCAGACCACTGTTTATTTACCGAATCAGAGCTATTCTTAGTGTCTGAAGGCACTAGTATTTATCTAACATCGCAGTTTGTCTCTACCAACTGTTGTATGATGCCCTGGCATTTTTTTCTTAACTCAGCTCTATCAATATTAACGAATAAGTGGAGATGTAATATACATATATACCTTGTAGGCTAACTCTGTGACAATTTGGGGCAGTATGTCCGATTATTATTATTACTAATGTAAAAACGATTAAGTTCTCCCACTACAAGCGCAATCTAGACAAATTGCCTAAGTTAGAGACAAATACCACACCAATTTAACGTTTGCAACCTACACACGATTGGAGATATATCTTGATATCTCGAATTATTTAAACATAAAAATTGGTATCAAAGAGCATTAGAATATACATGTGCCACAAAAATGATTGAATCTGTGAGTGGGCTAGGATACTGCTCAAGTGTTCAAACTAAGACAAATGGTTTTATTAAGTCATTCTCCAAGCCTTTGGTCTACAGGTCTAACCCACAAGGAGATGCGGTCCCATGGTAGCCAGTGACCAAAAACTGGTTAACACATCATTTGTCTCTTCGGAATACTGAAGTTTATGTGCACTATCAGTTTGGAATCAGTTTTCCGACTTCCGTATGTAGATCCTCCATACTGATGAACCCGGTTTAAGCTTTCATCGAATGCTCGCTTTTCGTCCTGTGGATTAAGTAAATACTTGTGGTTATACTAGAGCATTTTGAGAGGGACAGCGGACTCCCCTCACCCTCGGCCATACCAAAACATTTGAGGGCATATTAATGTTATCTATACATATTTCGAAAGAGCCTCTTAGATCTCAAACGAAGAATGACTTCATGAACAACATTACTAAGTGTATCGTAAAAAATTATATCCATATATCCATATCGTCTCTAATTTCAATATCTTTCTGTTTTGTCAGATTTCTTTTCTAGAGAGAGTATGACAATTTGAACCGATGTATGTTTGTGAAAGGTGCTTATATCAACATGCTTATATCCCTTGTTATTATTGTATTAATGTTCGATAGTTAATGTCTTTATTTAGATTTGTTGTACAGAAATGTTTAGAAACTCCCTTCTGACTTTTTGCAAGGACATTTATTTGGATATACTCTTTGATATAGAATAAATTAACATTTTCTTTCGGAAAAGAGTCGTGTAAAACTGAATTAGTCTCTTTGCAACGGACTATCTCCGTTGTGTCTTAACGTCATCATAAATGTATATTATTAGCTACTGGATGGTTTTGGCATCTATCGTAATATTTATGAGTAGTCATAGTGGTGTTATTTGTCTTTTGTATGCTTACTAATTTTTCTTAAAGATTGTTGTATTTTTTATCCTTGTTTTTCCTCATAAGGTCTTATGACGGGTGTTGTTGTTGATTCGGGTGATGGTGTCACTCACATATGCCCAGTTTACGATGGACTATCCTTACCTCATTTGACAAGACGTTTGAACGTTGCCGGTCGCGACATCACACGTTACCTGATAAAAGCAAGTGTTTTCAAGTGAAGCATTTTTAATATTTTTACGAAACTCCTCGTGATTTTCGTAACTGATGGTTAGAAACATTGAATCAAATGGCTCCAAATTGTTTGCAGTGGTAAAGGTGCATTAATTCTTTGTATTTCCTCAAACCCTAAACTTCTGAATCTTTCATTATTTTTTTATTTCACCTACTTATGTTCGCTCAAATCTCATCATCGATGCCTAATATCTTGCTACCACTAGTTCTGTTACTCACTCAGTCATTCAGCTACAACCTAGAACTTCGTACGTACGTACATCACTTCAGGTTGCCATACCGCATTAGCACAGAGACGCAATTGTCAGTTCAAATCCAATAATGATAGCGATAGTAGAAGTATTAGCAGTAACGCAGAAGATTAGGGTTCGAAGATATGATTCGAGAAGTATAATTCAGTGAGATAAAGTTAGGAAGAGAAAGATAGAGATGATGAGGAATTCAGAAGGTTAGAATTTGAGAGAACACAAAGAGTGGATGCACCTGCTCCATTGCAAACGATTTTGAGCCATGTCATTCAAGGTCTCACCATCGGTTAGTATCGTCTCACGGACACCCGAACAGGTATCCTACACTTACCAACATCACTCTCCAACCGTGGCTGCTATATGGACGTGGTGGTCGGGCTTGCCTATCGTGACGACCCAACTGAGCTATATTGGCTGGAACATATGTTCCTGTAGGTTCTATCATTCCACGCAGGTCGATTGGAGAACGATGAGACTTAAAGCAGCAACTCAAGGTCTGAGGGCGACGTTGTACTGCTGACTGTAGCAGGGTGTGACAGCAATAAGGTGTTTCCATCGGACAACGAGCATCTGCAGCGATGCTGCCTTCTCACAAGGAAGGAAGGGTTAGAAAAGGTCGAATCTAAAAATGTCACACCTCATCCTACCTCACGGATTTCCGTCTCCGACGGTAAGGCCATTCAAAGAGCGGAGCTAACATGCCAACTTCCTATTAAATGGCAGAGCACGATCGGTGTCAAGCAGTTGCCCCTTGAGCTCTACGATCACACTCTCAGGTCGCTAAGACCAACGCCGATCCAACTCCATCTTCAGGTTCCTCAAGGAACACCATTTCACGGTGTGGGCAGCTGGAAGTGACATCCGCCCTCATACCCGTGACAACACACGAGACCAAATCGGTCAGAAGCAAATCCATCTTAAACCCCCTAGCATCTCTTTTATCTCCTCGACTAACCCTTCTCAAACTCCTTTATCACGCTGCACCGCTTATGCAAACGATTTGAGTTCACAAAATGTTATTCTTAGTCTCCTATTGTAGCTTTTAATGTCTGGACATTGTGTCAAAGAGGTCAACAGGCTTCCGTAGCCATGACTTTAGAATTTCGCTCCATTGATGTATGCTGCGTCTTCGAAATGCGCATACAGGATCCTAGTGAAATTAATTATTTGATTTGAAACTGTCAAAATAAAGAAGCAGCTTGACTTAATCTTCGTGTATCTGGAAGCGTTGCTGCTGCTTCCTTTGGCCTCTCTGGTGTAGGTATATTATTAAGTCCTAGGGCAGAACTAGCACTCAGACTGGATCTCAGTAGACATTCGCCTATGCTCTTTCCGACTAAACTCGAACACTACAGGTCGATTTAGAGCTTATGGCGAACTGTCATCGGTATTCTTTACTTCAAGTGGTGGGCGTCAGGTATGTCCACTCTCCCATTCTTGTTTAATTTTGTCATAGACATGCTCCTAGATATAACATTATCTTCATCTGAATTTTCAGGAGTATACCTACCAGGAAAATCGCTTGTTGACTTATAGTATGCCGATGACATGGTTCTATTCGGTGAAGACGCTGACAAAATGCAGTTTACTGACTACCCTGAGCAACAATGCAAGCAACTTCGGGATGCAGTTCTCATCCTCGAAATGCAAAAATGTTGCTCCAAGATGGCCTGGTGACTGACGAAATCTCAGCACGGATACAGAAAGCTCGACTAGCATTTGCCGACTTGCGTCATTTATGGCGTAGGCGAGACATCTCTTTGATGACTTAAGGACGAGTGTACTGTGCAGCAGTTCGCTCTGTTCTCCTACATGGATGCGAAACATGGCCAGTAAGAGTAGATATTCGTAGTTTACTAGTATTCGATCACAGATATCTTAGAAGCATTGCTCGTGTATCGTGGGACACCTGAGTAAGCAATGCTGCCATTAGGAAGCGAGTACTAGGTAAGGATGTCAGATCAATTGATGAAGTATTGAAACCTCATCAGTTGAGGTGGTTGGGACATGTGTTGCGTATGCCCAACCACCGACTGCCTCGACGAGCTATGTTTTGTGGTGTAGGAGTAGGTTGGAAGGAAGCTAGGGGCGGCCAAACCAAAACATGGCAGAAATCCATGAAGTCACTGACAAGTGGACTGAGTCATGTTGGCAGATGTAGACTACCTGGTTGGGGTCTGCGAGACGAAAGTCACCAATGGTTAGAGACCTTGAACGACATGGCTCAATATCGTTTGCAATGGCGCAGGTGCATCCACTCTTTGCGTTCTCTCAAATCCTTATCTTCTGGATTCGTCAACACATCTACCTTTGTCTTTCTAACTTTATCTCACTGAATTATAGTTCTTGAATATTATCTTCAAATCCTAATCTCCATTAGCAGTAATTCTTCTACTATCCCTAGCACTATGGGATTAGAATTGACAATTGTGGTATGGCAACCTGAACTGATGTACTTACGTACGTAGTTCTGCGTTGTATCTGTCTGTCTGCCCTCAGACCTTGAGTTGCTGCTTTTAGTCTCATCGTTCTCCAATCGACCTGCGTGGAATGGTAGAACCTACAGGAACATATGTTCCAGCCAATATAGGTCAGTTGGGTCATCACGATAGGCAAGCCCATCCACCACGTCTAGGTCGCAACTACTGTTAGGATTTCGTTTACTAACCGTTCTCCTCTGTGATCTTACTTTGTTATTTGAGTAATGCAACTTGAACCAGTTCGCCTACGTACCAAGTTCTGTGTTGTTATTGACTGACTGACGAAACTATTGAGAATTATTTATTCGTATTATGACAGTTTTATTTGACGTTTGTTGGTTTTCCATACTATTTTTTGTAATTTATATGATTACAAATTCATAGAAATAATTTACAAACCTAAGGACTTAGTGAAAGTCATATTAGTTTACAGTTCAGCTGAAGAATTGCTCATAAACTTTCAGTAAGTTGATTGGTTTCCTCTTAGGATTTATTTATTCAGGAATACTAATTTCATATATATTGTTTTTATAGTCTATCCACTCCTAAGTAATTTAAATATAACATTATATTCCTTGAGTAGTAGACTTTCAAACTCTACTGAATTACTTTAAATCAACTGAATTTATCTAGCACTGTAATGAATCTAGATGCTTCATCCTTTAGTTGTTTGTGGATTTGTTTCCCACTATCTGTAATCTTACCTATCCAATAAAGCGTTACTGTAAAATCCCTGCTTATTCACTTATTAACTACTGCTTGAACTACCTGAAATTTATGTTCTATTGATAGTTCTTTAAGCTCTTTTAAAACTCTGGATTTTAAGTTCCATCCGTCTTAGCAAATGATTTCACTCTTCAACTTGAGGGTTGACATAACAATGGTTTGTATCTTGTATTTTCGAAATTTCAGTACAATGAAGTGCTAATGATAGCTAATCATTCAAGTACACGTTTCTTGTTTATCACCTCTTTGTTGGAGTTTGAAAATCAATCTGATTTTGGAACCACTTAATACTTTTTCCATCTCTTCTCCATTTGTTTATAGACACGGATGTAATGTAGTGTTTTACGCCAAAGTTAACGTCTCTGTTGAAATATATTGTTCATTTTCTTCATAACCACGAGTTTGGTTGTATGGTACGTGTTATTTAGAATTTTTTACAATCTTCCTTTCATGTTTATACTATTTGACCTTCGTTGCCTTTGATGCAAAAGCTAATGAGTTGCCAGGTAGTACGAAGTCTGATTGCTCAAACACATGGTTTTTTCATTACAATCTCAAAATAGGAAAAATTGTCCAAAATAAAAGTATCATACCTAGTTTATTGGTTTATCCTTAATTTAGTTTCTTGTGTTTTTGTTTTTTTCTCGTTCCAGCTCTTGTTACTACGTGGTTATGCATTCAATCAGACAGCAGATTTTGAAACGATCCGCCAAATGAAAGAGAAGCTATGTTATGTGGCCTACGACGTGGAACAGGAGCAGAATCTAGCTTTAGATACTACAGTTTTAGTGAAAAAATATACGGTCAGTTAAATGTCAGTTATTAATCTTCATGGGCATTTTTTTGCAAAGCGTGGATTTATGTACTCTGCTTTAAATTGTAAATTTCGTGTGAGGGCTAGTAATATTAACTAGGTTGTTCAAATCGAAGTAAAAGTGTGGTTCAAACCTCTTAACTAGCAATCTTTGTTATATTTTTCAATCTATTTTATTTTTATTTGAAACAAAAGGTTTTACAACCTTTTTCAACATAAAAATTAGAGTTGTTGTATCACATTTCTGACATTTTTTTAGGAATATTAAAACTCTCTTGAAAGCTTCATTTGCTATCTCTTTTGTGCTCGAATGGTTTACTAACTTTAAAGTATTACTGTGTATTTTTTAAATTAAATCATTCACCAGGAATTTTAGCAATAAGCCACACTAAGTAAAGTTTGGTGATATTAGCTGTTTGCCTAAATTGAGGTAGGTGGTTCGAACCTGAGCGTTGGTGGTTACAAGTCGAAGTTCTGAACTACTAAGACACCACTCCACAATTTCGGTATATTTATACCGTTTCACATTAGAAGAGTCTTCCAGTCATTTATACATTGATATAATCCAATAAATTTTCCAGTTATAATATCAAGTACAAGTCTTTGTATTCTCTTTAAAGACACATTTTATTAGTGGGAGCTAGTGATACTAGTTGCTGTTCACAATAAATCAGATGGAGGCGGGATTAAAATCTACTATCTGGTGTAATTAGAAACTGAATGTTTTTATGATTAATCTACTAATTCTTACTTCAATTTGATTAGTTGGTTCGTATCTATAGCCCCCATATAACTAAAGTATAACTCGGAGTGTGTAACTACATGTTCTGGGTAAATAGACTAAGTTATTTAATAATAGACAGTTATCTGACCCATTTTAAGTTCTCCAATCACTTTTGTATTTACATATGTTTACTCTAAAATGTGAAGTTGTTAACACTACCTAATGTTCTAATTAGATTATTTGAATGGCTCGTAAACTAACCCCTAAAATTAACATATGGTTTTTACTAAGTAATTACAGTATCTAGTATGTTGGTTACATTTACGAATATCGACATTCCAGGAGTAATTTGTTTACATTTACAGTACTAAATAGTAGTGATGGGATGCGATTGGCACCTGAGAAACCTACAATTTAACACAAATGCTAATTAAATTCAATTCAGTAAATAAAAAAAAAATAATTACTGATTAGCATTGACCAATCATATATTTTCACTTTCAATGTAACTGAAATTCTGAATTTTATTTATAAACAATTACCATCATACATATTGCGTTTGTATGCAATATTTTGTGTACTGATACTATATATATAATTTTCATAATACTGAAATCTTAATATTTGATGTTTCGAAATAAAGAGTTAAACTGGTAATCTTATAATCTAAAGGTAATTCTTGTTGTCTCTCAGATATCTCGATAAGAAGAACGTTAAAATTAAAGATATTTATCATAGTTATTAAAGGTAGTAATTAACTGTAAACACTTACGCATTTTACCCCCAATGGAGTATAGGCCACCTGCCAACTTAGTCTGTCCTGGGCCTTCTGTTTTGGTTCTATCTAACTGCTGTTCATCCTTTTCGTGTCTGCCCCCATTTCACGGTGTAATGTGTTCTTTGGTCTTAATGATTCCAGGTGAGGGCTTGCCTTGTGACGCAGCTGGGTGTTTTCTTGATCGTGTGTCCTACTCACCTCCAGCGCGTTTTCTTAATATCTTTGGCAGCAAGAATCTCAAGTTTCCTTTTCTATCAGCCTTTTCGAACGTGATTGCTAGATCTTCCATATATTTATGTTTGTCGGCTTTGATGTTGCTCTTCAGTTGCTTGTTTGCTTCTGTGTATTCAGCGTGTGCCTTGGCTTTCTCTGCTCTTTTTCTGCTGATATCGATTGCTGCCCTCTTGTCCCTCCTTTCTTGAATCTTATCTAGTGTTTCAATAGAGATCCATTCCTTTTGATGATGCTTCTTGCTGCCCAGAACCCCATGACACGTGGAAGTGATTGCTTCCTCGATCCGTTACCAGTTGTTCTCCATGGTAGTTTCCTCTGTATTGAGTAGATCTTCAAAAGTCTGGAACTTGTTTCTGAGTGCCATCTTAAATTCGTTGAGTTTGCCAGTATCCCGAAGAAAGTCTGTATTAAACTTTTGTGATGCTGTTCGCCCGTTGTCCAGGGTTTCTTTAGTGTCAGTTTCATCTTATCGGCTAGTATGTGTGATTTGAGGCTATGCCAGTTCCTCCCTTGGTTGTCACCCCCTCCATGGTCCTTCAGAACTATTCATTGATATAGATATGGTCGATTTGGTTCTGTGTGGTGTTATCCGGTGAAATCCATGTCACTTATTGTATGCGTTTGTGTGGGAATATTGCACTGCCTATGACCAGTTTGCTGAAGGCACCTAGGTTTACAAGTCTCTCACCGTTTTCTTTCCTCTCTCCCAGTCCATAACGTCTCATGATGTCTGCATTTCCAGTGTCTTTTATTCCCACCGTGACGCTTAGGTCTCCCATTAGAACAATCAAGTCCTTTGTCGGGCATTTCTTGAAGATTGTCTGCAGCCACTCATATAATTGATCTTTCTTGTCTTCATTGTTTTCTTTGGTATGTGCATATCACTAAATGGTATTCGTTGTGATCTCCTTTTCCTTTGTCTTAAAGGAAGATTTGATTTTCCTTGGTCTATGAGGTTCGTATCCTGTCAGTGCTTTTTGTGTTTCGCAACTTACGTAACTGAACAACCTTTTAAAGATTTAGATTCTTGCCTGTAAATTGACATCGCTCTTGTAACATGTTATTTGCGAATAAATTATTAATATCATTAATATTATTATTGGACAGCGTCAGTGCAATTCTTAGTGTATGTGAGGCATTTTCTTCTTCATGATCGGAGTATAATAGCATATTTCCCGAAGCTAGTCTTTGTTATCCAACTTGCATCCAATGTGTTTCACTGATTCCAATCACTACCAGACAGTATCTTTTCATTTCTGCAGCAACTTGGATGACTCTCCCTGTCTCCCACACTGTATGAACATTCCATGTACCTAAATTAATGATTGCTCTGGTTTTCAGAAGAGACATCGGTCTTGTGACTTCCGAAGGAACTTGGCTTTCTTCATGAGACGTGATAACTCTTTTGAATGAAGACCTTCTAAGTCCTAGGGCAGAGAAGTGGTTTGAATTATTTTTTCTGGTTAGCGTTTTTTAGCGAGTTAGTTTAATACGGGATGGGGTTACTAACCCCATGCCTAACCCTCCTCTTCTATCCATGCTGGGGCCGGTAGTAACACTAAAGGGGCTCCCGGCGGAGTTAATTGTAAACTCTATATTAGTTATAATGTTTAACAGTTTGTATTGGTAAACCTGAGGAATCCTATTCGCTTGTCTAAAAATGGATCAACACATTTTTTTAAAATTTAATGTTACAAACGTAACTATTTTGTTGTGTATATGGTTTAGAAATAAACACATATTATTAACTCGTTAACTTTTTAAATAAAGCTATTTTAACGTTTTCACTCCCCAAAGTATTATGAATTGATTCACTTATATCTATCATTGAGTGATTTTCATATCATACTGTAATCTAGAACGTGGTAAACTTCAGTCATTATAATTACTTAACTGGCAAATCAACAGTAACAAATTAGTCTAGACTGAACACACTAAAACTTTGTTGATGACATATTTTATAAGTTCTCACACGTTATGGCGAATTGTTTTATAACGTTATACTTTTTAGTGGTTTTTCGATTGTAATGATCTGTCAGACTTGTTTACAAACTAATTAATGTCATCATATCACTAATAATATATGCATCATATTTCTTTTCTTCATAACTTTATCTTTTACATAAATTAACTGACTTATTTTTGATACTTTGGGTACATTTATCAATGAAATAATTGAGGAGATTTACAACTACTCAAATAGGATGTTTTTGGCCTTCTTGTATTTTCTAAGTTGATTGGTTTAGTTACAACACTTTCATTGTCGTCATTGATAATATAATCAGTCCCTACTTTTGTTTCAAATACAATACCACCACATACATTCATTCATACATATGTTGTATTAACGATTTATTATTATTATTATTATTTGAGTAATTATTATGCATCTCACTTTACTATTTCAATATTAACCTGCCTTGTCAATGTATGCTGATCGATTGAAATTCTTTTTATTCGCTTTGACCTTGACCTCAAGGTTTATTATCACCATTTTGTATTTTATTGGCGTAACTAAAATATGCAGGTTACATTTTTATAAATTTTGTTATAATAACTATACATGCTGCTCATTAGAAGATGATTTATCTCTTAATGATAGTACACTATTCTTACAATATACTGATTACCATTACTGTACTTATTTATTTGATAGCATAGCATATTTCTGGAATCTGAAGGCACGTTCTATTTTTAAATGACCAGGATTGTATAATTTACACATTAATATTAGTTGAAACAGTTATGGAAGCTAGAATGAGGTTGAGGTGCAATAACTGTCTTTCTTCTTATAATGTGAGATAGAAAAAGTAGTAGTAGTAGTCCGTGAGATATTTACGTAAAAAAACAGCAGTAATCCAAATAATTTACGCGTTATATTCAGTATTTTGGTAATAATTGTCTAACAATTTCACATATTTTTCAGTAGTTTATCGATTATCAAAACATAAGGCACCTGCACTACTTTATCAGATGTCATTATATAATGTGTAATTGTGAGAGATAGAGAAGTAGTTATTGATCAAATTGCAACTGAATACTGTTACCAATTACTTACAGTTAATGTCTAACTTCATTTCTAATTGTGCTAAGGATTTGTTTAATTGGCTTTAACCCATACTCTTTGCGTGAAGGTCGGTATTACTAATTGAAGTAGGATAAACTGAACTCGAACGTCTAGCCAACTAGTTAAAATCTAAATTCCTTAATCATGAAGCCACTCCTCTGTTATTTTTTAGGTGATTTACACTAGTAGCTGCTGACACAAACATGAAAAAATAATTGATAACCATTCCCCAAACAACTTCCAAACTCATTGATTAATAAACTGAAAATACATCTATATAGGAACATAATAGGAATAACGTTTGTAAAGTCTCAGTCAGTAGTACAGCAGATTGTTGATATTTTCTGACTATTTCTATCACTGACAATCAACCCAATGCTCAATTTATTTGAAGTTATTAAGTCAAATCTTGACAAAGACATTCGTAAGGATATATTTGTGGCAACGACGAAGCAAGAGCCGTTGCCTCTTCCTCATCTCAGAGCACGATCAGCATCAAGCAGTTGGCCCTTAAGCTCTACGATCACACTCCCAGGTCTCTAAGACCAACACCGATCCAACTCCATCTTCAGGTTCCTCAAGGAACACCATTCCACGGTGTGGGCAGCTGGAAGTGACACCCACCCTCATACCCGTAACAACACACGAGACCAAATCGGTCACAATCAAATCCTTCCTACACCCTCTAACATCTCTCTTATCTCCACGACTAACCCTTCTCACACTCCTTTATCACGCTGCACCGCTTATGCAAACGATTTGAGTTCCCAAAATGTTATTCTTAGTCTCCTATTGTAGCTTTTAATGTCCGGACATTGTGTCAAGTGGGACAACAGGCTTCCGTAGCCATGACTTTATAATTTCGCTCCATTGATGTATGCTGCGTCTTCGAAACGCGCATACAGGATCCTAGTGAAATCAATTATTTGATTTGACCCTGTCAAAATAAAGAAGCAGCTCGATTTAATTAATCTTCGTGTATCTGGAAGCGTTGCTGCTGCTTCCTTTGGCCTCTCTGGTGTAGGTATAGTATTAAGTCCTAGGGCAGAACTAGCACTCTTAGACTGGATCTCAGTAGACATTCGCTTATGCGCTGTCCGAGTAAACGGGTTGGTACGGATTCGTAAAGATAGAGGAACTCGCCGATCCCTCTTTGTTTTACCTACCTACGCTCCCACTTAATGCAGTTCTGTTGTAACGCTTGCTTGAATAATTCCCAGCTAAATCCTATTGCTTAGTATTCTCTGACCACAATACACTGGACAAGTTCCAAAGAATCAAAAACACGGTTGAACAGGAAAAGATTATATTCCATATAGCAAGGTTAAATGGAAATACGAAGCCGAAGGCGAAATAGATACATCGTTAGATTCTTTATAGTATTTTCATGAGAAGCTTCTGGATGGTAATTCACGTGATCGACTGGATTAGATTTAGCCAATCAGCATGCAGCTAACAACAGGAGAATCTTCTACCCTGTTTTCCAAGAATCGATCAGGCGCTGATTGGATAGGAAATTAGCCAATCAGCGCGCAGCAACGTAGTTGTGCTTTAATTTCATCTGTGTCCCACTAACAAGTTCAGAAGAGATAAAAGTTGAGTTTTACAGAAACCTCTCTAAACTCCTTCAAAAAGCTAGGTGATCTGATATAGTAATAATATCTGGTGACTTCAATGCTGAAGTAGGTAGACTAAGTGGAAAGGAAAGACACCTGGGTGGATGTTATGGTGTCACGGCTCAGAGAAGAGACGGTGGCGACCTTCTGTTGCAACTATGCTCATATAACCGCCTATTTCTACCAAACACCAACTTTAGGCATAAGATAAAACATCTCTTGACCTGATTTCCCTGAAAGTCTTCTCAACACTGGACCCAACTGGATCACATTGCTACCAGCCACCGATGGAGGGGTTCGATAAAGGACTATCGCTCGTTCTGGGGTACACGTTTAGATTCAGATCATGCCCTAGTGCAAGCGCGTATTTGTTTGAGGCTTACTGGACGTAGGAAAGACACAGTAAGGAAACCTCTTAGGGTTCTACTTACATATTTCAGGAGCAACTGTGGCAGTGTCTGTCATTGAATTGCGTACCAAAGAAGTACATTAACCCTATACAGGCTCTCTATTCGAACACTACTGGTCGATTTAGAGCCTATGGCGAACTGTCGTCGGAATCGGTTACTTCAAGTGGTGTCCGTCAGGACTGTCCACTCTCCTCATTCTTGTTTAACTCTGTCATAGACTTGCTTTGAGAGTTAACATTATCCTCGTCAAATTTTTCAGGAGTAGTCCAAGAGGTTCGCTTTTCGACCTAGAGTCTTCTGACCACCCTAAGCAACAATACAAGCATGTTCTGGATGCGGTTTTCTCCCATCTGAATCTAAAATGTTGCTTTAGGACTGGCTTATAACGGCACCTGAACTAATTAATGATAGGGATTGAAGTAGTCGGGCGTGTAGACCGCTTCACTTATCTCGGGAGTCTTATCAGTGCCAGTGGCCTGGTGACTGACGAAATCTGAGCACGGTTACGGAATTCTCGATCGGCTTCTGCCAACTTGCGTCACCTACGGCGCAGGCGAGAATTCCGTTTGCTGACTTAAGGACGAGTGTACTGCGCAGTAGTTCACTCCGTCTTACTTTATGACTGTGAAACATGGCCAGTGAGAGTAGAAGATATTCGTAGGTTATTGGTTTTCGATCATAGGTGTCTTCGAAGCATTACTTGTATATACTGGGACAACCGAATAAGCAATGCTATAGTTTAGAAACGAGTACTAGGTAAGGATGGCAGATCAATAGATGAAGTGGTGAAACTTCATCAGTTGAGGTGGTTAGGACATGTGTTACGTATGCCCAACCACCGACTGCCTAGACGAGCTATGTTTTGTGTTGTAGGAGTAGGTTGGGAGAAAGCTAGGGGCGGTAATACCGAAACATGATACGATTCCACGAAGTCAATGACAAGTGGACTGAGTCATGTTGGTAGATGTAGGCTACCTGGTTGGGGCCCGCGAGACGAAAGTCACCAATGGTTAGAGACCTTGAACGACATGGCTTAAAACCGTTTGCAATGGCGCAGGTGTATTCATTCATTGTGTTCTTTGAAATCATAACTTTCTCAATTCCTCATCATCTCTATCTTTCTCTTTCTAAATTTATCTCACTGAATTATACTTCTCGAATCATATCTTCCAGCCATAATCTTCTCCATTACTTCTAATAATTCTACTATTGCTACCCTTTATGTGATTTGAACTGACAATGGCGTCTCTGTGCTAATGCGGTATGGCAACCTGAACTTATGTACTCATGTTCGAAGTTCTACATTTTAACTGACTGAGTGAAAAAGTTAGGCACTCTGATGTAGTAGTAGTAGTGGCAGGTGACTTGAATGCTCAAGTAGGTAGACTGAGTGAAAAGGAAAGACACTTAGGTGGATCTTATGGTGTGGCGTGCCTCAAACAACAGATTTTGGCGAGCATCTTCTTCAGCTTTTCCGAGACAACTGCCTATTTCTAGCATATACTATTGTAGTGAAGGAGAACACAGGTGAGGGCAACCAAATTGTATTTAACGAAAATTACAGAGTTACTCAGTAAAATAGGAAAACCATATCGTAACCGTTAATTTGCAAATCTTCAATCCATCATCCATCCATTGTCTGACATTTCACTATTCATGCGTTTCATACAAATTCCATTGTGTTCCCACTCTTCCTTTCTTGATCTTCCCCCATATTATGCTGCCAGACATTACGTTTACACTCGCGTCATATACTACCTATAAGTAGCGCGCACCACACTACAGGCACGATGAAAAACATCTCTTAACCTGGTGAACCTCAAAGTGGTCACAACACTGGACCCAACTAGATCACAACGCTATCAGCAGCCGATGTAGAGCCTCGATAAGAGTCTGTCGCTCGTTTTTGAGCACATGTCTAGACTCATATCATGCTCTAGTGCGAGCGCGCATTTCTCTGCGGTTTACTAGAACTAGGAAGGACACTGCAACGAAACCTCAAAGTGTTCCACTTAGTAGTAGCAAGTAGTAGTAGCAATCCTTGGATAGAATTCAGCATGTTGTTAACCCCATCTGTATTACACACTGTATACTCCTACTGAGAAGACTGAGGCAGGCGCGGAATATTGTATTATGCAAATTTACACTTTTAGTCAATTAAAAACGAAAACATTACATTAAATACTCTATTTGCACACCATCTTCGAGTCGTGACTTCCAACGCTCCATCCTTCTTCCATTCCTGTTGTTGCTTCCTTTCCTTCCTGTTGGTACTCCACTTACTTCTTGCTTTTGCTCCATTTGCTTTCCGTTTTCCTCTTCTGACCGTGAGACTTCTTTCACGTCCCTTCTTGTACTACTTATATCGTTCGTATAAGTAGCACACACCACACTACTATTCCGATACATTAGATTTCTTTTTTGTCAACTTGTACTATGTACTTCTGTCACTTTTTCAGTCTGAAACAAAAGTTGTAGTTGTTGTTATTTAATTTTTAAACTTGTAAGAAGTCAACTTTCACACTCCATTTTTACTTCTTTCGTCTCTTTACATATATCATAAAATTAAGCCAGTGGACATATAAATAGCTGATCTTCGGTCTTTGTGTCATAGCTGACACAATCTCAATAGTTCACATGAACTTGATTCCATGGATTATCGTCAATGCATATCTTAATAAATCCATTGTTTGTTTTTGCTTTTTCTTTTCCTATCTGCATTTACAAATAACTACAGTTGCCTGATGGTCGTGTTATCAAAGTAGGCGGTGAGTTATTCGGTGCACCAGAAGCTCTTTTTCAGCCTCATCTAATCGATCGTGAAGGTTTTGGTATATCAGAATTATTATTTAATACAATTCAAGCTGCTGATATTGACACAAGACCAGCATTCTACAAGCATATAGTATTAAGTGGTGGGAGTACAATGTATCCTGGTTTACCAAGTCGTCTTGAACGTGAAATTAAACAGTTATATTTACAAAATGTACTAAAAGGTGATACAGAAAGATTTTCAGTAAGTATTCTAATTCTTTTTTTAAATCAAGTTACTTGAACATAACAAAAAACCTAGCACATGTATACATCGGTTCAAGTTGTCACACCATCATTAGAACAACAAGATACAATTGTTAGTGCCAGTCCCAGAATAGTTGAGTGAGTAACAGTATCAGTAGTAATCGAAAGAATCGGGCATCAAATATACTGTTCAAGAATTACCAACTAAATTTTATTGTTCCTGTACTGTGTATAAACTTTTAAATGATAATCATATACAAATAGTTATCGAATACTTATTATGAAGTAGTATCTTATTTACAGAACGTCTCTTTGTTTGTGGATGAGTTTCAGATTTGAAGTTCTCTCCCATTTCAGCTTTGACAGTATTACTGGGGCTTAAACAAACAATGTGTAAGCCTGTACTTAGTGAATGAGTTACCGCTTCATTCACATGGGTCAGTCTGAATCGTATCATGAGGTAGTGGGAACTTTTTTATTCGCTTTGGCTAAAAATTATGTTTGAACGTAGTTAGAGAGGATACAATTTAAGGTGGATTATTCATTTATCTGGTGATCCATATATCGTGATTACCATTCATTATTTTTTCAATATTTTTAAAGGTTTTAATTTTTTCTGGGTATAAAATTATGAGGTTTTATGTTTTTGTGTATTAGTATCGTACTTCTTTGTGCTAAAAATAATTAACCATCACATATTTAACAACGTTCATGATAAGTGAGTGGATACTCACCAAGCAATCAAAACACGATATACACAGTAGTTTGTTCTGTCGTATATCCAAGAGTTACAAACACTAAAGGCGAATAAGACTACATTTATTCAATTATCAATGCCACTTTCTAAACATTGCAGCTGTATAAAATGAATAAATAAAATGATTAACAATTCTGAATTCAGACTTAGTTCTAACTGTCGTTAGTTAGCTGGATTATAGTCATGAATCTTGATCGAATACAACTTATTCAAATACGTCTAGTACGTGATCAGTGACGAACTTGAAACGTATATACACTTAAGAGAAAGCTTTGTCGAAGTGGTACTTTAGTCAAAATATAAAACCATTAATTTTTAAAAAATAATGTAGTTAAACGTAGACATTGATTTAAAAAATTGATAAATGCATATAGTAATGACAACAATAACTGCTACTACGACTATATAATTTTCCACTCCGAATATCTTTTGATATATTTTCTTTTCTATTTGAGGTCATTACTTATTATAGTGTTGTGTAGAGGGCCATATACTCGTTTAGATCACGGACTAATCTTAGTTAGACAACCTTTGAGAAAACCAGGAAGCACTGGATAACAGTTTCGTCTTAGTATGGGAACTCTCAATAGCGCTCCTCTTCCACGACCCCACTGGGGTCGAGTCCAAGACCCTCAGGTTTGGTGGCGGACGCTTAACTTTTAAGCCACTAGGTGTCCATCTAGTGGTTTACGTTTCAATTTGAATTTGTACAACGACTGATGATTAGTTCATACATAACATCAGGCATGTGTTTTTTTATGGTGCCTAGTATCCAGTGGTTGCTTATGACTGGAAATCAACTAACCAATTAGCTATCGAATAAAAGAATTCCTTTGACGCTGTTTCACTAGTTTAAAACGAATTTCTCCAACTGAATTTTTTACTGAGAAAGAAGAATGTATTTGTGCTATTAATATTATTTTTGAAATAATGGAATTGTCAGTATAGTCTTCACCATGATTTCTGGTCTCATTTGGGTAAATTACTAACGACCTGGACTTATAGTTGATGAAATTATTTGCCTATATTTTGATTTCATTTTCATAATGAATGATGTCGATTAGTCATTTATGCCATATCGCACAGAAGAAAACGTATGAAATTGTTTCAGGTTCATATTGCATAGTAAAGACAGTTCGTTTTTGGTGTCTTTAGTCGAGCTAGGGGTTTATTTCAAAACTAAAAAGTTTGGATTTTATTCATCCAAGTGATAATAATTTCAGTTCGTTTTACTTTTTTGATTCATTATTTTCGCCAGAAATTCAAAATGTGCATTGAAGCCCCACCTCAACGAAAGCATATGGTATTTATAGGTGGATCAGTTTTGGCAAATATTATGAAAAATGACAAACGTACTACATGGCTAACTCGTGCTGAATACGAAGAAAAAGGTTTGAAAGTATTAGAAAGACTAAACTACTATAAATAACACTTTATCATGACCATTTCGAAGTATCGAATTCAGGAGGATATATACTTGTTAACTAATTATTCACCACATAACCTTGCCAATGTACGTCAACTTGCCTTCGCTCACAAATTACCCGTAACTTGTGTGTTTGTTTTGCTCGTCTCTATTCAATATTTTTTTAACGTTTTTCCCGTTTGGTTTATTTATGAGAAAGAAACTTAATTTACTGTAAGAAGTTGATTGGAAAAAACCCCCACTACATTCATTATGTTCATCATTCGACTCGTGTATACAAATTAGCCAATCTAAATTGTCAACCATTATGTACAGGGGAGATATAAAATTCAGCAAATATTTTCTGTTGTTAACACATTGTAAGTGGGATATAAATAGAGGAGATTTATGATTAAGCTGAACTAAATGCTGCATAATTTTTTTTGTGATGTTTTCATTATTTTAATAACTTTTTTTTTCGCAACCAAGGCTTCAGACAATAGGAAATGTAATAATTTTTTTCTTTTTTGAAATTGTAATCATGTATTGTTTCTACATTTCTTTTTATAATAACTCGTACATATTCTGTAAAATTATTTATTTAATGTCTTCTATTGTTATCTTCAATGTGCGTGGTTGTGTAGAAACCACTAATCGATTATCATCGTTTCATTTAAATGACGGAAAGCTTTACAGTATCTACACTGATGCTAACTTCTAGCCCTTAGTAGATTTATAACTGTTGCTTTATTGTTTGAGTGTTAGCTGGTCAGAGGTAGTCATCAGAAAACGCTGAGCCTCCATTTCTCGCTAGTTGCCATTTATCAGTATGGCATACTTAAAATTGATGATCAGACTTAGACTGCGAACCTAGTATTTATTACACTAAACTCCGAAGTGTTACTCTTATAATTAGTATATATATATATATATATATATATATATATATATATATATATGCACACATGTATATAAATTTTTAAATACACTTATTAAGACGTTATCATGTTAGAATAGTGGAATAACATAATCATAAGAAATTGCGTATATGTATATTTTTATCCGGAAAGAATAATAACAAAAGAGGTGTTAAGTGACTTTTTGCAACACTTAATTACACGTAACGTTACAGTACAAATATAACCAAAAGTAGTTAATAGTGCCTAAATATCAATCGAAGACAGTGTTAAACGTAAAGCTGGTAATAGTATTTTTTTTCAAGTCTGCCACACTAACTAGCTAGCTACAACGTAGAACTTCATACTTACGTGCATCAGTTCAGGTTGCAATACCACATTAGCACACAGACACGATTGTCAATTTAAATCCCAATGTAGCAGAGCTAGTAAAAGTATCAGCAGTAATGGAGGAGATTAGGTTTCGAAGATATTAATCGACGAGTATAACCTGGTGAAATAAATGTACAGAGAGGATGACAAGAGTGATAAGTGATTCACAAGATTACATTTTGCGAGAACACAAAGAGTGGATGCACCTGCGCCATTGCAAACGATTTTAAGCCATGTCGTTCAGGGTCTCTAACCATCGGTGACTTTCGTCTCGCGGTCCCCAACCAGGTAGCCTACATCTGCCAACATGACTCAGTCCACGTGTCAGTGACTTCATGGATTTGTGTCATGTTTCGGTATTACCGCCCCTAGCTTTCTCCCAACTTACTCCTACATCACAAAACAGAGCTCGTCGATGAAGTTAGCGTTCGGGCATACGTAACACACGTCCCAACCACCTTAGCCGATAAAGTTTCAATACTTCATCTATTGATCTGCCATCCTTACCTAATACTCGTTTCTAAACTATAGCATTGCTTATTCGGTTGCCCCAGTATATACGAGCAATGCTCCGAAGACATCTGGGCCGGAATCCAACGGCGACTTCGGTAGTTACTGCCTACACCCGACAGGGTTGAGCTCCACTGGTCAGGTCTTCTCACTAGAACTCCGAGAATTTCCTCAGGAAACGAGTCACTAGTGAGCACACTGCACGACTTTTTCATACTTGCTAAGATTCAATCAAGTGACGAGTCATCCTATTTTCAATATCTATCCACTTGTGATTAAAGCTGCAAGAGGTTTTAATGATCGTTAACTTGCAGAGATTAGTAGACGCCTATTTACTAAGTACTAACTAGAGTATGGGAATGCGAAACACATTCCAAGTTTGAGGCCTAATCATACTACTCGGTTACCCAAACCGAAGTAGCTGTAACGGTATGGACCTGTGATTTAGTGGCAGGAAATCGAACATCTGAACAGTCGCTCCACTGGTGGATGATTAGTATACTACTGTATATTCCTTTGCCAATTATTTCTTTTCTATTTTATTCAAAATTACTCCTCATTAAATATCACTATATTGAAGTGATATTATCATTAAAACGGCTCAAATAGACAGAAGTTAAATATGAGACTGGATTTTATTGGAACATCTTATGCAGAATACTTCATGTGGACTATACAATCTTTTCAAATCAAGGATGGAATCAGTGGAAAGTTTCACTTGTTTATAATAACAAATAGTCCACTTGAATTTCGTCTATGTAGACATCTGTGCGCATAATTTATGGCGTACCATACAAACTGAAACTACTATATTTCATTCTCAAGACTATTTGCAGCCTTTTTTCTTTAATGGTACTCGAAAATGAACTAACAGGCGAGTGTCACATTTACTGAACGCCATCTGCAGCAAATTGATAAAATACAGTTACATAAACAACTACTGAAACATCAAAAAATGAGCAAACCAAATAACGTATATCAACTGGGATAGAAGCTTGCATGAGTTCTAATACGTGGGAGGGATTATTCACCTAAATGAATGCACCATGTTGAAGTGTTTCTATTGTATATGTTGGGGAAGTTAGATTCCCAGAACTCGCTTGATAAATGCCTTATTTTGGATTTCACGTTTGCGAGCATGGGATGATCAGTTAACCTTCAGATTTCATTTCCCATCAGGAAAATTCTTGGCTACTGTGTATTTTAGTTTGCTATTTTTGTGACTGTCCCAAGGACGTTTCTATGATGTATAAATAACCGAGATTTGTGTGCTTGATTGCATTGTGCTTGCTTGGTGTTTGTACAATATACTTTCTAGGTAGCCTACCTGGACGCTGGTTCATTGTCTCGTTCTAGTTTATCGACTACGGTCAACCCGTAGTAGTTTAAAGCATACCTATTGCCGAACCTAACAGTAAGTGCTTTTGCGGTACAAAAGCTTCCCATTCAGTCATGTTGTATTCTTCGGTTTAGTTCAGTTGACCAAGCGTGACAAGTGTACTCATTAGTAGTGGCTATGTTAACAAGTATAATTAGTAATAAAAAATTTATTTAAAGAAAAATTGCATTAATTGATAAACATAGATAAATAAAAGATAATCTACCAGTTAAATGCATCAAAATAAACTTTATTTTTCTGGTTGTAATATGTTCATCACATCTGAAAAATTCTCTTTTCTACACATTATGAAATGCAATTAAAAAAGTGCTTAAATCTATAAAAATGCGAGTGAATAGAAATATGTGATTCAAAATATTATCGAAGTCAATTTCTCCTGTTTTTAGAAAAAAAAATCATTTCTTTCATCCAAAACACTCTTTATTGCTGGAGAAAAATCTTTTAGCGTGTTCTAAAGCTTCTGATAAATTTAAGAACTTTGTCTGTTGATTTGATGATGACAACAAAATTAGTTGTTTGTCATCTAGTCGTTGATGAATAATACTTTGTTGAACCCATTTAGGCAATTGTGTTTGGATTGTTGAACGACAATATCGATTATCCAGTAAGAAGACAACAGCATAATCTTTTGCATGTCGTATAGATCGACCAATGGCTTGGTTTATTGAACGCATACACATTGTTTCATAATACTGTCTACCTGGAGTTTGTGCCGAATGAGAATTGCGGATGAAGTGCCGATCTAAATAAGTCATTTTTTCTCTTAACTAGAAAAACAAGAAACAAAAAGCTTATTATTGAACATTTTCGGATAATGAATAAACAGTTGTATATTTTTAATATGTTTGCTATCTCATTCAAACATATCGCAGTTTTATTCGGTTACTAATCCCACACTTCCTATATCGTTGACTGTATAAAGAGGGTGAACCAATACCCCTTTGAGAAGCTGATGTGAACATTATTCCATACAGATCTCACATACTTGTATCTTGTCTGACCTAGACAGAGACATGTTCAAACTGACGATAAGCTTCCTCAACTTTCACTTGTTATGTGACCTCGTAGAAGTACACAAATCATCTGCTTTTGCCCGACACTAGTCGATCGTTCGTCTTTTTGATCTTCGTTATGTATCAATTAGTAAGTAGCAAGTAATATTCATAATTCGGTCATCAGCTGGGAAATGTGATTGTAAGCCAAACATCACTGCACAGCTGTTTATTCCTAATTTAAGAATAATATTATGTAGAGAAGAGCAATCACGAGTGTTCCTAGATGATGATGACGAATTTGTTAAACTCTATAATCACTTTTTGAAAGAATGGAAATTTATAGCTCAGGCAGATGTTTTTAATGGTATTGTGTTATGTGGAGTGAATTTTTAACACTAACTACTTCAATTAAATTACTTTTTATAGTTCCCGTTTAACAGTTCACCAATCAAAATAATGCAGAAATATCTACTTTAGTTATGCATCGTTAAACTTAGCCAACATAAAACATGTATCGGAATCAAAATCACTGGAAAAATTTATCTTTTAAAATCATAAGGAAGAGCTGAAATCAGCATACTTAGTTTTAACAAATAATATGCAATACAAACTAGACTTTATGTGAGGATATTTGTCCAAAGAAATTGAAATGACCAAAGAAGAGTTGATAATTAAAATGTTGCAATCCAATTTTATCAAAATCAGGAAAGCAATAAAGATCAGATTATTTAAGGTTAATAACACATTATCGGCCTCATAGACTTTGGGATCGAACAATTTAAAACCTTATGAAACTAACGCAATTGGCTAGTTGCTTCAGACTAAGGAAAAGATAACCAATGAAATAGAAGTTATATGTATACAATAAAATTTATGCAATATATTTACTATTGGAGACTGTGGATTCGCATATGGCATGCCGATAATGACCACAACTCGTGCTAAATCATCCGTAAAATTTATTCCTTCACTCAGTTTCCCACCAATCACACATAACAAGAGAGCACCATGTTTATGCTGAAGTTTTTGGGTAGCTGCTACTGCATAAGCTTGCATAATCTAAAATTTCAAAACAAGTTATTTGAAAATGAAAACATTATCAGGTAAAATCTCAGAATCAAGTAGATTTCATATAATTTAATAAAACTATTTAAAGATTTCTGTAATCCGTAAGGTGAGTTTAAGGAATACGTCTATATTAATTGAAATGTCTCTGGAAAATAGCATGTGAGAGTCATCAGTACACCTCAATAAAAATGTTTTATACACAGTTATAGAAGACTGATTATAATAAACCCGCTAGTAAATAGTCTTAATTCTAGTACCACTTAATGCATGCAATGAACCATGTCGGGAACGATACATTGACTCTCTGATGATATTGTATGATGGTTGAGCTATACAGTGAATTGTTGAGAGTTTTAGTTGTAAACCAATGATAAATGAACAATCCTTGCCATCAGAACTAAAGTTTATGAATTCACTTCCATTTATATATATAAGTATGCACTACCTATGAATCCTAAAATAAAGATAAAGCCGATGGTCAATGATTGCAAGCTTTTAATGGTTCAAATCGTTGTCTTCAAGTAACCATACAGATAATTAGTATAAAAAGTTTAAGTTTTGGAGAGGAATTCATATCTTTTAACCATATAATATAATCTAAATTATATCGATATTAGACAAGACTAATATGAAAAAAATGTGACAGGTTATAAACATATAAAACAATTTCTATGAAATAATCACACTACTTTTACACGACAAGTAATATAACAATACATCATTATATTTTAAAATAAAGATGAAGGAAACAGTTGGAATACCTTTGGAAATAGGGTTTCTATTTACTTTATAATAATTTATGAAGTTAATCTTTACCATCTGATATGTATCTAGTATCTAGGTAAGAAGTGATACGTACAGAGAACATTTTCTCTATATTTATTGTTTGAACGAAGTTAGTCATTCTATTAAAGTACTAAATGCACAAATTTACATTAGCTCAAAACCATTCAGTGCTAGACAACTGGTTTTATCGATTCATTGTAACAATGCTACATATTAAAGTGTAATTTTATGTAAGTTCCAGAAATTTTACTGTACTTATTTTTTTCTTTCAATGTATAAGTATCTAATACCTTAACTACCTCTTCTACTATTGGATTTGAATTGACAATTATATCTCTGTGCTGATGTGGTATGGCGACATGAACTGAGGTACTTACGTACGAAGTTCTACGTTGCAACTGACTGACTGACTAAGTATCAGGTATATTGTGAAACTATATCATTAACCCATTATACAATAAAAAGTTCAGGGTATGAATATTGAATTTCTCCAGCACCATTTTCTAGTTGTCGTCACCTAATAAGGTAAATCTAATTGTAAGTAGTGGATTACTAGTGAAATGAAAAAAAGAGTATTCTGTTTAAGATGATAATGTAAGTGATTCAGTTTATTTTGTACAAATGTAAGGAACAGAATTTAACATAAACAGTATTATGAGCTAATATTTCATTGATATTTATTAAGGTGTAAGTATATTCTGTAAAGTATCAATAAATGAACGGGAAAACTTTTATACTTTAATCCTTCTTTACTTTATTAACTCATTATGAAAGAAAATTTAAACAAATAAATTAAACTTTATCAATAACAACAACAATAATAATAATAACATCAATCACTAACTAACCTGATCTAAGTTAACTGTTGTTTTTGGTTCATGAAATAGACTTTTATATTTTGTTATTTTATCCAATAAACCTGTTGATTCCCAATGATTATATAAAATTGATTGATATTCATAAGATGGAGTAAACACAACAATTCCAGCTACAATAGAAATAAGAAAAATAATGTTAAAGGGTAAAGGTAAAGTAATAATTAAATAAAAAATAATATACAGGTTGATAGTTGGAATAAAGTTAATTGACCAAGTTTTACAAACACTACTTGTACAGCGTTGAAATAAATTCACAATCAATCAACTATTAGTAAGGTTTTATTAATATACTATTGTTTATAATCAATATATAAGAGCAATTTAGAGTCTTCATGAACTTAGGAACTCATTAGATTGCATGTTGGGCATTTCAAGCGAACAGTACTAGGTTTAAGTGTCAGTGAGAACATCAACATTGGTATGCAGGTGTATCCAGCTGACGAATTATAAGTAAGATTAAATATATATGTCTGGAACTCGACTGTTAGTCAATCAACTAGTTTTCAAGACTTATATTACTGGGAAGTACTGAAAGGTTAGTTATTTGGTTAAATGTGATTACTGAATAGTGGTTGTGGATTGAAGATCCATGATGATAAACAGTATTAATCATTAAGGTGTATTTGTAATAACAGAGAAAATAATGCTTGACAGAAAATAGATATAATCGATCTGACTTATTTGATCGTACAAATTTTAATTTTTGAAGATAGTAGAGGTTAATAATTAACTACGATGAAATTATCTTTCATATGTATTGTTTTATCTAAGAAAATATGAAAAATATTTTTATTTGGAAAATCAATGAACTTTCTATGCTTATTTTTTAAACATCTTTTCTGTATAGAACTTCGAGTACTTAATTATATTTTAGTGAATAACTACTACAGCTGATAAAGAACTTATATATAAACATTTTTAGTAACATAGTGCAATATTGGTTTGTTTAGCTTAAGGATTTGATTGTACAGTTAATAGACAGTAGTGGATTTATATGACGTAGAAAATAACATCATTGAATAACATAAATAAAACTTTGTATATAAATTGCACTATCTACTGAGTTTTATTTGATCGTATAAGAATTAAGTGAATTCAACTGACTTAGTAACTCAACGGTTTGTTTGATCGGAAATTCATTTTTAGCTTAATCAGTTAGCTACAACGTAGAACTTTGTACGTACGTACATCAGTTAAAGTTGTCATACCACATTAGCACCGTGATAAAATTGTCGATTCAAATCACATAGTGGTGGAGGTAGTAGAAGTATTAGCGGTAATGGAAAGGATTAGGAATCGAAGAAATTATCCGAGAAGTATAATCCCGAGAAACAAATTTGAAAAAAAAAGATAAGAAAAGGTCCTGAGCTCATGAGGTTATGAGAGAAGACAAAGAGTGGATGCATCTGCGCCATCGCAAACTCAAGTTAGTCACCAATTGAAATCAGAATATGAAATTTCGTGCACTAAGTTTATCTTATGTGCAATAACCTATTGCTACGTTTCGCTAAAATGTGTAGGTAGCAACGAAAGTTGTACTAAGATTACAAAGTTCTAGTGATAGTCCAAATTTGGGACAAATACAGCGAACAATGAAACTTCTCTTATTTCCTTCAAGTCCAAAAAATGAAGCTGCATCTACTTTTTTATAAATATAAAAAACCTGAGGAGATTCCATGAAAGAAATATAAAATTTAGAAATGCCCTTTTTAAAAAAATCCACAAATTTCATTGAAATTATGAAACGTTCTTCAAGTTCTTCCAAGTTTTCAATGTTAGTTCAACTTAGATCGTTTCGTGATTTCAGTGGAATTCAACGATCTCCACAACCCCATTTTGATGTATCTACAAATCTCATTAAAAACACCTAAACAATAACAGAGATTCGTCAGAAAGTTAGCAACTCAGAAGTTATCGATATGATATATTTAGAATGAAATAAAATATTGTAAAACGTCTTCTTAAAATGTGTTTTTGGAGTTAACAATCTTACAAAAACGTATCTGATTTCATATAATCTAACTCAGCATATAAATTAGTATGCTGGACATTTAAGTCACACCTTTTTACAAGGACAGCTAGTTGATATGACTTTTGTGCACAATTTGAATTCATATTGACACTACTCTTAAATGACTTTTAATCAATCTGATGATGTGTATGTAATTAATACAAACTTGTATATTCTCAGTTTCATTCACATAAATATCACATGATCCATGTTCAAACAAGAAGAGCAGTTAAAAATTCAAGCGTGACCAATAAATATGATTTATGAAAATGGGAAGAACTAGAGAATTCAACGATTATTAAGACTTTTTTTTTTAAATTAAATAAAATCAATCTAAACTCTGTTTTTGCTTACTAGCAATCAAATATCAATGATAGTGTATAAATCCACTAATGACTACTTTCTATTTTTGATATCATGATTCGTTTTTTTTTTGATGCAGAAAAAAATTCCCAGTTAACTCACTTTTAAAATTCATCTACCATTAGCATATTTTTTTTATGGTGTAGGAACGATTATTTTTGTGATGCAAGCGTCGATGACAGTGACGAAATGTTTTCAAGAAAAGTAATTTGTTTTCATAATTCGAAATAAATAAAAACTTATTCGAGAAATAGACAGTCATCACCGATGAGTAATGTATAGATAGTTGAGCAATACTGAAAAGTTAATGAAGTTAGAAACGATAAACTATGAGGTTCCAGTTTAATGATCTAATGGTAACGCACTCGACACAACACCAAGAGATTGTAGATCCAATCAAAGATAGGATTATGGATGTACAATAAAATGGAGTTCCATACAGGAACAGATCAACTATCCAGTAGTTAGTAAATTTCAAAAGTTACCTAAGAGCAAAACATAAAATAGGTTAACCAAACTCATTTAAGTAACTTTACATCCCAGTGAACGTTTCTGAGTGTTACAATGAACTATGTGTCATATAGTAACAGTCAGACATGTCAGTGAGCTATAAAGGCTGAGATTCACTTAATAGTCTGGTATACTTCATTAACTAAAATTGATTTGTTTTTTTGAACAGTTTGTATGTTCATGTTGTGAATTTAAAGAAATTAGTTTACAAAAAAGTAAAGAAATTAAATTTATTACAAAAACTTTTAAATATATATTTATCAGTTGAAACTGTAATGAATATCATCTACACATAGATCTTTATATTGTCTTGAAGTGAATCAAAAACCAAAAATTGTTACAGTATAATATGAATTCATTTTAAATCATTAAATGCTTATCAACTGTTTATAACTTAGAATATTTTAAAACTAAAATTATCATAGAAATATGTATTAACTTATAAATATGAAGTTGGTTATAGAAATCAATGTGCATTATGGAGTAGCAAAGATTCGAATAAAGTTAATAAGGTTTTTGAAACATTTGTTTCATATAAATCAACTGTGATTCCAGAATGTGAATGGTGGTCCAACAAAGATCGATTCATTATTTCAATGAAAATTATTACATCAAATGGATGAACATACATTTACAAGACAACTTCTAATCATTGATGCACACAATACAAAGAGAGATGGGTAAAAAATATAATCGAAGTATGAGAATGTTTTGAAAATTGATTCACAACACTGAGTTTCTTATAAAAAAATATACTGAAAGAGATAACTAAAAGTATATAGAAACAAATTATCAGTTTCTTTGATACCATCGTCAAAACCAAATATATAAATTTTATGTAAAATCATCTACACATCGATTTGTTTTATCAATTAATATTATTGTAATTAAGTTGTAGGTAAATGTCACAAGAAATGCACCAAATAAATAAACTTATATATTAACCAACTACAATTGCATTTTACACTTCAAAAGAAAAAATAAACCGATCAGTGATATATTGATATATTCTTAAAAAAAATAAATAAACCCTTAAAAAAAAGTCAATATGATATGACGTTGGTTGTATGCCAGTCCAATTAATTACACTTTTTCTCGAAAGTACGGTTGAAAAAAACAATCAATATTAGAGTAAGTAAGTTTTCAAAGTGTAATTGATTGATTTTCGATATCATGACAATCGATTCTGTATACAAGATATGATCATTTTAATCCAACTTAATTTTACTCTAGACATTATCGCTAATTATTATAATATAAAATGGCTACACCTTTTATGTTATACGCCATATAATCATTGAGTTGAATATTATAGGATGTCGATTTGTTTATCTAACCAAGTTAAATAATTGTAATATAATAAGTGATTCGTAAAAAATTGCTCATCATAACAAACAATGTAGATTTATCCCTTTAAATAATATAATTGATCTAATGTGTAACTAACTAACTAACACTGTCTATACTTGGTTGACGAGACTTCGATTGTATTGAGTTCGTCGCTATGTATGCTTGAGGCTATTACGAGTTCGCCTTAGTCGATAACCGCGAACGAGACTCTTACCAGCTTCCAGATAGGCTACCTTCAATCCCCAAATAAAGTAAGAAGACTTTGTAAG
The DNA here is from genome assembly GCA_944470395.2 of Schistosoma turkestanicum. NCBI lineage: Eukaryota > Metazoa > Platyhelminthes > Trematoda > Strigeidida > Schistosomatidae > Schistosoma > Schistosoma turkestanicum. Next base: position 16,973,479 of record OX103972.1, on the reverse strand, counting down.
CGTAGAAAGTATATTCTACAAACACCCAGCAATCACAGTACCATTAAGCATACAACTCTCGTTTATTCATACATCATATAAACGTCCTTGGGACAGTTAAGAAAATAGCACACTAAAATACACAGCAGCCAATCACAGCCATGGATTTTCCTGGTGGGAATTGAAATTTCAAGGTCAACTGATCAGCCCATGCTGGCAAACGTGAAAACCAAAATAAGGCATTTATCAAGCGAATTTTGGGGATCTAACATCCCCAACAGATTGTCTTTAAATCCAAACATTGATAATATCTATATTATTTAATTAATATTCACTGATCAATCTGTTTGACTAATATACTATTGTTTCTTGTTGTTATTTGCCAAAGTTTTGAAAACCTGTGAATACTATCCTGATTGATAAGTTTCACTATCGTGTAGCATTAATAAAAAATTTTTTTTAAAAAAACAACAACATTAACCCAATAGACATAGTTCAAACTGAATAGAATGATTCAGCGTAAGATTTCGAGTGTAGACTGCCTCTATCAATTATTTTTTAATGAAAATTTTTTCAAGTATTTCTTCTATTCAAGGAATGAATCTTAAAATGTTTTGTAAGAGCATACAAAAACACATATACTTGAAAAACTACAATTAAACAACTAAATTATCATGTAAGTGAAAACTTTTGAAATATTAACGAGAAATGATGAAGTTTTAGAATCACAAAAACAATCTTTACCTTCATCAATTTGAATTATTCAACTACTTGAATAGCTAAAAATTAAGTAATAAGCAGTCAGTTAAAAATACTAGAGATTGTTGAATTTCATTGAAATCAAGAGAAAAATTTTCTGTTATATTTTTAAACCTTCATCTATACTATTATTGTTAGCTAGTAATGTGGTGTGTGCTACTTATATGAACGATATAAGTAGTATAAGAAGGGATGTGAAAGAAGTCTCACGGTCAGAAGAGGAAAACGGAAAGCAAATGGAGCAAAAGCAAGAAGTAAGTGGAGTACCAACAGGAATGGACGAAGGATGGAGCGTTGGAAGTCACGACTCGAAGATGGTGTGCAAATAGAGTGTTCAATGTAATGTTTTCGTTTTTAACTAACTCAGAGTGTAAACTTGCATAATACAATCTTCCTCGCCTGCCTCACTCTTCTCAGTAACATCGTCTTCATGTTTTTTTTAAATTTGATTTATATTCTTATCATTTTTATTACGCTGAATATATATACTTACATTTACTTTATTTTTATAAGACTCACTGAAAAGAATTTGTAATTTTGGAATTGTAGTCATGCAGATTATATACTAGCTAGTTTGAATGTTAATGAAATGCATGTAAAATTGATGTTACTCTGCTCGAAATATCTTTTCTCTTAAATTATACAAGCGAATATCACTCACTTAGCAATTATAAGTTTATGTACACGACTCTGAGTCACACTGATAAAATACTACGTTTTGATGTAAGCCAATTGAGTTAGAGTAAATAGAAATTCAAAACTATGAATTATTTTGATTACAAGTCGATTGTTTTAATTGAATGTGCTTCATTTTGATCGAACTGATTAATTTTGTTTGCTTGTTTTTATCAAAAACTATTATTTGAATCTCTTATATCACGTAATGCTTGAAAGTGTGTTAACCTCGATTGTGTTACAAAAGAACAGCAATTTGTATCTAACAGACAATTTATTCATTTTACAAGTGTTCGTTTTAATTTTCGCAAAAAAAGATGAAAAAAAAATGATAAATATATATATGATGTTTAACCCACCCTTATGCATTTACCTCAGTTGGTTAAACGGAATAATTTACATCAATTGAATTCGCGTTTATGTAAGCTGGAGTTAAAGTAGATGAAAAACTACTTTTATTGCACATGAAACACAAACGCATTTACACTGTGTACATACACTGCATATATATTCTATCACACAAAACAGGTTAGTTAAAAGAAGTAATCAATATATCCTACGTTAATGTAAACAGAATTAAAACTTACACACAGAATTAATCATATAAATGTAATAAGCTGAGAATTCATAAAGTTACAACTTCCATAGTATCATAAAAGTGTATTTGACATCCAGTCACCTACTATACAAGAGAGTTCAGTCAATCATAATCATCTTAAAACCGAGCATATATGAGAATCGGGTCAAGTTATCACACTACACTAGCAAAACAACAGACAAATGTTGAAGTGATAGAATCCTCGACAATGCGACCAATCCTAAGTCCCATCATCTAATATCTCTAACCAGTCATTACGATGATAATCATGGATCTTAGGTAGTCTGCACCAACTTACACGGTAAAGTCCATCAGTAAATGACTTGATGGACTTATGATGCGTATTAGTTTAGCCACTTATAGCTCATTTTCAAACTACTACTGCTTCGCCAAACATATATGCAATGAGGTAGGCATTGGTTGGGCATACCTAAAATATATCCAAACCATCTTAATTGATGACAAAATAGAATCATTATCATACTAATACAACCTCTTACTGGAATTTGAGCGAAATAATAGTCCTAATTAATGTACAGGAAAAACTAATTGTTAACTAAAATTATTCAACATAATTAAACTATAGTATAACAAGAAATCACAATGAGAACAGATTTATTTATGCTACTTTTATAAAAGTGATATACGTGTTAGCTCATTTAAAAGCACTGGTATAACTTTTATAAGCATTTGTATCTGACTTTCTTAATTAAAAATCTTGTGCATGCTTTGAAGAAGTTAATATTTTAAAGATCGATATCATACCGCATCGCTCACTTAACATAATGTTTACGGTTATATAACATCAGAGTAAATTATAAAAAGGTAGAAGTGGTTACAGCAGAGCACAATATCAATACTTAAAATCACTGGCTGCTAAACTGAGCCATGTTGGAGGAATTTAAATTTCCTGATCAAAGAAAATAGGACAATTGTAATCAGATGAAAAGGTTAATAAAGTCTGTTGCAGTGATATCCACGTAATACGTAACTGAGTTAGTTATGCTAATAATAAATGGTTTAGAAATCATTTTTGAGTATGGTGGATAGTGAAATGCCACTAATTCAATCATTAATTATTTATTTCAAGGAATATGAGAAAGAAACATTTCTGGAATAAAGTGTACTCGGAAATGATTTTGCTTCTTTTTAATTAATTTGTCACCGTAACTACTAACACGATTTAATGTTTTTGAAACCGATACAACTATATTGAACCCAGTTGGGAAAAGCAAGCCAAAATGTGTACACCTATCATAAAACAAGAGTATTCTTGGCTGTTTTCCTTCACATATCTTCTGTTCCTCAACACATTCTGATCGCACCATGCATCCAAATACAACAATCTTCTCTTCGTCTATAACTTCAAGGCGACAATCTGCTGCATATCTACTGCGTAATATTTACAAGTCTTATGTACGTAGTACACATTACCTCATAACTGACAATTAAATCTCAGCCCAACCTTTAAACCATTTGTGATTCATCATGAAGTCCAAATAATGGAATTTTTTATAGTTACACTTGAGATTGGAATTATGTCAATACATTTTCAGTCATAAGATAGAATCTATGACTTTAACAGGATTAAGTGTAATTCAAATTTTAGTCTATAGATAAAAACTTGTGATGAGTTACATGTATATAGTGAAGTTGATTATGATTTGACGGTTACATATAAAAAAGGGGTAATAAATAACATTTTTTAAATTATTATACGTTGGTAGAGATCGTAGAGTTTCATTGAAATCATGAATCGATCATTGTTAGACCACCATTAGAAACCTGGAGGCACTGGACGACCGTTTCGTCATAGTATGGAACTCATCAGAAGTGAGCATCCGTGATTAGCTCCATGAAGAAGTTTCCCCGAGTTCTAGTGAGAAGACATGACCAGTACAGTTTAACCCTGTTCGGGCGTGAGTCAATGCTCACTGAAGACTGTGGATGAGGTTGCACAAAACTGTTGATTGACCAAAGTTAGACAACAGCACCGTTGGATGCCGGCTCAGTGGTCCACAATTTTGTTTCCACACTCAGTGAACAGATTGGAATTTTAAAACATACGACTTATTAGGAGCTTATTTTAACAAGATACAAATTTTAAATTTTCTTGCGTTCAGTGAACGTTTTAACTAAGATTAATTTACAATAAAATTGATCTTATTAAAATAAGTAAATTTCATTATACTCATTGTAATGTACGTGAATAGATACAGTCATAATTTTCACATGACATAATATACCTCAATAAGAGAATAATAAAAAATCTAATTAACACAATCATTTAAGATTTCATGACTCACTCATTTATTTCGAAATTAGTAATAATAGTAATAATAATAATAATAATAATAATAATAGTAACAATACAAATATCTATTGTCCATACATGTAAAAATGTATCCACATAATTTTAATTGATTTTAATTCAAATGTAATTGCAAAGCTGAAAATGAGACTTATATTATTTATTTTGCAAAAATAAACTGGCTTCTTTAACTTACAAAAGAAGTATTCAATTACATTTAGGCTACCAAATTTATTTAATCTTATTCGATTTCAATTGAAATGTATAATCAATTTTACCTACCACAAATATAACTCAGTCAACAATATTGATTTTTTAAAAAAAATACCATCAACTTACATTTTATCAGATCGAATGTATATGAAATATATTCTTTAGAGTAAAGTAACTTAACATAAGCATATTAGAATACAAATTCTAACTGTAACTCAATAAAACAACATAGAAGCTTGTAAAAATAAAAATGAGTCAATTTTGATTTCTATAATTATCTACATTAGAGAAAAGAAATAATGGAAAAAAAATAGACAGCAACAACAAAGATATAAAAAAGAAAGAGCTATTCAACTTTCAAGAGTACACAGAAAGGTACACAAAGGTTTTTACAATTTAAATGATCTGAAATAGAAAAACTATAAGAGATTATAAATAAATGACTTAAAGAATTAATATTTAGTTTTATAATTTTAGAATTAGTTTTAATCTATCAGTAGTTTTGACAAAATATCATGTCAAACTAAACTGTAGATGGATTTGTTTAATGCATATTCAGACATGTTCATTTAGATTAGACAAATCAGTAGAGTTACTTCATTACGCTCAAGTTGTTAGTATCAATATGGATGGATATTTCTTTTATTTCTATGTAAAATGTTTTGGTGCAAGATGAAAATAAAATAGCTATTCATTTCAATGATACCAATAAAGTGCAAAATTATAGTTGTAGTTAGAAAATTTAAATGGTTATATTTTTACAAAATAACTGAATGGTAGATATCATGATAGTCATAAGAACTGAAAGAATGTCTATTCTAGAGTACATATATATGTTTTTTAGTCGTAAACTAAAGAACTAGTAGTTTGAGGTTTCAATTATCTATGTAATCGGCGAAGTCAGTTCATGCTGAAAATTAATATAAATTGAATAAGCATATCTTGATTATTAACACAGTTAAAAACAATGCTGTAATCTTCAAATCACAATGAATAAGTATCTAAACCTATACATAGCAATATCTTCACATCTTTCTATTTCATTTATAGTTAAAGTGAATGATCATGAAGTTTTCAATGATTTTGACTTTTGTCAATATTTACTCAATAATATATTAGTTGAACAAGTACTTTAAAAAAGAATTATAAGCGTTATTGTAGCCACTCGTCATGAAAAATTATAACACTATGAAAACGTCATGCACCTTATTTTGAATGTAAAAAATGACTTCTAAAATGTTTCGAACAAAGAAGCACTGGCTATGGAATGCATGCTAAAAAAGGACCTTACGAAAGTTGATTCTATTTTTGCATAATTATATCTCAATGACAAGAAAATTTCCAAAATATAGGCTAAAGGTTAACTAACATACTACTCACATACTAGCTATAACAAACAACAGTATATGATTAGGCCTATAAAACCCGACATCCACCCACGCACCAATTCTGACCATAGAGACGTCACGGCTTGGATCAGACAAACATGCATGAGTCATGATTTTATAAATACTTCAGCTGCAATAAATTGGTCACGTGATGTGAAGGTTACAAAAACAGATAACCACTACAAGGTAAAAACAGTCAGAGCGAAAGGCCTAACCTTGGTCAGCTACTCCTATTGGTAAACTTACGGCTTATTATGGAACGCAGTATATTGAAGTCTTAGCTATTAATATGCGTCATCTTACAAACCTCATGGTATAGTATTCATGACAGTGATACTAGTCTACTCTTACTATACGCAGATTGATTCGGCGATGCCCTTTAGATGCTTCCTAAACATTTTCTAACTGATAAAAAAATAGTCAGTCGATAGGATTCCCTAGGCAGTGACTGTTCATTATTAAAAACCTGATAATTCTTTACTCAATCCAAAATATTCACAATACGAGTCTTGATCGGTCACATCATACAGTTCAAAGAATTTTTTTCATTGTGGGAAACCAGAGGTTTTCAGTGAAATTTATAATATTTAAACTAAACTAATCTACATACACCAAGTTACAGAGGGTAAAGTCGTTTTACATCTACTTAAGAAAGAACTGCACTATAAGAAGAGATTTGCGTGTAATTAAGTGAATAAATCATAGATAGATTTGTAGAGTTTTAATTTTTCGACTTCATGATAGTCATTAAAATTTATCCCACGAAATAACATCACAATGAAATCACTAACATATAAGATTTTTCAGAATTGCAGATCCAAGATTTCATCAGTGATATAACCCGTAATACGAAAATCAGGATTCAAGCAACTTCCAACAACACTGTATAATAAACATGATTAGCTTAAATAATAAAAAGAAGAAAAGAGTTAATACGCCCTGTCTCAATATCAAATTCAATCACTCATTAATAATTTCTTCACCTTAGCTAGATTTCTCTAAGGTTTTTTTCAGGCTAATGACGTCCGAGACCAGAAGATCAAAGATTCGATCTTAAATATTGCGGAGTTCTAAAATGGGACCAAATAACGATTCATCAATACTCTTTCAGTTTACATTGATTACTACATAAATGTCAATTCATAATATGAAATACAGTTATATTTTTCGCAACTCAGAAAGACTAGTTAAAAATAAGTCAATTTTTTTCTCTTCAGAAAATGACAGATCAACATACCAGGTAATTGTTGACATATTTGTAAAATTATTTCACCGCATACATCAATCATATGTGGATTGGAACGGTTCTATAAAAGTAGACAAACATAGAACTGAAATTAGCTTTTATGTATAACACTTATTAGTAAGCATTAAAAAAAGTTAAGAGTATAATTAATGAAAATATGGTAAGTTATAGCGAGCACTGTAACAATAGAATAACAGTATACTTGACTTCAATTTTTGTAATTAAATTTCAATTACAATATATTATAGTGATATTAATGCAGCTACATTTAATGATTTATATTCTAAGAGTAAACACACGGGGATTCGAACTGGTAAAAACTAGATTCAAGCATCAGTATGAACATTAACACCAAAATGCAGGAGTATATCCAGCCAGCATGTGTCCAAAAGAGGTCAACACGTGTATTATAGATTTTAATGCTAGCAACTGTTCAAAATACGATTAACTTTTGACATGAAACGAATACCAGTGCATTTGAATAGCATGAAAGTATATATTTGGTTTATGTTTTATGTAAATATCCTACTGTACACTTAGTATCGATTCCAAAAGAACAAGAACAATGTTCTCATGCAGTGAATGATCATACATTTATTTGAATACAAATAAGTTGATACACCATTCGCTTTAACACTTGATAATCACTTTTTAGACGTTTCCCAAGTCCTTGGAATCCGTAAACACCTTTCACGAACAATAGAGAACAAGTATTAGGTAAGAAAAAAAGCTTACTTCGAAGAGAAAACGATATTGATAAATCGATGAACAAGTCCGAAGTCTTGAGAACTTTTATAAACATCCTAAATTTAGTTTAAAAAAATATTCAGTTATCTAATTAGTGTGAGACAGAATTGTTTATTTCCTAAACGTTTCTAGGTTTTTATTGATAATGATTGGACGAAATGGTATCCGACCTTTTCCTGGCCTTTGAATACGCCTTTGAGAGGTTCTTGGAGGCATTCAATAGAACCGATATTGAACGGAGAGTAGTTTGAAACAAGAATAAAGTATAGGTCTCAATATTAAGGTTTCAAGTAAATAGAGCATTGAGTAGAAAGTTAATGACGATAAAATGATTATAATTTTTTTGTGATAACCCAGTGAGTGTGGTGGTGTTTCGTTCTCTGAGCTGGATGTTTTTGTTGCGGAGAAATTCGAATGCTTTAATCCTATCTGAAGTTTGTGCTTACGATGTTGTTCAGAAGAATAATGAAAGCTCCACAACCAAAACATTCAACTCAGAGAACGAAACACCACCACAATCATCCACCTGAGCTACAAATTTTTCCACCATCTCAGATCCAATGAGTTGAAGTCTGTATTTCTGATGTTTAGGGACTTAATGCATGTCACTTCTTTAGGGCAAATAAATGCAAATATAACAGCGTTTTACCAGCTAGATATATTTACATTCAAGTTTTGAGTAACCTACATGTAAGAAAACATTAAATTCTGAGTATTTTATCTAATCTCCTTTTTTTATTAGAATAACCTAAAAAGCTTTGTTTTAATGAAAAGTTGATTTAAGATGGTGGGTCATTTTAGACTATGAGGAATAAATAAGATTGATATTATTTCATCATTTCAGACCATCCATGGGTTCAAAACCATACGCACTAAGGAATCACATAAAAGTGAATTACAATAAAATATGATCACCATAAAGAACATTTTGCTGACTTATATTTGTAAAAATCTTTTAGTTTACCCTTAAATGGTATCTGTAAATACCTTGGTGAAGGAATTTTTGATTATACATCAATCAGTAGAAGTACATCTAAAATATATCCGCCATAGACACCTATGCATTAAACGCAGATGGCAAATGTTGTATTCTTAACCGTTGTGCAATATCACGTAACAAATATAAACACCAATCAGAACTACGTTTAGCACCAGTACCCTTAAGTCAGATCAAAATTTTTATTTGTCCAAAACCCAATGGCTTCTTTTCCTCTACTCTGCCTCTCAGTCCAGAAGTTCGAAGCCAGCCTCCACACAACTCGCTGTATTTCAGGCATAGATAGTTTATGTTTATGGCAGAAGATTGGAAATAGTATATCATAAAGAATTAGTTAATAGGTCAGTTAAAAGGTATATGAATATGTAATAATCTAGTTATTTAATAATTATATAGTGAGAATATATATAATAAAAATCCATAAGCCAGTCCTAGGAGCGGCTATTTCGCTAATATTCCTACGGATAAAGCAGTGTATAAACAAAATGAAATAACTGTGTTTTAATACATATTGCCACTTTGAAACATCGAGTTCAGTAGTATGAAAACATGATATACAATGTTGTCCTAATAAGCTTTTGCATTAAACATTATTTGGTGTTGATGTGATTGAATGAAGAAAAGAAAAAAAAGAAACGAACAGTTTATGACACAATAATCAGTGGAATGAAGGCTCACTACAACTTATTGTATGAGATCGTATATCTAACTAGCTTGAGATTATGTCGGTTACAGTTCAGAGTAGATGCTACCAGTGATGTTTGTGTAATAATAACAATGGGTTCTATCTTCTAATCGAATAAAATCTAGCTTAGTTACAATGTTTACTCGAAGTGTAACATGGTTATATTTTTGCATAATTTCCCATTTCATGCTTATTTAAAAATATTGTCAATTCACTTTGTGTAGCTTATATATATTGGTAATAATCAGTGTGAATAAGCATTGTTTTATGTTAAATATAAGTAAGACAGTAGGTTCCGATAATTTTCAAAGTTAGTGAATGAATAAATGTATGTAACTCTGAACAAATCTATGTATAAAGAGAAACGAAACTCATCGCATGTAACATATGGCGTGATTTCATATTATCAGTTTGAACACAAAGATTCTTACGTTTGAATAATATATAATCTCTATGGATCATGTTCTATGCTTAACTAACAAATGGTACTAACCTGAAATGCATTATTTAAATACATAATTATTGGTTTAAAGGGACAACTAAATATTTATGTGCCACACAAATCAATGAATTTGTATGTGGGTTGGGATACTGTTTAGATCCACAAACCGGGGGCATTGTTCCTCTCAAGAAGTCACTCCCCGAGCCTTTGATCTACGGGTCTAATCCACAAGGCATTGGAACAACGTAAGGAGATCTAGTCACATGGTAGCCGATGACGAAGAAACAGACTCATGTGCCATTTGTTTCTTCAGGCTTCTGGAGTCCATGTGCACTATCAGTTTGGAATCAGGGTTTTCCAACTCCCATAGGTGGATCCTTCGTACCTATCAATCCATTTTTAAGCTACACCAGATATCTGCTTTTCACCCTCTCGATTTCGCAAAATGCACTTCCAACACGAGAAAGCAGTGAGAAAAATTCCTCTGACAGTGGTTATATACACAATTCAATTTCGAGACGGAGAGTGGATCTTCAATACTCTCATAAGTCTGAGGGCACTCGAGGCCCTAAACTTAAGGATTTTTAATTTTTCACTGGAATGCCCTCAATATAGCCCTTTAACCATAAGTTTTAGAGTAATTTGGTTGTATCTGATCAGCTGCAGTCCTGAATATAAATAACGATAAATAATTTTATACTTGTCAAACAAATTGGCAACTATTTGGACTTAGCATATCAGGGGAAAACGTGTTGATGTTTGAAGTAATATGTACTAAATTCGAGTCTTAGTATGCACATTACATGAATATTGGAATGCTGGTAAGTCGACCTGAGGATTCCAAAGTAGGATGGAACTTGCGCCTTACATTTCATAGTTGTTTGAAGTAGCTTGAAATAGAACTAAATATATAGATCTTCGTTTCCTAAGATAATTTCATGTAATAGATTGTGAGCTAAATGCTTATTTCATAACTCAAAATTCTACACAGATATATTGATTCGAAATCAGTTATCTTTATGGCTAGACAATAACAGTCTTTTTAAATAAAAATCTATCAATATTTATGACAAACGACCAAGGTTGTCTGAAGGTCATATTTTCTTGAAACGAAAATGAGTAAGCAAGAGTAGAAGAGACGAAAATGTCAAATCACCATTAAATATAGTTCTGGATAGTTTTGGATAGCTAGAAAATGAAAATAATTTTTCAAATGAAACTCAACTTGATATGCTTGAAACTATTACGACTTCACTTTATTCGGTAAACGGAACGAAGATCAATGATGCAGTGACACGATAAGCTATTCTAATCCGATTGTCCCAGGCACCACTAACTAGAGCAGGAAGTCTTGATTAGGCGTAGAGAGTGTACTCCACAGGCATTCAGAAATACGAGGTTACTAAGCACGTAACTGAAGTTTATTTATACAATGATAGAAACACCCTTGGTAAGAGCCACAAAATAGTGTACTAAAATAATCCATCAACCAATGACGATCAAAGGTTTTCCGAGTGGTAAATGTAAGCTCAAGGGTAACTAAGCGTTCTATGCGCGCAACCACAAAAAATTCAAAATTAGGACCTTTTTCAAGTGAGTTCTGGGGATCTAACGTCCCCAACACTCCTCCCCTTTCTAATAGCGTACGTTCCTGGGGTCGACCATCATCCTGAATGTTGTTTGCCGCTGTCTGAGAGGATACCGTCTGGAACGGAGGTCAGTTTGTTGTTGCGTTTCTTCTCGTGGTGTGGGTGTCGGTAGTCTGAAGGCATCAAGCAGGATGTCAAGGGGAAGATTTACTCCTGCTGATGGGCAGTCAGAGGCTAGCCGTTTACGTATTTGATTTCACTGGCGTGACCATCTACTTTATACATAAATCGCCCAACTCTTCTGACCACTCGCGCTGCTGTCCAAGGACCATGGGTTGGTCTGTAGTCACGAGCAAACACAGGACATCCCACTTCGTACATGGATTGCCTTTCTGATTTAGTCTCTACTGATGTTGGTGCATTAGTCGGATGCATCAGGCTGTGGATCGTTTTCAGTCTTCTTCCCATCAGGATTTCTGCTGGGGACTTTTGCTCCGGTAACAACTCATTTGGTGTTGTTCGACAGACGTACAAGAAATTTTGTAACGCATCGGCTGGTGTCCCCTCCCCTTCTGACTTAACCAATGCTCTTTTAAACGTATCCACAAACCTTTCAGCTTGCCCAATCGATTGCGGGTGGTATGGTGGTGAGTGTAAGTGTTTAATGGCTAGCCGTTGACAGACAGTTTATAATTGGGTGGAGGTAAATTAAGAGCCATATCTGGTATGCCATTTCGAGAGAAAATTTCGGTGAGGAGCCGTAGTGTGTTAGTTGTCGTGGGCGGCATTACGGGGTTGATTTCTGGCCATTTTGAGAAGGCGTCGACCACAATTAAATACATAGTTCCATTAATTGGACCAGCGAAGTCGACATATATCCTGGACCAAGGATGGTCAGGTTGTGGCCATAAAACTGGCGGAACCTTGGCATTCAACTTTGTCGCCTGCTGACACCGAATGCATTTCCCAACCAACGCTGTGATATGTTGATCCATCAAGCACCAGTATGCATAACTCCCGGCTATAGATTTCATTCGTTTAACCCCTGAATGACCAAGGTGGAATTGTTTCAGAACTTTAGCTCGAAGGGGTTCTGGCACAACCACTCTTTCTCCAAACATCAAGCAGTCGTTTACAATGCATAGTGAATCCTGTCGCTGATACAGCTGTTTCATGTCACCATCAAACTTCTTAGATGGCCAACTAATGATGACATAGCTCATCGTCATCTTGATGATGCGGTCGTTCTTAGAAGCGGTTTGTATGTCTGTCGCAGATACCGGAAATGTCCTGTTGCGGTTGTCAGATAAAATTTTGAATAGTCTTCGGATGATAAAGATGCGATTACCATATTTTCCTTAGCCGTCAATGGATCATTATTAAGTCGTGATGAAGTATCTGCCTGACCGAATTGTTGAATGCGCCGGTATTGGATTTCGAAATCGCACCCCAAAAGTACTAAGGCCTATTGCTGACAACAATTTGCGGAATGAGCTGGAATGTCAGACTTTGAGCCGAATATTGCGAGCAGAGGCTTGTGATATGTCAAAAGCGTAAATCTCCGACCGTGCAGACACTTTTGGAAACGGTGAACAGCAAACAGAAGAGCAAGAGCCTCGTTCTCTACCCTGCTGTATTTCATTTCTGCCGGGGTTAGTGTGCAGGATTAATCCCAGTAAAGATTGTAATGCCGAGACATTAGTGGGAGTGGGCAATAGTTTGATAGCTCGGATGTTCTCAGGATCCGGTCTGTGGCCGTTAGCATTGAAGATGAACCCCAAATACTTTCCCAACTGCAAGAAAAACTGGCATTTTTCTGGGAGTAACCGGAAACCGTTGTCCCCTTTCGCTCACGTTTATTTATCTATACGAATTCACCTCTTCTCACTATTGAAGCAAGATAATTTTCGAAGACAAAATACAGATGTACTCTTTTGTTAAACCTATGAGCCAGCGGAGATAAAAATAACTGTTGAATGATTACTGCAATAATAATAATAATAAATAATTAACAATTATTCTTACGACGAATATATAAATAATTTAGATGATAAATCTAGTGTAGATTATGTGAATACTAAATGATTACTGAAAGCATGATATATTTATATCAGTGCTGATGTAAAGCGAGGAATAAGAGGCAGTCGCAAATAGAGAAAACTATTTTTTGGGATATTATCGGGTCCAATTAGAAGTTTGTAAAGTATTAACATCTAACTATATGCGTGCTCTGTTTGACAAAGCGTAAGCTTTTGTTTAGTGTATCCATTGTTAATACGTTCTTTTCTATTCGAGAATTACTGTAATTTAGATGTACTCAATTTAGTTTAGATACGACTGTATTGTTTTGATTTCTTGTATGTTGTGATCCAGTTAGCCGTATATGTATTCATGTGTCCTTTTGGGTTAATTTGAGTCAGGAACAGATCAGACGACAGTTCCAGTCAAATTATCTCTTTCTTTACATACCAACCTATCAGGTCACAGGTCAGTGACATGGCAGTTTCCTTTTGTTCTACCCTCAAGGTCACTCGACCACTATTTGAACTCATAAGTTGCATGTCTTAGTTTGTACTAAGTAACCTATTGAGACAAGACCGTAAACAAGATCGAAACAACTCTGTCCCTATATATTAAGCACAGACGAGTGGGGCAGACTGATCAAAGATTTAGTAAATGTACTATTGTTACAAAAATCGTTTTCTTTTAAAAAAGGACAAGATGCGTTGTAGTTTCGATGGGAATTTTCATAAGGTAAAAAACCAAAGATGAACGAGATATTTATTGTTAAACTTCAAGTGAATTGAAAGCAAAGAAAATCACCAGTGATTCATTGAATCAGTAATTTACTATTAATAAATAATGCTATAATACTAGACTTACTATATTTAGCACTATACAAACACTGAAATGTTAGCACTAACAGTATCAAAGGAATATAGTAAATTTTAATTAGTTATTTGTAGATATAAGCAATGTAGACGACTTATTTTATAGAGTCTTACAGATAAAAACACTAGTTAATAATACAATACATATATAAAACATTTAACACGTACATGTTTATGAACTAAGCTTTAAGTACACATTGTATGTGTGCTAGTGATACATATGATTTAATTGCATAAATTTAGTCAACTTGAACTGAGTTCGAATTTATAAACTACAGCCAACTGATTTGAATATACTCACATCACCTAAACATGTTTCGATCCTATGTTCAAACTGGCCATTTTTAAAGTCGGTATAGTTGATTAAGGGCAACATGCTTCAATCATCTTATCCAATTGAGTAAACAAATCAATGAAAAGAAATTTGAAAATTTAGTGTATTAAAAGATAACAAGGAATAGTTATTACTCACACTGGATGTAATTGAACAGGTAAACGACAACATAACATGTGGAGAACACCTTTGTTATTTACCAAGTACGTATTAGAAAGAAATATTCGAACATTTAATTATTATAAAAAGATTTAAGATAATTCATCACACATTAATTTACTATTAACCGAGATATGACAAGGTACAAATTGTATTTTGTTTTATTCTACTGTTTTTCATTACCATATTTAACTCAGTAATTTGCATAACTAACTGACCTTGAAGAACATTTTAGACCGGTAAACAAAGAATGACCTACGGTACTGCATGTATAAATTAGTTTATTATTATGTTCGACAGGTAGATTGCTCTATTTCGCTCTTTAATCACTCATATTGAATATATATATATATATATATATATTTGTGTGTGATCCGCATGGATTGGTTTCATGCACAATGATTAAATTACTAAAAATACTAGAAATGAAAAATAAGAGTCATAAATTTAGAGCATGGTACATTGTTCAACTGCTACTTAATTTCACCAACGAGATCAATCACTTCACATGTTTTATATCTGTCTTATTTAATTAAATACATGAAATAAGTCCTACGTTTTTATGACTTATAAAAACTGGACTGGTTGTATGAGTGAGTTAAAGAAGGAGAGAGAGAGAGAGAGATAAATGCGTTTTGCAAGATTCGTAAATTACTAGATGAACACTTGTTAGAATAAAGAAAAATATAGACAACTAAATATATTAAGGTTTTTTTCATTCACTCATCCATTTGTAAAACAAATGATAATTCATTCTGGTTAAAATAAGCAAATGGTTCATTTCAGTGTTAAATTTTCAATGTCAATTATAAGAAATACATTGAGGTGATTTACAAAAATAATAATAATAATAGTTATATATATATATTGTGGTATAAAACAGACAGCATGATGATGATTAGGAATTGTAATTTCAGTAAAGCTTTCAAATTGGATAGCGAGAATAATACAATAAATTGAATAGAGATATATTAATTGATTGCATATTATGCTTCATACTAATTTGAATGTCTAGAAGATATCTGAAGTAGGGTAAAAGGATAAAATAATCAAAATTGAGGTTATATTGGTGTTATGATTAAATAAATAACTATTGCGATGATTCATATATTAGTTAGTGTTAAGTTGTTTACATATATGTAATCTCTGAAAAGAAATAGACTATTCCCGATAAACTAGTTATGAAAAATAACATACGACTTAGAATGAACATTCATCGACCAGTAATGCTATTCCACCTTTACACAGTAACATAGTAGTTGTATGAAGTTAACAAGATATATACACCAAAGGAAATAAACTCATAGTGGTATTTATTAAAGTCGACAATATCAAACTTAAAAATTATATGATTCAAATGAATGAAATGAATTTTCATTATTATTACCAGTCACGAATATAGCTTAACTATATTTATCAATATTACTATAAGTATTGTTATTAGATGATTTAAAAACTTGGTCACTAGAAGAATGATTTTAAACTAGGTTGGAAACATGAGATAATGACGATAAAACAGAAATATATATATATTCATAAGCATGTAACCGAGTTGTTTCAAGAATTACGTACTTAAACTATCAGCAATCAGTATCCAGTTACTGCTAATCGGAATATCTTTCAGTGTTTGACAGTTTAATCTTCTTACTTGAAAATCTGATCTATTCTATGATTAAGTCAAGTACCATGTCAGTACATTAAATGAAAAAAAAACTTATCTTTAAAGTGATTGTTAATATAGAGTGCTGCTAGTTTAGTTTTCAATTGATTAAACCAAAGAATTGAAACAACCTTTCAGTTTTTTTGGTATTTCTTTAGTATAATCTACTTAATTTGACGTTAGTTAATGAAGTTTATGAGGAAAATATGGAGAAGCTATACCTTACGGACGACCTAGAGGCATTCTAAAAGTACTTACTTAAGCCTGTTACTCCCAGTGACAAATAAGCCGCCGACCCGTATTCTCACACCTTCTCTATCCTGGGCCATCCTTTCCAGTTCTATCCAATTGTTCTTCATTCTTCTCATGACTGTCTCCATTTCTTAAGGTAAAGTTTCTTTGGTCTTCCTCTCTTCCTTTGGCTTTGCAGATTCCAAGTAAGAGATAGTCTTGTGACCCACTTGGTTAATTTCCTCAGCGTTTCTTCCTGATTTCTTCGTCCGCTGGAATTTGGTTTGTTCTCTCCCACAGTACATTGTTGCTGATGGTGTAGTTCAAAGTTCGCCAAGTTTCGACTCCATACAGTAAAACTGTCTCGACATTCGTGTTGAAAATTGTTACTTTTGTGTTGGCCGATAGTCTATTTGGGCTGCAGATGTTTTTTAATTGTAGAAATGCTGCCCTTGCTCAGCTAATCTGTGTCTTTACATAGGTATCACTGATGCTGCCTAAATAAGTAAAAGTTTCTATATCTTGTAAAGCTTCTGAGTCAAGTGCGATTTGATTGATACACATTGTGTTGCATCGGACGATCTTGTTTTTCCTTTGTGAATCGTTAGACCTATTGCTGCTGTGGCTTTTGCTACACTAGTCGTCTTCCCTTGCATTTGTTGTTGCTTGTGCGATATAAGAGCCATATCGTTTGCAAAGTCTAGATCGTCTAGCTGCATCCTCGCTGTCCACTGTGTCTTCATAATCCAGTTGATCGCCAGGAGAAAGAAAAAGAGTGTGAGTAAGCAACCTCGCCTGATATCAGTCCTCACCTGGAACGAGTCTGTGAGCTGTCCTTTCAGTTCAATCCGTCACAGGAATTCCTCATGATGTTGACTATCTCCTCAGGCACGCCGTGATATCGAAGAAGCCTTCGTAGTGTCATCCTGTCCACGCTGTTGAATGCTTTCTTGTAGTCAATGGAGTTGATGCACAGTGGTGAATTATATTCAAGTGATTGTTCCACAACGATCCCTAATGTTGCAATTTAGTCGGTACACGATCGATCCTTACGAAATCAAGACTGTTGATTTCGAAGTTGGGCATCTAAGAAGTCCTTCATTCTGTTTAACAATACTCTGTTGAGGACATTTCCTGGTATTGAGAGAAGAGTGACGCCTCCGTAGTTCTTACACTTGCTGACATCTACGTTCTTTGGTATCTTGGTCAGGTGACCTTTCCAGTCTGTTGATACTTGTTCTTTATCCCTAATTTTGCTGAAGAGGATGTGGAGTATCTTTGCAGTTACTGTTATGTCTAACTTCACTGCCTCAGCGGGAATGTTGTCTGGACCCGCTGCTCTGCCGCTCTTGATTTGTGTGATGGCCATACTGATAGCTTCAACTGTTGGTTGGCCAACATCGATTGGGATGTCCGTGGATGCTGCTTCGATGTTGGGTGGGTTCAGTGGGGCTGGTTAATTCAAGAGATCCTTAAAGTACGCTAACAACTTGTTTCGCTCTTCTTTAATGTCAGTGAATACTATGCCTTCCCTGATTTTCATTGGTCGTTCTGGTTTAAGATAATTCCCAGCGAGCTTCTTTGTTGTGTCATACAAGTGTCTCATGTCTCCTCCTCTTCCAGCTTTTCCTATAGTTGTGGCTAGATATTCCACAAATTTACGCTTGTCAGCATTAACGCTTCACTTCGCCTGCTTGTTCGCTTCTGCGTTTTCAGCCCATTCCTTTGCTTTCTCTGCTCTTGTTCGGTTGATTTTGATTTCTGCCTTCTCGATCCTCCTTTATTCAATTTTATCGAGAGTACCTACAGAGATCTTTTCCTTGTGATGCTGCTTCTTGCGGCCCAGAACCTCCTGACATGTTGAAGTGATTGCTTCCTTGATCCGTTTCCATTTATTCTCCATGGTAGTTTTTTCTGCATTGAGTAGATCGTGAAACGCCTGGAACTTGTTGCTGAGAACTATCTTGAATTTGTTAAGCTTTCCAGTATCCCAAAAAAAGTCCGTATTAAACTTTTGTGATGTTGTTCGCCCCGTTGTTCAGGGTTTTTTGAGTTTCAGTTACACCTTGGACACCTTGAGTGTTGATTTGAGGCCAAAGCAGCTCCTCTCTTGGTTCCCACATTCTCCATGGTCCTTCTGAACTATTTATTGATGTAAATGTGGTTAATTTGGTTGTGTGTAGCGTGATCCGGTTAGCGTTTTTTTAGCGAGTTAGTTTTCTGCCCAACCCTCCTCCTTTATCCAAACTTGGGACCAGCAGTGGGTCGAAAGGGGGTTAAGGTGGAGTGATCTTACAAAATTCCAGCCACTTACAACATAGGGTTGGTAATTAGCAGTCCAGGTTAAGGTTTTGTCCATGTACTGGCATTAGCTGTACAGCGAGAATGCTATATGGCCAAGTGGATTGATTAATTTTACGCAAAAATCTAAGATACACGATCTTCAGTCTGATTGAATTTATCGGTAAAATTTAGTTCCACCGAAAATCCATGTTTGAGGTAACTTAGTAAACTACTATATACAAAGATACATGTAATCACTATGCATTAAGTAATCACTATGACCAATGCATAGTGTAAGTAGCTAGAACTTTATGTAGTGCCCGGTTGCCTAAACAGAAGTAGACAGAATTGAATTCGGACCTAAAATTTGATGATTGAAAGTCAGTCAGGTATATCAACTAATAAGACATGGCTGTCTAACACATTGGGAAAAATCAAATAAACGTCATACTTCTTATAAATCAACATAGTTTTGTAGTTTCTAGATGCACCATGAATATGACTTGTCAAAAAGAGTAACTGTCCACAACTCATGACTTTTGATCTCTCAAAATTAGGAAAAGAACTTTTTATTTCAATAGGGAGATAGTGTGAACAAGTTATTAAGTTTTGCACTAATACAACCAATTAACTCAAAAGAAAAGTATCTCCTGATGA
Source organism: Schistosoma turkestanicum (assembly GCA_944470395.2). Classification (NCBI taxonomy): domain Eukaryota; kingdom Metazoa; phylum Platyhelminthes; class Trematoda; order Strigeidida; family Schistosomatidae; genus Schistosoma; species Schistosoma turkestanicum. The sequence continues at coordinate 16,953,635 of OX103972.1, read as the reverse complement.
TGTTGTTCCGAAGAACAATCAAAATTTTACAACCAAAACATCCAAATGAGTAACTACAACACTTACAACATAATATATATTTAATTCTACCACAATTATCAGTCTGTCCATTTAATTTCTTACATCGTAGCCCGAAAAATTGTTTCTTTGTCCGACTACGTGTATGTATGTAAACGATGAACAAAATAAAATATCTGTGTATTATTTCAAACTGTTTCTTTTTTATTATGATTTACTTGTCCTAATCATTTTAGTTAGGTTAGTTTTACCAACCATCATTGGTCTATGTAACCCGATCAATTACCTTCTCATTCACACATATTCCTGACCTTACAATCATTACTAAGATGATCCGGTCGACAGAAGCTTTTAGTTAATTAATTTTCTTCACTGTATAGGTCAATAAATTCAAGTAACACTCTTTGAATTTAAAGTTCTCTTAAGTATTTTCTATGCAGAATTTTTATGAATCAAAGTAACGTGAAATTCCCAATGAATTATTTTCTAATTACAACTCCTATTGTTAATTGCTCAAAATTCTAAATCAATTCCACATAACAGTTCACTTAGTAATAAGATTGTTATTATTTTAGTAATTTGAATTTTTTTTTTAATTTTTTTTTAATTAACTATATTAAATTCTTTTCTTAATTGTTTAACTGCGTAAACAATGTAAGCCTAATTGAAATAAGGTGAAATGATTTTTACAGTACGATTATCTATTCTCTTTACTGTGAATTTATTCATTAGTCATACACTGATGTTCAAGCATTCGGTTAATCTTATTAAAAGATCTAATGAGATAATCAAATATTTCAATTCCATTATTCTGACCATGTTTCATCTATTTCTAATTAAGAGTAAATGCCACATTATATGAAACCATAGCTGAACGAAATGTAAACAATAGGATTCAAACATTTTAACATATGTAAAGAATTGTACCATAACTTCAGTTCCATTGATTATCATAAGATTGACTTATGATCTCAATTTAGATCAATGAGTAATCTTACCATATACAAGCGAAATATTAATTATTGTAACAAGTAACTAATTGAAGACTATTTTCTACATTGTCTATGGATTTGATGAGCATGTTACATAACTATTTAATCGAATGGTGTACTATAGTGTTGTATACTATTGTCCCTGAATAATAATGCAGATAATTCATATGAGCCATTATAATTATTCGATCTTAATTGGATAACAACAGTGCTAATACTTCTATTACCTCTACCTATTATGTGATTTGAATTGACAATTGCAACTCTGTGCTGATATGGTTTGGCAACTTGAACTGATGTACGTACGTTGTAACTGATTGACTGACTGACATTAGATCTTAATTAGATAAAAAGTGTCAAAATGAATGTCGGATAGTAGAAAGAAATCTAAAGCGACACAGAAAAAAAAGGAATGTGTACGATAGACGGCCACATTATACTCGTTATACCTCAGAATACTATTGTGAAAAGTAATGTACTATCATCGGACATTTACCTACTCTCAAGTTTAAAAACGAAATTTGAATTACTGAGATCCATATGTGCAAGTATTTCATGACATAAAGTGGACATTTGACTGCATTGATCCAATCTCGAATCTAACATTGCACATACATCCTAAATGCAATCAATTTACGAGGTCATTTTACTTAAGGACAAATAATGATAATTAAAACTGTTAACAATAAATACAGATAAACCTTACAAATAATATGTTATTCAAACTTTCAACTTGTAACCGTAAACACACTAGTACGCAAAAGATTTAACAAATTAACTCCACTGACCTGATATGTGAAATCCAGTGAAAACGCTTGTTCATTAGAATGATGATTATGTACACCTAGAGGATAAACAGCCAATTGTTTTTTGGCATTAATCACATGATCACATGTAAATGTGACAATTTCATTGGGTAATTTACCAGATGGTATAAATATTTGATCTATAGCTTCACTGAATGGTTGCATTGTACCACCAACTAGAAGGACACTTTTAGCTTCTTGTACTAGATCTAATAAAAATACATAGATAATAAAAATATAATATCAATTAGATTTTAAAAACAAAACAATGAATGTCACGCTATAATAGATAAAAATTATTGCTTAACATCAATTATAGATGAGATGAAAATTGACGTTTAGTTTTGAAGATAAATGCGGGGTCATTTTTTTTAACAAAAAAATAGTTTCATCTCAATTATATTGAATTCATTAAAATAAACAATTGTTTTTAGTTTTTTTCAAAATGTAGAAAAATTAAAACTACATCTATTCATAAGCCTATTTAGGCAAAATTTTATATTATATATTTTTATGATACGTCAATATGATGATACAATTTGAATACAGTATAACTACATTAAGCAAGCAGAATTTCCTAAATCATTCAAGTTAGCTCCATAGATTTTAATCTATAAATAATGATATACAGAAAATTGTACTGTCACGGGAGATTAGTGAAGATTGTATGGATTGAAAATAGTTCACATTTCAAACTGCCTATACTTAGACAACTAATGGAAAAGTGAGCAGAACAGATAACTACTTTGACCTAGATAATAGTGTGCATGTAAACAACAGAAGCATCAAATCAAGAAATTTCAATCTCTTTTGCTTCCGGTCAATTTATGGGAACTAATGCACCTCATTTACACATCTGGGCAGCAAAATTGATAAACAAAGTGAATTGGATGCAGAGTAGAAGATACAGATTGGCAAAGCGACGGCTATGTTTCGACAATTGAAAAATATCTGCAACTTAAAACAAGTATCGATCAATACCAAAGTCGCAATTATCTGTACAAACTTCAAGACAGTTCTACTGTATGGACTCGAAACTTGGAGAACCACGAAAGTCATCACAAGATACAGGTGTTTATTAACAGATGTGTACGCTAAATACTTTGTATCCGCTGGCCACACACCATCAACAACAATGTACTGTGGGAGAGAACAAACCAGATTCCAGAGGAGGAAGAAATCAGGGAGAAGAGCTGGGAATGGATAGGATACATTGAGGAAAGCACCGAAACGCGTTACAAAACAAGCCCTCACTTGCAATTCTGAGGGCCAAAAGAGTAGAGGAAGACAAACGAACGCTTTACCTCGATAAATAGAGACAGACGTGAGAAGAATGGAGAACTAATAGATAGAACCGGAAATGAAGGCCCAGAATAGAGTGGGTTGGAGAATGCTGGTCGGTGGCCTATGCTTCATTAGGAGTAACAGGCGTTAGTAAGTAACTCATGCATCTCCCAATGTCCTAACTGCATAAAAAAAGCCAAGACGATATTATTTCATAGATTAGAATCCAAATAAGTTTCTTACCTTTTAAATACCTTCCAGGATTTAAAAATATCACACGTAGACACAAATCTAGGGTATCATCTGTACAGTCATTTGACGAAGATGATACATCAGATGGAGAGATTGATAGATTTAATTTTGTTGAGTTTTTCATAGGTTCAATAATTATACGTGCATCTTCTTCAGAAAATTCTAAAGCTTGAAGAAAGCTATGGAATTTAAATAAACTAGAACCGATCCCTTCGGATTTTTCAATATCTATTTTAGATTTTTTATTTGAAATACAAACCTGAAAATGAATTGAAAGCTTGTAAGTGCAATTCAGAAAAGACATTTAAAAATATTTTATATTTTTCAGATAATGTCTATACAGGCTCGAGAAAATTTTATTTATCCACATATATATACATTCTAGATGAAATTTATGGTTAAGCATTTCAACTTTTACCAGTGATTCCACCTTCGGTAACTGGAGATGGGTAATATGGTACTCTAGACCTACGTATTGTGCCAGTTGGCATGTCCGGAGGGAGTTGACGCTTCTTCAACATATCCAACGGAAAAATAAGTCGTTCATATTAGTGGCCATATTGTAAGTTGGTGGATATAATTCGGTTAGTATTAACGGACTAACCAAACATGAAATTGTTCACTAGTCAGCGATTATTATGCTACAGTGATACTGTTTACGTAATACATCAAAGCATAACATTAATCATTTACTGGATACACAGATTCAGGTGCTTGGCTTCAAACCATACGCTAAATGAAATATAGTGATAGTTACTTGACCGTCTAAATTGAAGAGGGTTACTGATTTCAACACTGAATACTGTGATAAAAGAGGTTTCAATTAATAGCTCATAAAAGATACTTTGAGTGGAGACATCTCAATAAACGCTTTCTTAATGTCATAATTAGTTAATGAAAAAGAAATATTCAGTCCAGAAATATTGCGTTGGTTTGTGAAGATTTGAAACATTTTGTACAAATGGAAACCTACCAGAGAAATTGTATCGTCAACTGACCAAATTATACAACTGTGTTTTAACTTACTTGACTTGTATTTCCACACTTATTATTCGCATCAGAATATTTTCTTTTCATAGTATTTAATAAATTTGTCATTTTTGAACAAGCTGTTTGATTAGTTGCAACATTGTCTGAATGTTTGAAATTTTTGCGTATATTAGACCATTTAGAGAAACCAATTAATTTCATGATAAAATGTTGATATTCCAAACAATCAATAAATTCGCTTAAATTTATATTGTCTAAATTCGATTCAGAAAATAATTTATTCACTGTTTTAATAATAACATTAAACGATGTGGAAGATAATGATAATTGAATATTTTTAAGCGTAGTATTTAAATAAAGTTTCAATTGTTGTAAAAAATGTTTCATTTGACGTAGTCTTAATATAAGAAATGATGATAAACGTGAACGATAATATTGTAAATAATCAGAAAATAACTCTTCCAATTTGTTTATATCATTCATCAATGACAAACTGACTGACATTGACGATGCTGTTGCTTCTAACAAATTATGTGCTTCATCAATGATAACAATGGAATTTTTTAGTGTTAAACCAGATGCTAAACGATTTGATAATTGCAACAATGATGAATATGGTACTAGAATTAATTGAGCTAATGGTATACCTTTACGATTAGCATAATATGGACAGCCAATTTGAGATAATTGTGTATTGTCTAATGACGTCTCATCTTTTTGGTATTCTTTCGAAGTACTACTCACTGTCTTAATCGATTTGGATGACTGACTTAATTGTTTACCTCTAATACTACTAGTTATGTTTAAAGCTGAATTTCCAATTAATAGATGTTTGGATAAATTATTAACAGCTGTTAAATTACGCATTGGACATTTAAAATCTTTCGATTGACCTTCTTTATGAGTACGCGGTCGATTCAATTCGAGACAAGCAATATTAATCAGATCTGGGTGTTTTAGTTGGTAAATGTTTTCATTAATACATAATAAATTTCTTGATGATAATTGAATTATTGTAACTTTATCAAATAATGTTTTACATTTTTCAAATTCTTTAGCTATTTGTCCAAGTTGAGAATGGGTTCGACTACAATAAATGACACGTAATAATCCATTATCAGATTCTTGTTGTTGGTTTTCAAACTGTTGATTTAATTCAGTTTCATCGAATTCATTAATTTTATGTTTATTGAATAAGTTCTCATTGGGTTGACACAGAAATATATCATCATCATCATTGTCATGGTGATCATCGGGAACGTCTATGATATTTTTCAATTGTTCAATATCAATAGTATCAGCATTCGCTTCAGTTATAGTTATTTCATCAACATTTGAAGAATCAATGTGATGTTTAGTTAATAATGATGATGATGAAGTGGATGAAGATAATTTTATTTTCTCAATTAATTGTAAACTAGACTGATAAATTAATAGATCTTCAATTTGAGGTTCAATTTGTTGTTTTAATAAACGATTTTTATCATATTCCATTATCCAATCGTATCCTTTAGTATTATTCTCTTTATTTTCATGATTCATTAATTTTAATTGAGATTGAAGATTATTTAATAACATTATTTGTTTTTCATTATAATCTAAAAGCCAACGTAATGTTGCTGTTAATAAACTCAATGATTTGCCAGTACCAGTTGGACTTTCAAATATACCACAACAATTAGATTCCAGCGTTTTATAGACTGTTTGCATCAGTTCCAACTGTTGTGAATATGGTTTAGGATAAGGAAAATCAATAAATTGATTTGGTATAGTCATTGATGAGTGTAATTTATCAGTAATTTCTTTTTCTGTTACTGTAGTAGTTTGTTGGTGAATATCAGTCAAATTGGATGTTAAATTAGTAATATTTAATTCCAAAAGTACTTGATCTCCAACTGAATCATTATAGAAATCATCGTCCATCTTATACATATGTCTATGAAAATAAAAGAAACAAACAACAAAATAACTAATGTTAGAGAGAAGAAGAGTAATTTTTGAAAGTCAGCGAACTGCTGAAAAGCTATGTCAACGTTTGACTCCGGTATTGTATGTAGCTAGTTTGGCAAAGCGCCAGGAGAATCATGGTTCACAAGTCGGCTAAACAGTCCTAATTAGAACGAAATCTAGGATCGGACCGATTACCACCAAAAGATCTATCGATAAATTGGATATCACAATGTTTTTAGAAAGAAAACTGACCAGAAGTCAGTCTAGCAACCACTAACAATGAAGCTACTATATTTTCATAAAACCTGAAGTTTAAGATTCCTAAATTGCATGAAATTTTGGTTACCATATAGAAGTTGCTATTTCCTACCAAACATAACAGCTAATTTAAGTATTATGAGTGTTTTTATAACACATGGGATCATGGAAATTATCACATGCACTCAAGAATAATATATAAATTTCTCGATTTTTAAAGGTAAATATTAGTTATCAAGTATTATAGTCATACAAATTAGAGTAGGTGATGTAGTTGGATTGGCTGATCAGCAATTTTTGAATAAAACAATAAATTGAAAAAAAAAAGAAATGAACTCTGTCTACGAGAAGATGACTCAAAAGCAGAACATAAACGTATACACCAATAAATAATACAAAGAAAGTATGAAAAATGTGATCGACTACTATTTATCAATAGAAATATAATTGTTAAAATAACAAAAAGCTGTCTGATAGAGTAAGGTTTTATTGTTTGATGAATATATTTTCGATTGTTAAAACTGAAAGTGGTTAAGCGATGGCCGTTCAAGAGATCGAATGATTGTCTCAAGTAATCGAATGATTTGAGGTCAAAAACAGGACTGCTAGCCAGAAGAATAGGCTGTTTCTTCTAAAAAAAAATAGTAAGATGCTTAAGTTTGATAAATCATTGTTGAATATCAATTTAGTAGGTAGCTCACTCTACAGTGAATTGAGTTCTGACTGTTAGACTTAATTCTCGCTCATTATGTTAAGTTGAAAGACGGATAAATTTGTGTTTAAAATCTGATTATTCGTAGCAAACAAAAAGTTTTATGAACATAAACATCCACTATTGATTGAAATCTCAAAACGATATGTTTATGAAGAAATGATGAGTGAATTCATAAGTAAAGCAGATGAGAAAGAAATGTAGTTATTTGCCCAAATATATCACTTTATATTGATGAGACCAAGTAACGAAAAAACCTCAATATCTTCATTTCATACTGTACTTCTATTAAGTGAGATGTAGTTTGTCAAAGAGATTAACTCATTCGTTACTTATATATATATAGGCATGAGCCAAACTCTAGGTGTAAAGACTAATGATACTAACCGACTGCCTGAAACGAAATAGATGGAGAGGTGTTCAATCCTGGGACTTAGAAGCTGTAACTTGAAAACCTTAACTATTAAATCACCATCAGTATCGCAACTAGTGATTTGCAAGAAAAATATTATATCACTAAGAATACTACTGAAGTAAATCAGTATCTGAATAATCCGCATATCATGCGGCAGAATTTTGTCACCAAATAATTACTTGGAATATTAAACACCAAGTGATTGTTAAGCTTGCTCAGGATATTCCACTATGAACTGTTTAGACCCAAACAATTTCACAATCTAACGAAATAACACTAGGCAGTTTTATAATAATTATGTGTAAAACGTTAACTGACCGCTAACTGATATGAATATGTCAGTCCAGAAGAAGGTGGATTTCGACCCGAAGAGCTCAACGGTAACATTTCAAACTATGAAATTGGGTGACCTGGACTTGAAATTCATAAAAGAGTAACTGTAAGTAGGCCCAACTAGCGAATAGTAAACAGTATAAGATCTAGGCCTAGGATTTCCTGCTGACTATTTTAGATCACCAACATGATGGAATGTTTAGTTCTTCTTGGTATGAGTACAAACACTACTAATTTACCGATATGAATGCACTGTTTAGCCGTTTACTTCAATCACTAACGTTTGTTATGTTAAAACACAAACAGTAAGTACGAAGACCCGGTGATGAAAATCATAGAAACAATTTTAATCTCTTCAAAAACTGTTCCAGCATAACAGTCTATATTGACTTGAAGATGAAAGTACATTTGTAAAAGTAGAAACGCTTCAATAATTCTATCTATCAAAGTAATCAGTAATTTTGTTTTAAACAAGAGCATTTCTAAATGATCTAAAATAACTAAAAATCAATTTGGAAGTGCATGTACTCTCAAGGTTACCACCTCACATATTTCACCACTTACTAATTAAACCTGTTAAAATAAACTTAATTCAATGACTAGGGTGTATATAAAGAAGTTATTAGAAATAATGAAATAAAAACTGGCATGCACCTGAATTTTAGAATAAATGATATTTCATAAATTAAATTCAACGTATTGACGGTAAATTAGGTTTTAATTCTTTTTGATGTCACACCCAAATGTCACATGATTTAGGCGGAGATAATTTGGAGATGTTAAAAGATAATAATAATCGCAAGAGGTGGAAATTTCAGTTTCGGTTCAAAAGGAAAACTGTTATTCAAAGAAAACATGTTTGATTATTAATTCAATTGTATTAAAGGTTCATATCGAGATAAATACCAATAAAAAAAATCAATTTCAGACCTGTTCGAATTAGAAACCTCAAAGTCATTGACCAATGCACGTTATTTGTTAGTTAAATGAGGTATGATTAACCAATACATCTTGTAACTCAATGTACAGAGAACTTAACTATCACATTTAAAATTCCTACTTTGAAGTTGACCGGCACTCTAATACATAAAGGTTATGTTTGTTTACTAAAACAATTATTACTATTTATAATGACTCAATACATTCACCGGAAAGATTTTGACTGCTTCAGTACGATGTGAAAAAACATATTCATCATTCATACGACAAGGTGGGACACCTAGTTATTACATTCAAATCAAAAATAAGATCTTATAGTTCAACCAACGATATCGATTTAATTATATAAGCATTAGAATGCTTATTTTTATTTCAATAGCTTTGGCATTTTTATCCCACTACAGTTGTTGTACACACAAACAGATACAAATGAAAGAGTAATGTTCAAATAAATTTTAAATTCTATTGTAAAATATCTGATCTCCAGCAAATGGATTAAATAACGTTTATCGCATAACAAAGAAAACTCAGATTTTGGACCAATAGTTAAAATTAAACTTTAAAAATAAAAAGGTCATTTCAGTCTCATTAGTTGGTTGTTTGATTACATAAATATGGGCGGTTATTTTAAATAACACACTGGATTTTATATAGAAGTGAGTTGAATTAAATTTTCGTACGATCACAAAGTAGATATTCAACCATATATTAAAATCAGTTTATCAGTGTAGCACGTGTATTTCTTATCATAAGCCGACGATCATTACCTATAAGCCTTTCCGAATGTGGAAGAATGTGATACATCTGCATCTGAATAAATAAAAGTAATGCGTTCAAGTTGTTAAATTAGTTTATTGGAATGTGTACAATTTTAAATAACTTGATTAAAAGTATAAAGTTAAATCGCTTATACATGGGATATAAATGATTAGTAGTATTGCGTTTCAAAGATGTATTAGAGTGGTTAGACTCGGATACTAAAGTGGCTAGTCAATCAGCTGCGACGTAGAACTTCGTACGTACGTACATACATAAATTCAGCACGGCTACTGAGACCATTCGGAATAGGTATAGCACACGAAAACCAACAGAATCACTTCAATCAATCCTATGTAGACCAAAGGACAAATATCATCTACAAAATAAACTGCTCAGACTGTGAAAAACACTACATAGGACTAAGTGGTCGGCCTCTTCAGCTTCGTTTACGTGAACACCGATTAGCAGTCAAACGCCACATTTCTTCACTACATACGGACAATTATGGACACACATTCGATAGGAAAAATGTGGAAATACTGGATAGGGGGAGCACAAAGAACACTAGAGAATTTTTAGATGCTTAGCACTCAGGTCAATTAGCAATTAACAAACGCATCGACATTGACCCAATTTACAAACCAATCAGAAAAATCATAGGACATAGATCAAGAAACAGATCAGAAGGGGGATGCATTCAAAATAAAGGTGTGTACAAAGACAGGTTTAAGGTCAACAGCATCCAATCAAGAATGAGTTTAACAGATTAGGCTACGCGTCAAAAGTGGAGAAATTCGAATACTTCACTCCTATCTGCAGTTTGTACTGATGATGGTGTTCAGAAGAACAGTGAAAACTCCACAACCAAAACACTCAACTCAGAGAACGAAACACCACCACGACCATCCACCTAAGCTACAAATTTTCTCCACCATCACAAAACGGTATAATTGATCTCGAATAAGCGGAAAGCATGAAGAGCTACAGAGTAAGGAATAGTGAATCAAAGAAGCAAATTCTCCCTATACAGCTACAGTGCTAATCAAAAATATGTTGGTCATAATAAAAGTAATTTATGGAAGTTTTTAAGTTGAAAAGTAAAAAATTGGTACAATTTGTAACAGATGCATATATTTCAGGATAAGATTCATCTCAGCATAATACACGACAGGGGACTTAATAATTGCAGGAAAATAATGCAACTATGTAAAATAAAATACATAGCTATGATGCTTAACTTAGTATGTGAATTACACACTACTCAATGATAGTAATCGATGGTTTGAGATCTTGAATGACATGGCTCAAAACCGTTTGCAATGGCGCACGTGCATCCATTCTTTGTGCTCTCTCAAATCCTAATCTTCTGAACTCCTTATGACCGTTTTTATTCTCTTTTTTAACTGATTCCTCTGAGGTATGCATCTCGAACGATATATCCGATCATTAATCTCTCTGAATACTGCTAATACTTTTACTAGCTCTACTACGATGGATTTTGAATTGACGACTGCATCTGTGTGCTATTGTGGTACGGCAACTTGAACTGATGTACGTACGTACGAAGTTCTAAGTTGTAACTGGCTGACTGACACACTACTCAAGAACAGAATACATCTTGTTTTCGAGAACTATAAGTTTACTAGTAGATACTGTGACCAGTATATGCGCCTTTGAAGACTCTATTACTAAGATTAAACGACCATCCAAGGCTTTTGGGTTTTAAGTGAAATATAACAGTTTCAACAACCCTATACTGATAATAGTGTGACAAATTAATTAAACGAACCTATAGATACAAAACTTCAGTTTGAGAAGTCAAGTAACTAGTCGAAATAAAATTAACACTGTTTTGAATATTGCAAAAGTATATAAAAATAAATAAGTATCCATATAAAGATTTTATTTGCGTTAGCATTTCACAGATACTTTGGTGGCCCAGAATCTGACTCAGATTTGGACGAACGATTAAATATACTATGAAATAAATCTTTTATTCTTAGGAGAAACTCGTTCGTGCGACGGCAGTAATAAAGAGCAGAAAACGGATTTAGTTGGATGAATTTACTTCACACAGTTTTTCACGTCGATGGAGGCGAGGATAAAACGCAGGAAAGCGAAGTAAAGAAGGAGAGTGGATCAGCACAACTTGAGACATGACTGAGTATTTGTAGGCAGGATAAATAATCTACATGTGGTCAACGAAGTTAGCAATGCACAGACGCACTTAAACAAAAGCCAAATAATAAGCGAAGTGTGAATAACTCAAAAATTGATTAATTAATTTGTCTAAAAACTGGGACAAGCCCTGTGGGCTCGACTTACTAAGGCACACTACAATACCCACGAACTCAATGGTTGAGTAGGATTGAACTGAAAAGCTAGGAAAACTACCAAATGAGAGCCAATGAACATCACTTAACATCTAGGTAACATACATTTAGAAAGCCAAAAATACTAACATGCACATATATTTCGAGCGATTCATGAAGTGATACCATACGTTCATATGATTTGAACCAAAAGTTCTGTTAAGAACCATGAAGCATCAAGAAGGAAATCCCATCTGTAAGTCTCAGCGACTGAAGTTTAATTCAATTCGGTCCAAACACTTCCCTTTTCCGAACGAAACGTTGGGTTTACTCAAAGTACAATGGTTGAGACATACAAATACTATTTCTCTCTTTAATGTTTTACATTAACTCGGTGCCCTATCACTGTGAAACTATTCGTTTCAATTTAGACAAAAGTTCTTATAATAGTGAAATTTGTTTTCAAGACCTGCCTCACGAGAGCGATTCCCAAACTGAGTTTGTGGAACGAAAAGTAGGAAAGGTAAACTGGTAAAATTAAATACATTGAAGAAATCGATTACTAGTGATTAGATTTAATTAGAATACTTGTATGTTTATTTATTAAACACTGTGATTTATTAGTTTCTTTTAAATTTCGATGATAGATAATCGACTAAGTAAATGAATTTATTAATCTATGGTTTTATTTGTACATAGACCTGGTAAAAATTCTTTCAATATCATTAGTATTCATATAATTTGAGATATGATGTTGTTATTTGTTTTCACGTTTTTAATATGCAAACATGTGCATTAAAATTAGACGATCAAATTATCACACTCATACTTTTAGTCAGTCAAAATGTGTATCAAACTGACTAGCATAAATATGTATGATCTTATGACATAAATTAATTTTCAATTACATGTGTATACGCGCATATTGAACAACACCATAGATAGGTGGACTCAATTTAAAGCGAATTCACATAATAAATCATAAATCAACAATTTATAATCATATTATACATTCATTCCTTATTCACATATCAATGAAAAACCGCTTTATTAAAACAGTGTATGTAACAAATGAGAAGTATTTGTTTTTAAAAAAAGAATATATATTAAAATTAATGCTATTTTATTACGAAAATCGATATAACAATGATCAAATATGAAAAAAAAACATGCGGCTAAAGGAAAAACATCGATAGCAAAAAGGAGTAACGAAGAGTTATAGATATAATAAGAGGAGAGTACAATATAACAATATCTTCTTCGTTAACATAACGTGATTTGAGAATTATAAAAATCAGTGTAATTTATTTGGAATAGTAGCCTACATTCCAACAACACTAAATGAGGTATATTGAAGAAAGGAAAGAAAATAGAGTGGAAACCGACAAAAATTAAAAAGGTTAATAATAGAAAGAAAATATTTGAGATGAATAATATGCAAACATAAAATGCAAACACTGAAGTGTGCATTTTATCCACAAAAAAAAAATTGAAATTTTTTTATAAATTGTGATTGACAGATTACACATAGATTTCTTTCTAACTAGATGAACTTATTATGTTAGAAATAAATTATAATACTGTTAAATAGTATAAACTCTTCTTATGAATTAGAGAATCCAACAACAACTGACTTTGACACTATGTCAACCAATTTCTAAAGTAGATAATTCTGAGAGTTAGACAAATAATGAAACCATAGAGTGAATAATAATAAGTTGAGATGGATTAAGATGAAAAACATCCCGATGTAAAAAACAAAGATGAGTGCCGAAAAAAAAAAGACCGAATCTAAATGTGCTAAAACTGAGATAAGAAGCGAATGAATGTACCAACTTAAATAACTGTACGTAGTTGATGTAGGAGACACTTCAGTTGTTGAATTATATTCGTATATGTTTGATACATACAAGAGAATAGGTCTCTAGGGAAAAATTTAATTACATTAAGATAGACAATGAAAAAAGTTGAATAACAATAATACTGTATTATTGTTCCATAAAAATTACTTTTTTTTTTTAATTTAAAGAAGCAAGTTGTCATTTTAGTCAGTATAAAGGAATGAATGATACAAGGTATAAATTTAAAACACTGTGTATCAAATGAATACAAAATGGAATGATGAAAAACAAATTAACCAACTGACAAGGGAATATAAAACTTTTAAACACAATTATATCATCTTCATGTTGGTTTACGACCACATATACTATAGGCAAAACGTTCATAGTCTAATGCACCAGAATCTCCCATTGGTCCATTTAATACAGACATATTCTGTAAACAATATTCAGCATCATCGGTAGAAAGACGTTCTTTGATATCTTGAGCAGTGATGTAGCCCTATAATAATGATAACAAGAGATTAAAAAAATTACATTTTTGTTATTCAATGGAATAATAGATTAGGAAGAATGGAAATCCATAACATTACAAGTAACAACTGATAAAGCGATCAAATCTTGATCTCAATATCATGACGGATAGATATTTACAATATTCACTAATTTTTCAAAAACTGACTCAAAATGAACTTCAGTTCAAACTGTAAGGGACTGACAACGCTATCAACTGACTTATACAAGTTATAGATTGGATAATTCGAAGAGTAAATGAATTTTTTTGCATCATGTTTAAGATGGAATGTTGCAGACTTTTTAATTTCACATTATCTGCACAAAAGAGCGATTTCCTAAGATTATCTGGTCATCGACAAAAATGCGGCACCAAAAGTTGATAGTGTTAAACAAGTTGAACATGGAGCTAAATGTTGTGCGTGGAACGATACATATTTTCCATGTAGCTGGCTAACTTGATCATCTGATTAGGTAGGTCTTTTAAATGCATTACAAAGAGCAGTAACTCTCGTACTCCCAAGTTGGAGACCACATTACTTTTTATTCAGACTTAAAATTAATGGTTATGGGAAACCGTTAAGTTGATATATTCGCTTTAGCTTGTTGATAAAGACACTAAACACGTAATAAAAAAGAAAGGAACCGAAAATAGCGGGATATACACAAACTGAGCTACAGTACAAAAACAGGAAATTAGAGTAAATTAACCAAGGATTTAAGTGGAAAACTTGAGCATACAGTTGTCTAGAGCCTAAAGACTTGTCTTTAATAGAACACTGATGACTGTCGGAAAGGAACTGTCAGAAAGTCAATTCTTCAGATCGCTACCCTAATTTGTTTAATTAAAATGAATACCAAGTGAATTTTGCAATTTTGATAAAATTGTGCAAACAGTTGCATACATAACTATGTGTACAACTAAACTAAAGCATGTGATAACGATTTTTTAAACACTTGAATGATTTATAAAATATAAAATTTGCAGTAGGATAGGGATTATTAAAACCACAGTTATACAATAGTCTGTGAATACTAGTTTACCTTATCGCCTCCCATTGTTTTAAATGATTGAATAAGTTGTTCTTCAGTTGCCTCATCAACATCATCTTTTGTCATAAAGTTTAAGAATGCATCGAATGATATACGACCTGTATGACCGGGATCCACTTCACTAATAATACGTGAGAAGTCCGTTTCCGCCTGACAATTTGAAACAAATAAATAAAAAACGATAAAAGAATAAGGAATAGATTTTTTTACAGATAATAACAAAAAGATTGTTGAATCATTTGGATTTCTGTAATCAAATAATACGAACCAATTATTTATTTATCGAATACACATAAATACTGGTATGAAATGGGCACCACGATAAATATGTACCACGCAAATAAGAAAATGATGTGAAGCTGTAGAAGAAGGAGGAGGTAGGGTCAAAACAAAAAGCCGTAAAAAATGTGGACAAAAAGTTTGTAATCAGGGAAACACATCAGCATCTTTAATATAATCGAAAAGATTTCTTCTCATTAAAGAAACCATTTCGACTTATCAAAAGAATGAAATGCTATATTACAGTACGATCACCATCGACTTGTATCAAATCATGTTTAACAACTTTTCAAGCTGCTACGGGTCTCTTTCAGGGAGTCGTGATGAAACATTGGGAGCCAATCTTTAACATTTTTCTACACCACAACTTTTATATAATTTCCAACCAGGAGTAGAGTCAGAAATAACGCACGATGTGGAAGCCACCGGCATCAAGCAGGTTATTGTAACAGTGTCAGAGAACACATTACAAACATGACGTTGCCACTGAATCTCAGTAATTTCTCGGAGATAACCATGATAGAACATAGAGTCATCGAACATCATTTACTAGGAGAGACCAGGTTTTGCAAGCAAATTTCAAAGCTAGTCTCACCGATGTGCTGTAAGCCCGACCTATTATAACCACATCAACATCACGACAGCACCAAAGATAGCCTATATTGCTACAACCTCTATGACTCTCACTGTATTTAAATTAATCTCTTTACTTACGTCATCGACAGCACTCATACGACTACCCAGACAGACGAACATTTAGACTACTAATGGCTTACCATTAAGATTAAGTGCAGACACAAGCTCTTATCAGACTTGTTAAAGTAATTTGCATTTGGAAGTTTCAAAGTACATATCATACCTACGAATATTGATTGTGAACTGATTAAGTAAGATTCGTGTACCTTGAGTGCTAAATAAGTACAACTTCATGTACTGAGTCAACTTCACTTTAATGAACACGAAACAAACATGTGACTAATGACGACGGCAACAATCAACCGATGATATGTTGTAGAGAACTGATGGCATATGATAAATTAGATTTTATTTTGCTTGATTGTTGTGTTATCTTTATTCCAACTTCGACAAGATTGATTGACTTAATGAACTTCATCAAACCTCGTTATTTCTTTGTAACATTATAATAATAGATATAAAACAATATCTACAGTTAGTGTACAAGGATGAATAGTTAGTGAAGCTAATAGTTCATTGTTTAAAAGCTTGTGTTTCAAATAGCTCAGTTCTTTAATGAATATATTTTGGTACTGTGAAAATACTTGATTTCTTCAACGATGAATTTACGCACTGGTATCAACTAACATCAACTTAGGAGTGAAAACCCAACATTACTAATATTTCCTTTCAAAAGCACACATTTTTGAAAAAAATAAGAATTTAATATAAAATAATCTTTTTTCTGTAGTGTAATTTCCCTCGGTGTAAATGGTAAGTGAGCATTCACCATGTACTGGATATCTGTTATTTTATGACAAACGACAACTCATTATGTGAAACTTTCTTTCCTAAAAAAGGGAAATTGTCTCTATTTAACAAGTAATTATTATAATATGATTATAACTAACTACAGAATTTTAGGAATGATTTGAAAAATCTCTATTGAATTGTTGATTCAACACTCTATTTACTGAATAGTAATAACTAGCTGTTGATGTATCTAATACCACTGTATGAACTGAATACTGCTGCTTCTGGTTATGATGATGATGATGATGATGACAATAAACGGTAAAATAATTGTCATTACACTTAGTGACTAATAAACTGGTTCTTCTTCCTCAATCAAAATCGAGTTGAGTAGAACTAGGAGAACAAATACACAAAGCAGAATAATGTGAATTCATTTTATTTTGTAGTTTCTCATCAACTACTTACAACTTAAACATAATTATCAAAAATTAGCAAGCATACTTTAAGTTGTACTATAAGAAATGTTTTCATCGATAAACACTAATAAAACAAAAATAAATATTGTTGAATTATAAGAGATAGTGGAATAATGTCAAGTGATATGAAAACTCTAGAAGAAACCATTTTACAAATCGTATGAAGGTAGGTTTTAGAAATAAGCATTTTTTTTCATGGTTTGCATTTTTTGAAAATTCTAATTGATTATGACCTAAAGACCATAAGACTAATAAGTAATTAAATAGATCATTTGAAATTATTGGATTGGTAATGGGTAAATAAACTATACCAGATAAAACAGAGAATAGACTCAACACGTCATTATCTATTCTTATTATGGATGTAAAATTAAACTTAAATTAACATTGTATATAGATCACAGTTAAGATTATGTAGCGTACAATTTTTTAAAAAAAGAAGACATTTAAACAAGGTGAAAAGGTCAATCTACGATATAGAGATTTTTGACAGGTCAGTCTTTTAAAGTTGCCCTTCGTTTAAATCAATTAGGTTTTTCACTTTTAGAGAATACAAATAAAACCACAGAATTCTTGAAGTAAACCGATACAATTTCATTTTAGAAATTAAATAACCAGTGTAACAGTTGTACAAACTTTC
The DNA here is from genome assembly GCA_944470395.2 of Schistosoma turkestanicum. Lineage (NCBI taxonomy): Eukaryota > Metazoa > Platyhelminthes > Trematoda > Strigeidida > Schistosomatidae > Schistosoma > Schistosoma turkestanicum. The sequence goes on along the minus strand of OX103972.1, from coordinate 16,935,382 downwards.
ATCGACTAGTTGACTACAATAAATCGTGCCATTAAAATTAACTAGTAATCACGAGGAAATATAGCAAAATGAATTAGCATTAGTGATGAATATTTCCGCTTTTTCAGATTTATCATTTGTTCGCTGGCTGAATGTTTATTAATTTTATTTTCACCTATTCGATGGCTAACTAACTAATCAATAGGATATGACTTGAAAAAAATTCATTCACAGAGTTAAATTATTCAAATTACTCGATGATATTGACAACACACTACTCTAATCAGTCAAACGAATCGAGGTAAAGATATGAAATTTAATTCGAAATTTAATCATGAAATGTACAATATTAATTAGAACAACACATATAAGCGAACAATATTGTTTTCGATTAGATCGTCATCAGGCTTTACTCTAATATACATGAATATTTATATGAAAATGTTAAACCAATCAAGGCAATTTGAGTGATAATCACAATGAAATGAAAAAGGCAAAAGTACAAGTGGATAGTAGGAAGATAGGTGAACCGATAGTAGTAAGAAAATTTATAAAATATGATAACTAAAGTAGGTCAAGGGTGGATGAATAGAATTCAAATAATCATCAAAAAACATCAAAAACATTACGTAATAAGCAGATGTGTAAAAATAATAAAATTAAAATAAATAAAATATATATAATGTCAATCGTTAGTTACGTCATATCCGGCCACGGAAGAGATAGGGGTGTCACGAATTTCTTCTGAACACATAAATTAGGGTTGAATGTGCGTATTCCTATGGCTTCTGCAATGTGTAGGAGACGGGATCAAACTCCGTTGGGAAATGATGGAGGTATACGATAGATCACCCGAAAAGATCTAGATTTATCTACAATGTGACCACTATCTACCAGGTGTGCTAAGATAGAACTGCGTATTGTTTTTGACTGACCCTTTGTAAACCATGCTGGGAGATGTTCACTCATTCGTTGTGTAAGTTGCCTGGAAGTACGCCCGATATAGCTATCTCCACAGGAGCAGCTGAATTTGTAAATGCACATAGAGGAGGCCAACTCAGGTAACTTATCCTTCGTTTGGGTAGACATCGCTGAGTTACAGTAAATGAGTGCATGTGTCTGTGAAACATGAATCAGTGAAATATAGAACAGGTTTCTATGACAACAGTGACTATAAATTTTGTTAGAAATAATTCATCTCACTTTCATTGCCATTGATGTTACATCTGAACAAGCCAGCAGTAAAAAAAACTAACACAAAAGTACACACTTATGCTCAAGAATAATTATTTAGGATGATTTACAAATTATGCAATCGTAACAAATAGAGTCCAAGCATTTCAGATGTATGACAGTTATCCACCTCAGGCAATGAATGACAGATTCACAATACCGTAAGGTGATTGAAACTAAGCATTAATAGTGTTGGATGTCGGTTCAGGCACCTGCAGCTTAGGCGTTTACGTGCTAGACCGAAATTCATGGATCCGTTCTCAGATGCAGGATCAGAAGTGCGTACTACTGAGAAATCCTGTACTAAGAGGAAACGGACCTCCAGTACTTCTAGGATTTCAATGTTTTAACAGGGATCAGTTAGTGATTCATATCATGAACATTTTTTGTCATTCCAACAAACCCTTACACTCATAAATATCTAATAGATCAATAATGAGCATAAAATTTAAGAATATTAAAATAATTCCTATCTGCCTGAAACATGTATGTGTAGAAGTCATATCGTTATACGATCATTTCGTTTTACAAATTGATTTTTTAAATCATTTTATTAACAAAGTTTGTCTGTTTATGTATTAATTTGAATTTGATTTATATCATTACTAGTTATTTTGATATGAACGGTACTCCAATTATGAACGCTAACGATGTTGACCGATTTTCCAAAACTGAAGTACCTGGACCAGTCAAACACCTAAACCATTGACTGACCACTCAATTTGAACATCAGCAATTCTGGAGATTTTGTTACATAGAAACGATTTAATCATTATTTGAATTTAAGTGTCCGAGACAAAGATTGGATAACTACACGGGATACAGTTGTCGATTGTTTAAACTATTTTTCTTTTATTTAAAAGATGAGTGGCACAATCGAAAAAAGTTTAAAAGAATATTTCATTTTAAAACTACGTCAAACTAATAAACTGGAAAGATCATTGTGAACTAAATTCCAAGTTAAGGAAACCAGCAGCAAAATCATACCGGTTATAATGTATAAATACGTATATATTTTCAAAATTCATAACTATCACGTTTACGTGAACAAGTTAGCTGATAAACTCCGATAGATTGTTAACAAATGAATCAATAGTAACAAATGGAAGCACCATGTGGCATATGAATAATTTGTTTTTCAATTCTACAGTGCTTTGATTACACATAGTCAAACAAATATGCATACATATCAACAAACAAAATATGAGCACGTTATATGATGGCCTAACGATTATCTCTTTCAAAAACTAGGTCACATGGTTGAAAAATCAACATTTGAGTTTTACAATTGTGCTACAGTTTTTTCAATGCATTAATTCATATACATGAAACGGATACAATTGTGCACAGATACATGTGCAAATATCATTGGGTTGTATACACATATAGAGCAAACAGGATTCATATCAAAAATTATCTATTGAGTGGAATGGTTTATTTAGCAATTCAACCTCTTTACTCATATGAACAGTAAAATGAAAGTACATGTGATAATCGAAATTGTTCTAGTTGTTTTATAAATGAAAGAATTTCAGTGAAAATTTATTGTCTTCAACTTAAAACATGATCAAAATTATTGGTGAATAATATGCCATTACACTACAAAAAGGACAGGAATAGAGGAAAATTTTCAAAATATACATAAAGATACGATTCAATCATAAATGACAAATAAGAAATATTAATGAATCGGTTTTGTAGAGATTGATTTAATTTTTTTTAGATGGTGTTCATCACAGACTGGTCTCAGTTAGAATATATTGGAAATAAAGAAACACTGGATAATTGTTTAATCTTAGCACGGTACCTCTTCAGAAGGGTGCAATGGTGAACTCAAGCAACAGATCAAACCTAGGATCCTGAGGTCTTGCAGTGTGTTTCACTATATACACAGACAGCCATATACTCTGAATGTTAAAACTGAAACATGAAGCCAGGTGTGAGTGTGTAGTTTAAGAGCACAAACTATCACGCAAGTTTCGCACAAAGTGTAGGTTTCTTTCAACTGACTGGTCACAACGATAACACCTAGTGCATAGTGGTGTAATAGTTCAGGATGCTAGCCTTCGAAACAAGAAATTTAGACAAAAAAGTCAGGAATGGATTCGCTTATTTCAAAAACGCCTAGTTGGAATGAGAAAGCAAAATAAAATAACATTCCACTTGAAACTACTGGATGCCCACGACTATTAATTAATTCTTATTTGTGAGCTCAAACAGTAAACCTTCCGTCACTGATGCTGATCTACACATAAAGAAACATCCTTCGCATTATCCACACTTTTTTTCTACCCAAAATCACACATCAAGTTTAGAAGTAAATAATAATACGTAAAATAAACTTCAACACTCGATCACTGGAATAAATATGATTTGCCACTATATCAACTAAAGATTAAAAAACTAAAATTCAAGCCGTTTATGAATATACGAATAAAAAGTGCTTTATGGTTGATCAATCCATATATTTAGATAAAGTAAGCACCAAACACCATAGACAGACCTTTGATATATAATAATGATAGTTTGGAGTTATTACGCTAGCAACTACTCGGTGATTGATTGTACTCACTAACTGTTTATCTATACCAATACAAGGCTCATGTGTATAAAAAATTTTTTCAAAAACTAATGTATACATATTTATTTACTGGAACTCATAATTATTGGTACATAGGAGCAACTAAATATTTGTGCGCCACACAACTCAATGAATTTGTGTGTGTGTGTGTTTACATACTGATCGGGTGCCCATACTAAAGCAAGTGGTCTTCTTAGGAAGTCTCCGGCTGAGCTTTTGACCCAAAACTCTAATCCACAAGGTAGTGGAGCAACGTTAGGAGATTTTGTCCTATAGTAGCCGGTAACCAACAATTGGTTCATGTGTTATTTGTTCCTTCAGGAATGTTGAGTTCATGTGCAGCATCAGTTTGGAATCAGGGTTTTCTAACTCCTTTAGGTGGATCCTCCATACTCACAAACCCAGGTTAGGTGCCGTAAAGTCGCTTTTCAATCCAATTTTGTAAACAACACCCCCGATGCGAGAAAGTGGTCAGCAGAACTACTCTGATATTTGCTATATACACGCGGTTATATGAGGGCATTTCGAGAGAGAGAGAGAGTGGACTCTTCTCAGTTTCAGAAGCATCGGGGCATTTGATTATGCAAAATACAATGAATAACAAAATGCAAATGTATAAACAATATCTGTTTATGACAAGTAAACAGACTGAACTGATATTGAATTAGACGAAGAATACAGTGACCGGCTGGACAATACTTGGCATAAAACTATTCAGAAAATTTCGTACATATATATCTGGTCTAGAGCGTACTTTGAATTTAGCTTAACAGGTGTACGGAATGTGAGGTCCTCTAAGAAATGCATCAGTTAATGCAGTTGAAAACAAGAAAAAATTTCTCAACCTTCAGTTCTGCCCAGATAAATGTAGAATGTAACATGTAATTTCAATGAAGCTAGTAGATGAGCAACTCATTTACAATAAATTTGAAACACTGTCGATATCACTATTTTATTGTTAATAAAACTATCTATGGTACGTTGATCAAAAGCCGTTATGAGACTTAAGGAGAGTCTGATAAGCAGTGATGTCTAATTAAGAAACAGATGAGAACAAATGATATATAAATTTCACCGAATTATTTACTATCCACAATAACTTAAACATTAGATTTTGTTTAACACAATTTACTGAATACTTCCATTCAACTTATCAAATGAACAGAAATTAAAAATGAATGAACACTGAAAGGTTTCACACATTGGGCATTCGTATTAATCTGTTTCGTGACCTTTAAAGACGGTCACTCAATAATGTGAATTTCATAGAGCTAAAAATGAATAGTATGCGAATCCAAGGGTTCCGAGTCAGTGTTTTAAATAAACTCAATTTCTGGTAAATATGAACGAACTTTTTGGGGAAAAAATGGAATTTGAATGTTCCGAAAATCCCAATTTGCTTACATTGCTTACCGAATATCGTCCTACAATATCAGCTAAAATCTTGAACGGCTGATACTGACATGAAATAGAAAAACACCAACCACCTTATCATCATAACTCAGATCACAGGCGTCACAATTTTCATCTTTATCTAATGTCCCCCTTTTGCTGAGTCAAGTATCAGACAGCACATTGACAAGGACATTGCTGAAGCTGTAGTCCGTCACCAGAACATTCAATTAAAAACAATGTATGACTTTATCTGTGACCACTTACAATAAATCTTATCACAAAATAATTACAAAAGTTAGGAATCATACAAACAAAATCGTAACACTAACCTACTGAAAAGTAATTAAAACTGCAATGTCTATTAAAAAATCAGAAAGCAGACAAATTTCAATTAAACTTAAATATATTATTACATAGAATTATGAAGACGACAGATTAATTACCAAAGTATACTATAGAAAATATAGGCAACGCTAATAATAACAATAATGGTAATAATAATAATAATTTACTTTATTCCGAAATAGATTTAAATCATATAGTAGCCCCTATAGAATTATAGCCTAACGAATGGTAGGAGGGAGATAGTATTGACCAAATTTAACCTAATAATGTATTGCTTAGTTTACTTCGTGATGCCAGTAAATATTATTTGTTATGAGGATATGATTATTAATCGTGTTGTAAACATATGATGATTTAAGTAAATCCGTAGAAAACCTGTCCTTTAAGTCATCATAGCAAATTTGTTGAGGGTAATTGGGTAAGAAAGTAATAAACGTTTCAATGATATATATATATATGGGTACGTAAGCTGCAGAGAATAAAACCTGGGAGCAGAACAATGATTTTGCTTTTCTTTTCTCTTGGTTATTATTTTCACGAAACTTTGATAAACCATGAAGTTCTGTGTTATTCAGTGAGACTGATATTAGTAATAAGTAAGATAAAACCTGACACACATGTAGTGACCCAAGTTGTCAAATCACATATTAGCACAGTGAGATGAAATTTAAGAAATGAATACCAAGATAGTAACAGTTAGAGTAATAGTAGTAGTATTAGTTAGGCAGTGGATCAATGGTCAAGGAGTTCAACTCTTAGTCATAAGATCTCAGAGTTGAACCGTGTTTTAGCTATTTCTATATGAGTAACAGGGTTGTATCACTAGCCCTAACACTTACAGTGTGGCTTGAAGCCAAAGAAATTAATGAAAAGTCAGTGATAGCAAGATTAAGATTACAAACAGAGAAAATGATTAGAGGAAGAATATTGAAACTCGAGATCTAAGGGCAACAAAGAATAGAAGCGTCTGTGATACTGTGACCAATTTCGAGCCGTCACCTAACACCTCCGATCATTTATCACAAGTATCAAGCGAACTCTATTTAAATAATCTGCTCCTAACAAAGAAACTCAAACAAATAAACAGTAACTCCATAAATCGATATTACTAAAACATTTCAGTATTTAATATAAAAGCTATATTTAAAAATATAGAACTACTTAGTAAGCAGGATAAATTTCATGAGCCACAAACTTCCTGGTTATTGTCTAGTAATACGAGTCAATTGTACTAACTAATATAGATGGTGTGTTTTGAATACGTAATCTAGTGATCCGAAGTTAAGCGATGTAACCGCTGAACTAGGAATCATCAGAATATGAGATAGTGTTCCTATCCTATATTTTGGATAGCAGGAACTAAGGAGACCTCTCTAAGGGTTCAAATTTACGATCATTTTAGGATTATATATATATATATATATATATATATATATATATATATATATCTGACAAATACAAAAACTTCTGACGTAAAATTGGATATTTCGGAACTTACGCATACAGAGCCACGAGAACCAGATGTCAAATTTGACAATGACTGTTGTGAAACAAATAGAAAAATTGTAATAATTAATAACCTGAAGTATAATAAATGGTACATTACTAAGGGTTTCGTGACGGTTACTTTTATCCATTTCTTAATCCCTAAGTAGGTTCAATTTCTCCAATGAGCGGAGCACGGACATAGAGGTTAAAGTAATCAACCTTCGGTCACTAAGTCTCAGATTCCAGCTTGATTTACTTACTTTAGACTGGAAAACAAGGTAGTACCACTAGCATCTATACTTAGAGTGTGGCTAACAACCAAGTACCTGCTGAATGATTTAATTATCCTTTTTCCAAAAAAGCTATCCAGTGCACGTGTTTAGTTTACATGAGATGAAACTGAGAGACCTTAATCGCCTACTTACATAAACTAATAAATGCTTAGACAATAATAATTTTCAGAGATAGTAGTTCGGTCAAGAAGTATATCCTATTGGAAAAGGTCATTAAGGTATTAATGATAATGAACGGATAAGTATTTACCGAACTTTAATGTTTTATTTCCAAGTTTAAACAAAACATTCCCCGTTAGGGAATGTACTATTTCTTGAAAAATGAATGTGAATCAGTAGAAAAAGTTTTAGATCTCGAATTCGAGTTTTTAAGGCTTTAGTGCAAAGCTGAATTCGACTCCATAAAAGTTGTATTTTTAATATCTGGAGTGCTAACAAAACGTTTTTCCCCTTTCTCGATTATTGGGGGCTGGCTCAAGAATAACATGGAACGAATACGGTCGAAAGTTGTTGTTTTGATCTACGCAGTTAGAAGACAAACTAAGAGTTTATGAGGAACGTAACAGCTGAAAAGTACAGATTGAATAGAATTGAACCAGTTAATTGGGCAACTAAGAAATGAAAGCAATGACTTAAATACATGATCATCGTGCCTTATATTAATCTAATAAAGTCCCACAACATTAACTAAAAGGGTATAAAATAATAGATTGATGATTTCAAATGTGTAAAAACGCAAACATCCAAAACTGTGCCCCAAAATATCGTAACAGTGCTCACTAGTGACTAGCTTCGTGAGGAAATTCTCGGAGTTCTAGTTGAGAAGACGTGACCAATGGAGTTCAACCCTGTCGGGTGTAGGCAGTAACTACCAAAGACAAATGGGTGAGGTCGCGCAAAATCCCTAGATCAATCAGAGTTAGACATTAACACCGTTGGATGCCAGCCCATCGGTCCGATGGTTAGGCGTTCGCGCACAATACCGAAGGTCCCGGGTTCGAATCCTGCGAGGAGCAGGAGTCGTGGATGCGCACTGCTGATAAGTCCCATACCAGGACGAAACGGCCGTCCAGAGCTTCCACGTTTCTAATGGTGGTCTAACAATGATTGATTGATGATTTCAAATGTGTAATAGATAAAGTATTTGGCTGAACACTAAAGTATGGTGTTAAAAAGGTTTGAATCTTATAGCATTTGAAATAGATTAGTAGGACACAATGACATTACAAGTATTAGATAGTAAGTGATAGCAATAATGATAATAATTACTACAACTCACATTTTTTATATCATCTCTAAAATTATAACCCAATGAAACAAGACAAGCCTTAAATTCATTTGGTTCTAAATGTCCTGTGTTATTCTTATCAAAATGTTTGAAGCAAGTACGCAAATCATTCATTTGTTCAGCTGTTAATCCTCTGGAATCTCTTGTCAATATCTGGTTGTCTATTTCATTGACAGAATAATGTAATAAAGTGAATAGTTGTTCCCAAGCAACACGTAAGGTTGGCATTGAGTAAACAGTATATGGATTTTCAAATATGTATGCATCTTCCAGTTCCTAGGTAATAATAATAGTAATAATAATAATGACAGTAGTAATAATAATAAAAATATGTAAATCAAATCAAAGCACTATTTGAATCAGCGGAGTCTAGAACGCGGGTTTTTTTTCTATTTGGGATTCGCCATATTTGGATGTAAACACCTACATCTAAGCATCCATGTTCCCATTGAGATTCGATCAACAGCAGTCTTTAACATCAAACAATATTAGTCCCTCATACCCTAAAATATACATCAAGAGGGGTACAAAACAGGAGACCGACTTATATTTAGCGATAAAACACGAAGAAAATTCACTGTCGTTTTCGAAAGGAAATTCTCTACAATAAACAGGCATATTCACGTAAGCAAAAACTTTAAGTTTAAGTTGTTGCATTCTTTTTCTAGCTCAATCTAGATCGTCGTCACAGTTGTTTACGATTTATTCAAAGATAAAGAGTAAATGTATTCGTATTACAATTAGTGAGTTAACAGATGGTTTGTGTAAGATAATGATGTTTTTGTGAATTGTTTGTCTAATAAGAATTTGAGAAACTATGATCTCTCTTCAATGGATTGTAAAAGGTTGGTCATTTTGACTAAGGACAATAGAAAAAATACGTGGATCAATATTTTATTCGACATTCCGCTAATTATCAAGTGCAAGTTGTGAAACCAACTACAATTATCAATTGAGTGTCGTAAACAACCTAAATTTAATAGGTTTGTTATGACCAGCAGAGTACAATATAACACTTAGCCTAATAACTACGATGTTTCACTTCTCGATGAGTATAAAACGAAAACTAGATATCCAAAGATGGAACTAAGAATTAAACATCACAGCTGACATATTGTGATAATTAAATAATACTAAACTAACTAGACTACTTGTTCGTTTAGGTCCTACCATGCCACGCAGGTTGGTCGAAGAATGGTAAGACAGAAGACAGCAAATCAAGGCCCAAGGGCGAATCCATACTGCTGACTGCACAGAAATGTGACAGAATTAAGCTTTCCCAAATATAAGCATCGTCTACAGAAATGCTGCCTTCTCACAACGAACAGAAGTAACAAAATGTCAACCCTGACAATATCACACCTCAACTTATCCTATGGATTGACGTTGAGATGGTGGAGAAGATTTGTAGCTCCGGTGGATGATTGTTCTCTGAGCTCAGAGAACCAAACACCACCACCACAATGGATTGACGTCTCTGGCAATAGGGCCTTTTGAAGTTCGAAGCTAATATATAAAAATCTAGCTACAAAAAGGCTTTACGCGACCAATCTAAGATTGTCTCTTTAGACCTGTGCTCCATTAAATCACCGCTACTTAAGTTTCTTTCCAGATACTTCAAAAGGAAAGGTAAATGAGAGAGAAATAGTATTTAGGTTAATTGACCTGATTAACGTGTTCTAATTCATTTAACTTATTTTGATGTTTATTTAATTCTTCTTCCAATTTCTGTAAATAATTTCGTTGATCTTCTAATGAGCTATGTGATTCCATGCTAGCTTTAACGATTTCTGCACGATGCGTTTCAATAGATGAATTGAATGCTTCAGCTTTCTTTGCAAATTCGCGTCGTAATTTCTCATTTGCCAGTTGACGTTCACGTTCATTATGTAATAATGCACTTCTTTTTTGCGTTAATTCCCGAATCATATTCCAACGTTGTGGAAGCTCCTGTAGAATAAAACAGAAAAAATAAGTAAACTGAATTAAATTCTTCAAAAGCTAGTAGACCTTTCAGCACAGTTCATAATAAATTTAGTTGTTGATGATTGACAGAATTAGATTGGTTTTTTTTACATATTACGACAGTTAATGGAGTAAAACAAACCAATTAATTCGCCTTATTTGAATATTATTTGGCAAATCGAACTAAGTAATATTTTGCCAAGATTTAGAGAAAAGAACAAAACGCGACAATACACTAATCATCGTTTAAAATCTAATTTTTAATAAAGAATTCATTTGTAACTGGTTCGCATCACAACCGAGAATAAGAGAACGCAAAAAAGCTTTGAATATCTCGAAATTTTCAGTCGGTTATAAAGCATAAATTAACTTTCGTATTCAACATACAGCGGTTACATTAGGTCAATGAAATTAAACGGTCATGAGACCACAGTAATAAAATAACAGCTATCTTTGAAAAAGTCTATATGAGATGAAAGTAGAAAATGCACTATAGTTGACAATTAGTGTGTTTACTGATCAAGATATGTACTTCACAAAAAATGACAGTATAATGAAGCAATACATGTGAAGAAGTAATCAGTCAGTCAGTCAGTTGCAACGTAGAACTCCGTACGTAAGTACATCAGTTCATGTTGCCATACCGCATCAGCACAGAGATGTCATTGTCGATTCAAGTCCAATAGTATAATAAGTAGTAAAGGTATTAGAAGTAATCGGAGAGGTTAGGATTAGAAGATATTATTCAAGAAGTATGATTCAGTGAGAAAAGTTTAGAAAGTCAAAACTAGAGGTGTTGAAGAATCCAGAAGATTAGGATTTGAGAGAACACAAAGAATAAATGCATCTGCGCCATTGCAAACAGTTTTGAGCCATGTCATTCAGGGTCTCTAACCATCGATTATTATCATCTCGCGGACCCCAACCAGGTAGTCGACAGTTACCGACATGGCTAAGTCCACTCGTCAATGACTTCATGGATTTCTGCCATGTTTTGGTTTGGCCGCCCCTAACTTTCTTCCAACCTACTCCTACACCACAAAACAAAGCTCGACGAGGCAGTCGGTGGTTGGGCATACGGAACACATGTCCCAACCACCTCAACTGATGAAGTTTCAATGCTTCATCTATTGATCTGCCATTCTTACCTAGCACCCGTTTCCTAATAACAGCGTTGCTCACTCGGGTGTCCCACGATATACGAGCAATGCTTCGAAGACACCTATGATCGAAAACCAGTAACCTACGAATATCTTCTACTCTCACTGGCCATGTTTCACAGCCATAAAGTAAGACGGGGCGAACTACTGCGCAGTACACTCGTCCTTTAGTCAGTAAACGGATATCTCGCCTACGCCATAAGTGACGCAACTTGGCTAAAGCCAATCGAGCCTTCTGTATCCGAGCTGAGAAGTAATGCTCGGTATAGAAGCCACTGGAATAATTTTCTTCGTAAAACTTCAGACAGTCACTGAAGTATAAGTTTTAAGATGCTTACAGATACTTATAGAATAATGGCCTCCAATGTTTCCGAAAATACGTCAGTACATTAGTGTCAGCCATGATAATAATAGTCAAACATACAATCGTTGAACATCCTCCGGAGAGATTAATTTTCTCAAGCCGAGATCAGAACTCGAACCGTAATCAGACCGAATGCATGACGGCATTCAATTGGGTGGTTGAGTCACTCTCTTTATCTCACTCAAAATAATCCACATAACGTTCAAATTTTATTCCTTTTCATACTTTGAGTTAATGACATTCCAACTTGCTAATCATTTACTACTTACTGTATCGTAATGATCTCAGACAATTGTGTTCATACTTCCGATTGTATAGTAATTACAAGCATATAGAAAGCAAATACGGTTGTACAGTCTACACGCTTCTTCAGAAAAAACAAATCTCAAGCTGTAGCTAAGAATATAACCACTTTATTTCAAAAGGAAGTTTTAAGTTGTAATGAAAAACCAGTGCTTTCCAATTTTTCTAACCCCAAAATTCAAATTTGCTTGCAACTTGCAATAAATTCTAGATTAGAATACTTACATTAGGTTCAATATGTGTATAAGGATTTTGAGTTGCATTCACTAGTTTATATTCATTGGCCATTTCTTCAACTTTTTGTGCACATAATTGCAGTTGACGACTTTCATTCTCAGCTTCATCTAGAGTATTTTCAAATGCTTGATGAGCTGCAATTAATCTCTGCAAGATTTTAGAAAACATAAAAGTGTTAAAAGTAACAAAATAACGGACAAGCACACGATAACACATGCAATAGATGCTATCAATTAATCACAAACCAAATGAATTCGGTTGAAAATTGAGTATCTAAGACAATGAACCAAAGCTTCACTTATTCTATACTATATACAACATTGGTAACTATAAGTAGATGGGAAAACTTTTCCTTAGTGTGACTAAGTTATTACCTCAACTTCAGGCATTGTATGAACAATGAACGTATCTCGTAAATCCTCTTCTGTTTGTTCCATCCAATTGTTAAATGGCTAAAATAAACAATAAACAGTAGTAATATTTAATAAGCATTTTTAAAAATTATCGGGGATTTGTTATGAAAATATTTTGAATATGAGTATATGAAAATGAAAGTAATATATAGCTACAAAAACGTAATGATCTAAGTTAGAAGGTGAAAACTTGCATTTACTAACTAGATTATCACTTCAGCTGTTAATCTCAAAACTTCTACTGCTATCGGTACATAATATTGGAATCGTACCAGTGAAATCCTAATTCAATACAATTTCATAATTATAAGAAATTAGGATTTATGCTCTTTTAATCCATTATCATGTACAAACTGAGCCAGTCTGGTTTTTTCTAGTCTGCTCTTCACGAGCTCTAGTTGGGCGTCTAAGGATAATTGAGGCTAACAATTTAGAAACTATATTACTTAGACTTATTCCCTTGTGACTGTCACAAGAAGACTTGTGCCTTTTCTTATAGATTGGGGCAATCAGTGATTGAGACCAGTCAGATGGGATTACGTCCAGTTCCCAGATTCTACCTAAGATCTCAGTCAATCTAGCTGCTAAAACTGGACCACCATCCTTAAAAATCTCGGAAAGTCAATCTATCGGGTCCTGCTGCTCTCTCTCGCTTCAGATTTCCTATATTCCTTTCAACTTCATACAGATTCGGAGGGCTTACGTTGAATCGCCATTCAGGATGACTGGAGATCATGGACAACCGAATTGTGGCTGAAGGCCAGTTGAAATGACCCCTAAAGTGTTCGGTACATCGATCTAATCTCCTGGATTGAGAATGGATAATAAGATCATCCTTTTCCGAAATAGTCTCACTCACATTCGGGTTCATAATACCGGTTTCCTTGATGAGTCTATTTAGTTTCTTACTGTTGCCTATCGCCGCTGCCTTTTCCATCTCTCTCGCTTTCTCCACCCACCACTGTTCTCGATCATTGCGTAGGCTTTTGTCAGCCTGCGCTGAAGCTAAATTCGCACTTCATTATGTTCCGAGCTATGTGGGATGAGTTTTCGAGCGTCTATCAGTTCGGTGGATGCTACTGAGATCCACGGCTTCTTCCTAGCCTTATGGTTTATCTTACTAGCAGATATCACTGCTGTTTCCACAGCCTTTTTGATATCATTTCAAGCTGCCTTCGCATGGGAATCACTTGCATGGTCGCCTAATTTTTTTCCAGTTGCTCCTGAAATATATTCTTAGTTTCGCTATCATTAAGTAGAACCCTAAGAGGCCTCCTTATGGTGTCTTTCCTACGTCTAGTAAACCTCAAACAAATACGCGCACGCACTAATGCATGATCTGAATCTAGACATGTGCCCCAGAACGAGCGACAGTCCTCCATCGAGCACCTCCGTCGGTGGCTGATGGCGATGTGATCTACTTGGGTACAACGTTGAGACGACTTTGGGGTCGCCAGGTCAAAAGATGTTTTTCCTTATGCTTAAAGTTAGTGTTTGCTAAAAATAGGCGGTTATTTGAGCACAGTTGCAACAGACAGTCGCCTTTGTCTGTTCTCTGAGCCGCGACACCATACGAAAAACCCAGGTGTCTTTCATTTTCACTTAGTCTACCTACTTGTGCATTGAAGTCACCAGCCATTATTACTATATCAGAGCGCTTAACTTTTTGGAGGAGGTCCGAAGGCTTTCTGTAACACTCATCTTTCACAGGTTTCAGGAGACCAGAAATGACTTTTCGTGAACTCGCATCGTTTGCATTAGCTGTGCAGTGTGTTAAAGGAATGTGAGAAGAGTTAGTCGTGGAGATAAGAGAGATAATAGGGGGTGTAGGAAGGATTTGATTTTGACCGATTCGGTCTCGTGTGCTGTTACGGGTATGAGGGCGGTTGTCAATACCCGGCTGCCCACACCCTGGAAGGTTGTTTCTTGAGGAACCTGAAAAGCAAAATAGATTAGTGTTGGTCTTAGAGACCTGGGTGCGTGACCGCAGAGCCCAAGAGACAACTGCTTGAGGCCGGCCACGCACGGCCTTTTTATGAAATGTTTTTAGAGGATTAGCTCCGTTCTTAAAGGCCCTTAGTGGGCACCCTTACCGACAGAGAAGGAAATCCGTGAGGTAGGGTGAGGTGTGACATTTTAGGGTCGACCTTTTCTAACCCTTCCTTACTTGTGAGAAGGCAGCATCGCTGCAGATGCTGGTTGTCCGATGGAAACACCTTACTACTGTCACACCCCTCTGCAGTCAGCAGTACGACTCCGCCCTCAGACCTTGAGTAGCTGCTTTTAGTCTCATTGTTCTCCAATCGTCCTGCCTGGGCATGGTAGAACCTTCAGGAACATAAGTTCTAGCCAATATAGCTCGGTTGGGTCATCACAATAAGCAAGCCCGACCACCACGTCAAGGAAGCAGCTACGGTCGGGCAAGTAATACGATAATCGACATATGAAAAGAATGTACTAATAAAGTATTAAACCAATTGAAGGATACGTTTTCTCAAACGCAAAAATATTCAAGAAGTATATTCCTAAGAAAAATTTTCACTTACGGCAGCTCGTTTTGCGAAATCGAGGTGAAGCCGATCAATTTCTTCTAGAGCTGTCAGAGCTTTCTGTTGATCAAAAATGACAAACACAAGTATAATTAAGAATAAAATGTGAAACTTAAAACAGTTGGTTTGTACAACTGGTTATACATGATATATCCACTCTAAATGGTGTATTTGTTATTCCTAATTAGATCTTACTAACTATGAGTTCTAACACTCGTTGCTTACATAAGGGACTTATACATGAAGGCATGAAAACTTTGGGAAAAGAAACTGAGAAAATCTTCAATCTTATTCTATGCTATCTAGAAACACGAAAATGAGAATACCAGAGAGTATTGACTAATTTTCCAACTTTTTATGAGTTGAAAATAGCACTAGATTTCGTCCGAAATGTCATATGAAAAGCTGATCATACCACTATTAGTCAACTCAATGTCCGTTACATCAACTGGGTTGCGAAAATAAAGTAGGTTGTATGGGGTTAGTGAATGGTCGTCTGCATTTGGAGTTTTAAATGCAGAAAAAGTTTACATTTAGTTCGTATTTATTGAAATAAATAACGATTTGATCTTATTTGGATCGTTAACACAGTAAATCAACTAATAAATACTTAATTTTCACATTAAGTCTCAGTATAAGTTACAGGAATATACAACAGACAAGGCAACGTAGCTCGTTAGAAAATATAGTGAACCAAAACGACCGGTGAAGAACAAGGAAGCCAAACAAATCACTAACATTGAAGAACAGCGAAACAAGTGGGTGAAGCACTTTGAAACCTTGAATAGACCAGCCCCACTGAATCCACCAAACACCAAAACAGCAGAAGTAGGCCTCAATATACACAAGGGAAAAAGCGAGATCGTCCGATAAACACAACATGCATCATTCATATCACACTTATCGCAGAAGCTTTGGAAGATGTGGAGACCTTCACATACCTGGGTAGCATCGCTGATAAACAAGAAGGATCTGATACAGATATAAAGACACACATTAGCAATTGAAAAACATCGGCAGCTCAAATCAACTATCAACTAACACCAAAGTCACAGTTTTCAATACAGACGTCAATACAGTTCTACTGTATGAAGCGGAATCTCGAAGAACCACGAGAGCCATCGTCCACAACATATTAGTGTTTACTAACAGCTGCCTACACAAAATACTTCGGATCCGTTCGCCAGACACCATCAGCAATAACGTACTGTGGGAGAGAACGAACCAGATTCCAGCGGAGGAAGAAATTAGGACAAGGCGATGGAGGTGGATAGGACACATTGAGGAAAGCATCCAACGGCGTCACAAGACAAGTCATCACCTGAAATCCTCGGGGCCGAACGAAGAGAGGAAGGTGGTGAAATACATTACCTCGACAGAACTGGAGAGGGAAGACTACGGTAGACTGGAAGAGAGGAAGAACAAAGAACACTTAACCTCGGAAAATGGAGAAAGACATGAGAAGAATAAGGAACAATCAGATAGAACTGGAAAGGAAGGCCTAGGACAGCGTAAATTGGAGAATGCTGGTCGGCAACTTATGCTTCATTAGGAGTAACAGGTGTAACTAAGTAAATACAACAAAGAAAAATAGGCACGAGTCATTTGAAACAATGTCTTTAAAATATCAAATCAATGTACAACTAACTCACAGATATTTCTCGTTCTCTTTGAGAGGACAACCGTTTCATTTCATCCCATGTAGCTACAATGGCGTTGTAACGTTGATTGAAGGCATTTATGTTAAAATGATTCAGTTTACTGAAAAGTAAAGTAATATTAGCAACACAAAACGCAAGCATTTTTTTTCAATAGACAAATGAAACACTTCTTTGTAAAACTGGTGAAGATAAGGTGTTATATGCTATAAACAGAATTGGAGCAGTAAGCAAATGTTTGATAAAACATTACAGAAAATGAATAATTAAAACTAATAGTTAATTTGATAACAACCTAAAAAGAGTATAACAGTAGGAAAAAAATGTACAAATGCTCCCAACGAGATAAAAAAAATAAACAATTTGTGTGGCTAAATATAGTCGACCAAACTAAAAAGTATTGAGTAAAAGATGAATCAATGGGACTGCATATAATAGAATAATACTCTTTGTAATCAATGATATTCCAGATATGACAAAAGCGTACCCTTGTATTCAGGGATGGACTAATATGTGAACACGAATACATATCAATGGATTGCATTAAATATGAATAAGGTGGGTAAGCATGCATGACTATTTTAATGGTAACTTTTAAGTGAAATTGGACAAATTTCATTTAAAATTATTTGAAAGTTGCCTACTACTAACTGGAGATGTGATGTCACAACATTGTAGTGTTGTTTATTGTTAAGTGACATTGGTTGAAGGTCTATCAGCAGTCATCACTTTGTATACAATTACAAATATAGACAACACTTAAATATACTTCCATGGGTCTAAAAGCTATAACATGGAAAAGGATATCATGTCTTACATCCCGTTTGAGTAACACCACCTAGTTTACAACTACAGAGTGTGATCACATCACGGACTCCAACCAGCAAATCTGCACCTTCTCACACGCCCTTCCCACGGCTTTAACCAATAGTCAATCACACTTCTTATATTATTTAAAGTAAAAGAAGGATATACAGACAATCTATACTATTGACAAACTAAATCTACTTGCTTCAATATCAAACTTCTATTTGCACAATTACAATACCTGTGTAACTCAAAAAGCAGTCAAATATACGTTAAGTTTAGATAGATAGTTACTAATTAGAACTATATCAGTCTATTTCTTTACAAAATCTCTCAATATGGGAATACACACAGGTGAATGAATGTATTTTGCACAAAATAAGTAGGGGCCAATCATAAACAATTTTAGAAGTCAATTAGATTTGATGCAACACTTGAACACCAACTTCGATTGCTTGAATATGCCTAACAAAGTCAACCCAGGAACTTTCATAACCTGCACTATTTGATAACTCAGAGACTTATTAGAGAAAGGGAAGTGATCAGTTTGACATGACATTGGTACGAAAGACTGTACCTGAATGACATATGTAAGCCTAGTACAACTCCCTAGTTGGGATCCAAGAGATAGTGCAATTCAGTGGCCTGAGGCACTATCATGTCTCAAAACGTAAGTCCTAGTTTTCTATTACTTTCCGTAAAGATGAAACTCCTTTAACCGAAGGGAGTCTTTCTTGACTATATTGTTGAACGGGTTTTTTACCAACTTTTATTCTCGTTTATTACTTGGCGGTTGCATGACACTTCCCTCCTTACAATATCACATCATTTGTGTGGTGCATTTCTGGTGCCAGAGATTTATGCACCATAGATAAGTTTGAATGAGGAATTCAGTATTTATGTTTAAGGATAATCAAAAACACTTACTTCAGTTCTTCGGTTAGTGCCTGAATGTGCTCAATGCGAGCATGATGAGCAGTCATATCCGATTGGAAAGCTTCATGTTTCTTCTGAAATGCCCGCATTTCCGATAGCGTGGCCGAGCGGAAGTCATTTGACGCAAGCGCTTCTGGTCTCCCACTAGTCCAAGCCTCATGGGTGGAGCATTTCACTTCGAATTTCTTAGCAAGATATTCAAGACGCTCTAGCCTTTGTAATTCTTCTAGTAACCATTCCTAGAGATGGGACAAAATATATAGGTTGTTTCGACCAGTGGAAATAAAAAACGTAGGGCGGAAAATGTTTACTTGTCCGAAATCCCACATTTCATATTCACACATTGAAAGGAAATTCATGAAAGCAAATTCAAGGGATCGAAGATAACAATAATGAAACTGGTGCACTAGGTACGACCAACATCATTTTAAAAAAAAACAAAGGGAAGTAGGGTATATTACTCCATCTTTATAGGGATATGAACAATTTGACTACCGAAGTCTGTTTAGTAACAAAGTATGCAACACTGTTATCAAACACTTAATTCGGAATAAAATTTTTAAAAAATGGAACTATGTTTATCAAGTGATTTACTGTGAATGTGTGAATACTTGCAACACTCAAACAACAGCATAGAACTGGATACGCTAGTGATCATAATTATGGACCGACATAGAGAAAAGTATTGATTTTGAACTTCTAATTATACCGAGTCAAGTAGTACAATAACACTACATTTCACCATGTTAATTACAACTACTTCACATGTAGTAGCTGATTAGGATCACGTTACAATTTTATAAATTACAGTGGCAGTGATTAAAATATTGTAATGTATAATGATGTTAATTAAGGATGAATGGGCCTATTTGTAAGAAACTTGAGACGGATAACGAAAACCAACCTCATAGATTTTATCAGCCTGTTCTAAGGAACTCCAATTCTTAGCGACATCCATTATTAAGCTCCCAGTGGCGGGTACATAGGGGGATTTATTGTTTAATCGCAGACGAGTCTGGAGTGTGTTGTACGTTGTCTCTAGGCGAGCTTTTTCCTGTAGTTTAGATGGCTTTTCTTGGCGGCAATATAATCTAAACTTCTGCTGCAGTCCCTCAACGTCGGAAACGGACTTTTGGGGACTGCGTTGCTGAAACAAGAAAAACAGGTGAAGCAGTCGAATATGAAATAGTAATATACATATAATTAACAGAATAACAAACCAGAAGTTCTTTGCGAATCATATCTTAACTTGTGGAGCCATAGGAAAATTTCTAAAAATTGAGAATTGATTAGCGCGAATTGGATTACCGCGAACAAATTTAAGAACAGTTTAACTATTGGAGGAAACTACGATCTTAAAAGCTTTTGATGACTAGTTAGTGAACCTTCCCTATACGCCTACATCTATTTAACCAATTTATTTAAACGCATAATTATTGGTACATAAGAGCATCTAAATATTTATGGATTAGGATAATGTCTGGGTGCCTAAATCGAAGCAGATGATCTACACAGGGGGCTGATTTCCGTGGTTTCGACCTATAAATCCAAACCACAAAGCAGTAGATCAGTGTTAGATGCAATCTCATGACAGCCGGTGACCAACAACCGGTTTGTACGCCATTTGCTCCCTCAGGATCATGGAGTTCATGAGCACCATTTGTTTGGGTCTGAGGTTTTTCAACTCCCCTGGGTGGATCCTTCATACTCACCAACCCAGTTTGTGTCATCTTTCATCTCCATTTTGTAGACAACATCCCTGCCACGAGACGGCAGTGAGTAGGACTTCCTTGATAGTCGCTGCATACACGTGGTCATATGAGAGTATTTCGAGAGGACTCTCCCCACGACCGTACCAGAGTATATAGGGGCTCCTAACTTACACCAACAGTCTAACATTTGGTGCAAGTTAGTCTTGCGCATTTCTGTAAAACAGAAATACGAAATGCATGTTAAACATGAAGGTATAAGCTAAATTTTTGGTAGGAATAGGTAAAAAATTATGGGCATTGACACTGTGTACGACCTACAGTAGACTCGTTGAAAATGTGGAATTGTGAAATCATAGGATGATTTAAATATAACTATATGAACAGAGCAAGTTTAGCAACTAAGGACCATTACGGTAACAAATATTTGATTATACTCAAAACTAATACAAAAATTGTGGTATCCTGAACCTTGGAATACAGTGTCAGAAATGTAGTACAATGCACACCGACTTACTGCAAATTCTTCCAACTTCATTTTTATCCAGCTCAAAAGTTTGTTGGAAATTGTTTCGTAGCATTCTTTTAAATTTTGATTTTCCCGAATCATCCGAAGATTATTAGCAATACGAGTAGCTGCAATATTTGTCTGAGGAAGTGATTAACACAATAAGCAAGCTAAGTAACAGGAACTAGACAAGAAATATTAGATATCAAATGAAACGAATGAGTATGCTAAACCACAAAATTAAAACCGTAAAACTGGCAGCGTACAAAACGGCAAATTCACAATTGCGAATTCAAGAAAATTACTTTATGAGATCCCGAGAACAGATGATAATATGAAGACAAGTAGGCCATCACTGAACGCTCATCACATTTTCTGCTGTTTACCAAATCTAGGAATCGTAATTATTAGATATATTAGCTTTACCTCCTGGATCGAGCATTCTCGGAATATCAAGGTGTTTCTCGGCCACATCAAAAGCAAGATTTAAGTTTTCGAAGGGTTCATCCTAGAACGGAATCAGAGAGAAATATTACATACCGGATTGAGTTGAGAGTAATTGATTAGCTGCGGTCGATTCCTATGTATTATGGCACAAAACGCTAGTCCGTCTTTAAAACTGTAGAATATCGATGATCTTATGGACATTAACAAACCTAGTGTGGAAATTTTCTACACGCACATTTTTGTACGGTGCGGTTTGCCTTTGACACCAAAGCAACAATCCCTCCTTTGCAGATGAATCTAAATCAAAACAATGATAAAGAATAGAACGTGGTACCTTCTATTTGGATATCCTGAATAGCAAAGCGAAGAATGATTGTCCATATCATTCCAAGAGTCATTTTCACATTCCCATCGACAATTTCTAGAAATTAATTAACGAACTGGAAGAATTACCTTCAGCACCAATAGATACCAGTTTGACGCCTTTGCTCTCAATGAAATCGAGAGCTTTGTTCACATTAGCGATTTTATGAAACCTCATCTTTCCTCTATCAGGCTTCGGTAGTCGTTCGGATGAGATTACTTCAAGTAACTTCATCAATTTTAATCCGTCGCGAAAGTCATTTTCTATGACGTCGATTTGTTCATTAACATTCCTTAAGTGAGCATTGCACCATGCGGTAAAAGTCTGAAGCCAAATGTCCCAAAGAATAAAAAATGCTACTATACCTTCTTTTGTTGTAACTCCCATGCCGGGTCAATGGGGAGGTCTTTATCTGACTCAATATCATCATAATCTATGTACCCCTCGTAATTGTATATGGCCATGTTGAAATCGCTGAAACACAAATCAAAAACGTGCCCGACCCAGAGAATCGAGTAGTGTGAATGGTGAGAATAATATTTTAGATCATTTAAAAAGTTGGCATTGATTTTTGATATAAGACCAGTTAAGTGAACTTCGTTCCTTTCATAACCTAAAGTACGTCAGACCATAAAAAGTTTTACATTAATAACCACCAGAAAATAGTAAACTACCAAGATTTCCACTACCTACAATATTTTTTCACGAGCAAGTATAAACCACTTGATTTCTTTACTCTTGTTGTTTCAATGCAGTTCTAGGTATATGGCAATATCCAGTTGATGATATTCTAGCCACTCGACTGCACTAGTCTGATATATTAAGACTGAAGCCAATATAAACGATATCTAGCCATAGTCATAAATGAGACCCAGTTATTGGACGGTGTCTCCAATCGAACGTATGCAACCACTGATCAGACAGAGAATATCGTCAGTCAGAATTTGTCATCGATTAACCACCAGCACGGATTTTCTAAGAAATTAACCCTAAAAAATATCGTTGGTGAACTTAAGAACTAATAATTCCCATGTAGTCTCTTAGTTGTATTTGAAAAACGTGAGGACTCTGGAATCTGAAGAGTCAGCTACTGATGTTCACTAATCAAAGGTAGTGTAAAGATGTAGTAGAACCAGCTATTAAGCTAAGTTTTTTATGAGTTCGCAACAGACTACTGAACGCTAGACAGTTAATTACCATCCTTAAGATCAAGGATGAGTGAGACGAATCAATTTATCGCATGTCATAGATATGCACTCTCAAAAGTCCTCCCGGTATGTATTTCACTAATCTGTCCTTCTTAGCGAATTCTGTTAAGGTGATAATACTATTTGATCTAGCTAGTCACTGAGCCGATGGATTTATCTGGTTATTGTGATAACACAGTCCATGTTATGTATTAACAGAGAGGTGTGACTACGAGTAGATCATAAACAGACTACCTACACTGATGGTCTACGAAGACATTTTTAACAAGTCTCGTTAGGTATTGTAAAATCGGTATATGCTCAATATGGAAAGTTTTGTTTACACCAATTGTCAAGATTAACCTCATACAGGTACTGCAAAAATTTGTTTGGTTCCGTAAAGTGTGTATGAGTCCAACTTTCAGACCTTCGGCCCGGTCGAGAAAAGTTTTCCTGGAGTGCCTGTCATAGCGACATAAGACATAATTACTGCTATTCTCGTTTACAATTGGTTTCACAAACTTTAATATCTCCCCACCGTTGGTATCATAACCTGTCAGTCTGATCTATGCAACAAGTTTTAGAGAGCTTTTATCAGTAATTTGGATTTCGGAGAATAATTAGACCGGGTCAGCCGGTTGGGCTTGACTGATAATGACGACCAGAGCAGAACGTCCATAGTTATGATACGTAAGCAAAAAAGATTTCAGGTTCAGGAAACAAGATGTTTCATGACTCGCTTTCCGATTTTAAACAACTTTTTCATGGTGACAAAATGGCGGAAGTGACTGTATCATAGTTTAAAGGGTTTCCATCAATAAAAGCTATTCAGACGAATAGATTCCATCCCATTATCATGGTGACGAACCCCAAAACAACTGTTGCGTCTTTAATCTACAATGAACAACCATTATGATAATATTATGTTGTTTAATACATTTGCACATCCTTGAATGTACTGCCGGCCAACGAGACAGCATCTCCATAGGCAAACCATCTTAACATGAGATACATATATGTGCCACGCTCTTCAGCTAAAAACTGGATATGCCAGTGTCACAAGTTGCTGATTCACTTAGTATTTCCATTCACGTCATCCCTGACAATATTTTCTGCTCATTATTCTGTCCCACTATGTCATCCTTTACATTACCATTTTTGATTTACGCCTACCTATTCAACGAAAGACCAATAATCTGGCAGTGGCTTTTTCTAGAAACCTGTTGGCACTAGAAAAATTAAATCTACTACTCTCACATCATTGTGTTCTCCAAATACTGGTATATTAGTTAGATCAACCTCGCAAAACTCTTTTAAGAGTTTGGAAGTGATCCTCAACATCAAAACACAAGCTTAAAGAATTTAACTGGTCTACATTAGAACGTTGGGTGTGTTAGATAAATTATTGACTTAACTGTAGGGTGAAAAATTGACCTCTTTTTGGTAAGGGCAGTATATAAGATCGTTCACTCTGACTAAAGAACAATCCACAAGAAAAAAATAATTTACGTAGCACATGATGGTTTTTCAGACTGATCTAATCTATGGATTCCAGTTAAGTACTAAATAAAGTTAACTCGTTGTAAATTGAAATTTCTCCATGGTTCCGTCATTTATGTTAGCTGTTTACTTCCGAACGTTTCTTGATGTATGCAAACAGAGCAGTTGAGATCTCAAATCTCTAATGTTCAGCTAAACTTTTTGTGAATTCAAGGTTGACAAAAAAGGTCAGGCATGCAGTTAGCAACCCTGTCCAATAAAAAGGATTTCGCTGAAAAATTAGTCAGAAAACTTACTTTGATCAATTCAACTTTGCTTTAATAGTCAGAGGATTTTCGTTTTTTTAGAGCGCTATGATATATGACGATGAAAGACGAGATTCTTTCAAAGTGGCAAGATTATTTCTTCTTCCGACAATTAGATCAGTAGTTAATATTAGGATATGGATTGTGTTGCGCAATCTGGATGACCGACAAGATCATCCAAGCAGTAGTGAAAATCATATGACAGTCTTGGTCTGCTTGATATAAAATGAAATTATTGGAAACAACTTCGAAAATTGCTCGCTTCGATAGAGTTTCTTCCACGTTCATGTTATAGAGGGGGGGAAGCGCTAACATATAAGGAGGTGGACTGGTACTTTTCAGGGAGGTACGTACAGAGCATGACGGATAGAAATCAAATGAATTCGGAATTATCAAACCACCATTCAGAACAAAGCAAGAGAGGGATATAACGAATGCCATCCACTGTTATACATCCACAAGACATCATACCAGGTATACCCCTTTTCAACAGCATGATCAATGTGATATTGACATTTTCAAGAGGTGAATAAAAATCAGATGAAGTCAAGCAGATGTCTTAGGAGGAGTTCATAGTCCAGCAGTAGTTCGCGAAAGTGTCTAGGGGAGTCTTATCAGTCCTTATGATCGAGAGTTTGACGAAGTCTCTCCACAGGTACAGAAGTCTTTGACGACGTTGACCAACTTGTGTCACTTATGGCTTAGGCGAGATGTCAGTCTACTAACGAAAGAAAGAGTTTACAGCGCAGCAGTTTACTCCATCTTACTATAACTGTGTGAAACATGACTAGTTAGAGTAGAGGATATATGCAGGTCACTAGCGTTCGACTCCGCCTGGAGCCCTTCTGTAGCTGTTGCTGGTCTTGAGCCCGGACAGAGGAGGATGGTTGGGCATGGGGTTGGTGACCCCATCCAGTAAAAACCTATCTCGCGAAAAAAACGCTAACCAGAAAAATGGAATCAAACCATCATAGCTCTGCCCTGGCAGTTAGAAGTTTTTCGTTCAGAAGAGTTATCATGTCTCGTGATAAAATCCGAGTTCCTTCGGAAGTCACGAGGCCGATGCCCCTTCTCATAACCAAAGCAATCATTAATTTAGGTACACAGAATGTTCGAAGACTGTTCCAGGTCGTTTCAGAAATGAAAAGATACAACCTGGAGGTGCTTGGAATCAGTGAAACACATTAAACGTAAGTTCGACAACATACACTAGCTTCAGGAGAGCTGCTGTTATACTTCAATCATGAAAAAGAAAATGCCTCATGCACACAAGTAGTTGCACAGAAGGCACTGGTAGGATGGGAATCTCATGGACCCAGGATCATCAAAGCATTTTTAAAACAAAGAAAGAGGACATTTCAATGAACATCATCCACTCTTATGCACCTACGATTGACTATACTGAAGAAGTTGAACATCAATTCTACAGTCAATCTGTAGTCAATCATCGAGGAATGCTCATCAAAGGATTTGACCGATCTGATGGGAGACCTAAACGTCGAGGTTCACAAGAACAACACTGAATATGAAAACATCATGGGAAGACATAGACTGGGACAATTAGTAATTGGGACCAGTCAGATGGGATTACGTCCAGTTCCCAGATTCTACCTAAGATCTCAGTCAATCTAGCTGCTAAAACTGGACCACCATCCTTAAAAATCTCGGAAAGTCAAGCTATCGGATCCTGCTGCTCTCTCTTGCTTCAGATTTCCTATATTCCTTTCAACTTCATACAGATTCGGAGGGCTTACGTCGACTCGCCTTTCAGGATGACTGGAGATCGTGGGCAACCGAATTGTGGCTGAAGACCAGTTGAACTGACCCCTAAAGTGTTCGGCACGTCGATCTAATCTCCTTAC
The DNA here is from genome assembly GCA_944470395.2 of Schistosoma turkestanicum. Lineage (NCBI taxonomy): Eukaryota > Metazoa > Platyhelminthes > Trematoda > Strigeidida > Schistosomatidae > Schistosoma > Schistosoma turkestanicum. Next base: position 16,908,506 of record OX103972.1, on the reverse strand, counting down.
TTGTAAACGCCATACTTAGTCCTGTCTTCAAAACAGGTAGGAGAAACAGATCGGAGAGCAGTCAACCCGCCAGCGTAAATAGCATGATTGTTATGATATTAAAAAAGATTATTCGCAAGTTCTTTAACTGTCACAACGATACCAGGATTCATTTTGAAAAATGGCATGATTTTAAAAGGGGTTTATCAAGTCTTTTGACAATGTTTGACACTACAAACTGTTGTATAAGTTAGGTGACGTCAGGCATGAAGGTAGTTTACTTATGTAGATAAAAGATCTACTATATGAGCTGCAACAAAACTGAAGGTTTCGTATAAGTTGTTCAGCAGAAAAACGTTTTAGAGAGGTGTGTTGATCCTTGTGTATGTAAGCGTTCTTCCAAGGCTTCTACATATCGGCTTTCATCATAAGACGTCATAACTCTTCTAAAGCAAGACCTTCTAAGTGCCATGACAGATTTTAAATGGTTTGAATTATTTTTTCTGGTACCGTGGTACAAATACACTCACGATAACATTGATTTTACGGATATTATGACACAGAATGACCATGAATTCATCATCATCCAGGTCTTGAAAACTACTGCACACTGCTGCCCAGTAGCAGCTAAAGGTTCCGGTTCGTCCAATAATCGAGGAGTGCATACAAGTAGCCAGTCCTCGCCAGTAAAGATAGAAGGTCATTTGAAAAAATTCAAAGAACCTAAAACAGGCCGATTCTTGGAACTAGCAAAATAGTCGCATGAATGAGGACTGACTAAATTAAACCATTTTCCCATGTCATATACAAGCACTGGAGACACATCGATCACAGATTTTAAATTATTTACTGATGAATTTACATCCAAAATACGAAGAATTCACGAAAATAAGCTAAAAGGTTCACGAAATCAAAACAAATTACGCTTCATTCGTATACTCTTTCAGTAGAAAGTTGAATAGACCGAGAGACCACGTTTTCCGGGAGTGAAACAAGTCACCTAACCTCCAATACCGTACAAACAGAAACTATGAACTGAAATTAGTCAACACTATGAAGTTGAAGATCGATTTCCACTATGTTTGATATTTTGACGAGGAGATTGAGTCTCATCAGTTAAATGAAATACAAAAATAATGACTCACTGTATTTTCATATGTATTATCATAACATGAATAAACTTTTTACTAGATGGCAATTGAGAAATGAAATCACTGGACATACTAGCTGAAGAACAACTGCCAACAGTTCAGAATTAGTGCAGTTGAGTAGTAAGACGCCCATCTATTGGACACCACCAAATACCTAGAACCGTATCAAATGAAGAATAACCGAGGGCTCTTGAAAAAGTAGTTGGATATTGGATATTGAAGAGGATCTACTTGAGGGTTTTCCGAAAATGCCGCAACAGGACTTTTGAGAGGTTGTGCAAGTAGTTTTACAAGTAAGAATAAGAATCTTGTCTCTTTTAAGGACATCTTATTTAATGATTTACTACGTTTTTTCTTACTGGGTTTATGTGCATGAATCTGGTTAGCTTGAAATTTCGCTCACTGTAGATACCCTTAAGAGTATTGTGAACATTGGGATAAAAAATTGAAAGCTTAAAAAATCACCAAATTAGACTAATTTAGCGAAAATAACTTCAGTAACTGGCAGTTCATCATCTGTGAACTATGTGGAAAGCTGTCTATTGTTTACAACTTTAGGTTTACTATAAATTAACGTACAGTAATCCTATAGATTTGTGTCACAAACTATAATGCAAGAGCTACTTCTTGGCTGGGATATAAAGTCACTATCTTGTGAGTAACCCAGGACGGTTTCTGAGTACTAGGAAAATGACTCGGTTATAAGTATCAAATATACACCACATTTTGTCTAAGTATTTTCGTTTGCTAACCAATTTTTCTATTTGTCGTAGGAAACTGCATTGCTTAAACTCTGCTTCACTGATTTATATGTTTATAAAGCTAATTATAGGTTTACATACTATTTTAGTCAGTTGCTTTCATACATAAAATTGAAAAAATACGGTAAAGCGACCGTATTTTTAAAATTTCGTCATAAATTACTCTGAAGGTCAGTAGTAAACTTTCATCAGTGGTTTGAGCTGAAGTGTTAATCTTTCGACGTTTTTAACTTATTGAAACCCTCATAATAATCTAAGACATTTTTAGCTTAGTTCTTACCATCTACTTATAAGATCGTTTCAGTTTGTGTGCTTTTGTTAACAGTTTTAGCTAACACTATTTATCATTGTTTTAAAGTTCAGTTTTTACATCGATGAATCTCTCACTCTCACTGTTACGAAATGTATATCCTATAATATTCGGATCGTGCAGCAGTGATTCAGTGGTCAAACTGCCTCCTTCCATCGATGCGGTTGTTTGATCAGCCGAATGGTATCACAACCTACATATTTGCGACAAAGTTCGAAGTGGGTTTTTCGTTACCAGACAGATTTTTTACTGGGATTTAAACCACATTCCTTGTGAGATAAGAATAATACGTGGTTTCCCGAGCCGAAATAAGTAAGGTGGGATTCAGACCTGCAGCTTTATAAGAAAGGACGAAAGTCCTCGTGTGACAATCACAGGGGAATAAGTCTAACTAATGTAGTTTCTAAATTGTTAGCCTCGACTATCCTTAACTGCCTAATTAGTGCTCGTGAAGAGCAGACTAGAGAAAACCAGGATGGTTTCAGACCCGCACGTGGCTGTATAGACCGCATCTTCACACTACGACAAGTCCTGTAACACAGAAACACATTTAGGCGTCCTACGATAGTTGTTTTCCTGGACCTTAAGGCGGCATTTGACTCAGTGGATCGTGATGTTCTGTGGCACTGTCTGTTATTGAAAGGTGTACCAGAGAAGTACATTAACCTCATACAAGCTCTCTACTCAAACACTACTGGTCGAGTGAGAGCTTATGGTGAACTGTCACCAAAATTCTTTACTTCAAGTGGTATCCGTCAGGGATTTACACTCTCCCCATTTTCATTCAATTTTGTCATCAACATGCTCTTAGAAAAAACCTTATCCTCGTCTAAATTTTCAGGAGTAGACCTACCAGGTGGCTCGCTAATTGACTTAGAATATGCCGATGACAGTCCTACTTGGTGAAGACGATGAAACAATGCAGAGTCTTCTGACCACCCTGAGCAACAATGCAAGCATGTTCGGGATGCGGTTCTCACCCTCGAAATGCAACATGTTGCTTCAAGATTGGGTTGCGTCGGCACCTGAACTAGTGATAGGGAGGGAAGCAGTTGAGCGTGTTGCTGATGGCCTGGTGACTGACAAAATCTCAACGCGGATACAGAAAGCTCGATCGGCTTTCGCCATCCTGCGTCACTTATGGCGTAGGCGAGATATCCGTTTGCTAACCGAAGGACGAGTGTACTGTGCTGCAGTTCGCTCCATCCTACTTTATTGCTGTGAAACATGGCCAGTGAGAGTAGAAGATATTCGTAGGTTACTAGTCTACTAAACGTACCTGGGTTCAGTCAATCGTTAACTTTAGTACAGTTTTGTCTAATTCCGGAACGAAACCTGTTGTTGACACAGACTTGTTTCAGTTGAAGACCGGTGCCAGACGACGTCACTCTATCTCACACGTTCCACTTCTACTATCAGATAGGTGAGAAATCATGACGAAGCACTGCAGTGGAGAGGACACACATACATTATGCTTCGACAAATGATCATACTCAGTTAGAAAAAATATACTAGTAAGAATGTTATCAATGTTTTTCCACTACATTAACATATTCAATGTGAATACGTTCGACAATAAATGATGGTTATACAGTGACAAACTCTCTCGAAATGAAATGTATCACACTGATTCACGAAACACCTAAATTCAATATATAAGTATATATCGTACCAAAATAAGTAAGTTTATCTGCATCATCCATGGCCATTACTGTGGTTGAACGTTCTGTTTCTATACTATTTCTGAAATCTGTTATCCGAAAGTGAAAACAATGTATTCTATTACTGCTTAGACAAATTATCGAAATATGATCTTAGAAGAAGGAGAAAATGTACACTGTTGTGCTGAATAACCGTTCTAATAAGTGATTGGTAGATCATACCCATTTCCTCTTCTAGTTATTCGGAACTTATAGCACCGAACAGTAGATTGAGTCAATTTGCAAACTTCTCAATCAGAGATTGTGAGTAGGACACGTAGAATGATTGTTCAACCGAATTTCCTGTCAGTATGTTCTAAGAAATTCGTACAATGAGATTTTTCGAATACGGACATATGAATGTGAATGAATGAATTTGGGTGGTCACGTAAACATTCCATAATTCTCTCCATACTTTAGCTAATACAAATAGGGACCTCAGATAACAATAATACATTGAGAAGATAATTGCTATTCTCATTTGTGTATTGATAATTGATTGGTAGTTTTATTATTCAATACTACGTTTTCCGAACAATCGGATTAAATCAACCTATTCAGCACTTCCTTCCTCGTTACATAATCCACATCTGAGTGATTCGGTTAATTTAACTAATGTGTTGTAGTACTTATGTAAACACATTGTGGTTGCTTCAGTCATTACGCGCATCCTTTTTATAGTGGTTGTGTGTGTACATGATGGATGTACACTTGTAAAGTATGATGATAGAACATTTAGTTTATGGGATTGTGATGTTGAAAATTCCTTAGTTTCCAGGATCCAAGGAATCATATGATGTCTACTCAAATTGTAACTAATGGCTGTAGATTAGGAATGACCAAAAGGAATAATGATAATATTTTCAATAGAAAACAGAATAATGCAATATCTCTAATGTAAAACAATTTTCAGGAGTAAGTTACGTCATGTGGAATGTGGAAAAAGTAAGTGTGAACATGATCTAGAAGAGAGGTAGTATCTGGTCTTATGTCGATAGATACAGTTTTTCAGCAAGCGAATTTCCTGTAAAAAATTTCCATCTAACCCTTAGATCTCATCATACCAGATACATCATTCTAAAGTAAGTTTACTGAAGATATATTTATCGGCTTTATCAGGTTTAATGGTATGAGTAAGTATGCTGTCCGCTGTAAGTAGCACCAGACGAGGTTCACCGTTTTGTGGTTTGTCTAAGACTCCCTCACTTATTGCGATCATAAACTCCTTTGTTTAACATTTGTCACCCATGCATAATGTCTGTTGAATTGATTCACTGACAAATCTTGCATGATATCTTCCTGTACAAATTAAAAATATATTACTAAGAATTTAATCGCAAGCAAATGAGTAACAACGGTCGACAAGTGTTTTTTTTTGAAAGAATTAATTTTACTGCAAGTTTTATATTTATTTATGAGTAGGTAAATTATTTAGTGCTAATCTTTAGTAAAATAAAACGTGGTTATACAATCAAAGACGTGAAATAAGTCGTTAATTCAAAAATAAAATCATAGAAACATTGAAGTGAACACTTGTATACAGTTGACTAACCGCTAACCGGTTTCTTAATTTTGTTCAGCCATAAACTGTCGTATGCAACGTAGGATCTGGTACATATGTTAATTGGTTCAAGTTGTCATACCACACTAGTACAACGAGACAAATTACGAAAACACATCCCAGAGTAGAAGTAGTGACAGTATCAGTATTAACCGAGACGATTGGGTACAGGAAGACGTAAAAACGTATGAGATTTCGGGATTGAGAATTTAGTGGAAAAAAAGAGTGAATGCACGAGCAAACCACCTGTCGAGGTAGGAAGTGGCTCAGCAAACATAATACATACAGCATCTATCCCTTGGTTGATAAAGATTCCCTACTTCACCAACTTATTTTAATCGCCAATGGTCATTATTAAGTGTATCAATCATATGAATCATCTCAAAATATCAAACCATATTAGCAATAAGGCCAGCCGCTATCCAAATCCTTGACTGCTTATGGGAACTAAATATTTCCTGAATGATTGACTTAATAGTTTAGCAAGTAAAGCGCTTTAAAAGTCATGAAGACATCAAATGTTATTAAGTGCTTTGCAAAACTCATAAATTCCGTCTCAGTAATGCAAGTATGCTTTCATTGTAAGCGACAAATACCGAAGAGACTCATGTGAAATTTACATTATACACAGTATGTGTTATACTCTTAAGACTGACCAAAATAATATTCAATTAAATACAGTAATGTACAAGTTCAATCTACTACATACCCCATCAAAGCAATAAAAATACTACCAAGAAGTAAAGAAGAAAGTATTATAGAAAGTGTTGTGTGTGTAAATTAATATAAACACTAATTCCCACATAGAAGGTTATTTAACGCTTATACTGTGGATGCTTTCTGTTCATATATTATTATCGTCTGGTTTTACAATCACTTAGTTCTTTATTTTCTTCTATATTTTTATGATTAATTATTTGTTACTCTCATTTTTCGTCTCTTTACAGGTCTAATCGTAAAATAATCTTATCTCAGGGATTTACAGTGTGATTTTTGTTTTTATTTTTGCACTTCATATTCATGTATTAAATGCTGCATGAAAGAATTATTGATACATATTTTTTTCCTTTCTACAATCAATTAACATGCTCAATGGGATTTTATGACCGTACTTCATATTTTTAATCAAATTATCCCCATCAAGTTGTTAATTATTTCAGTGTGAAAAATGTTTACTGCATCTTCGACTAATTCTGACACAACAACATCACCTTCGGTGAAATTATTATCTATCGACGAACATCCTCAAACAACACAATTTAATACTAATCAAAATACTAATAATCTTGTTGTCAGTGATTCTTTATGCATTGATTCGTCTGAACATAATACTCAGGAACTTTTAACTAACATACATCATAACAGTCCAACTAGCAGTAGTAATAATAACAATTATGTACTAAATTCAAACAATAAGACTACCTCATTTCCTTCTAGTATTACGGACCTTTCATCATCATCGTCATCGTCCCTTTTTCATTGTGAAAATTGTCCCATATGTGGAGATAAGGTATCTGGTTATCACTATGGTCTTCCTACATGTGAATCTTGTAAAGGTAAGTAGTATAATTCCCATTAATTTTCTGGTTTCTCCTCTTTTTCTATTACGTGAAGGATTTTTCAAACGTACTGTGCAAAACAAGAAAGAATATCATTGTAATGAACAAAGAAATTGTGTTGTTGATCGATTACATCGGAAAAGATGTGCTTATTGCCGATTTCAGAAATGTTTAATTGTAGGTATGAGAATAGAAGGTGAGTTTTCTTTGTTTGTTTTTTTGTTGATTTTTCACTTAATCAGTTTACTCTCCAGTTGTTCAACATATTTTGATCTATGCATATAAACATGCCTAGTTTGTATAGGGTTCTAGTCAAAGCGTAGAAAAGGATTAAGGTCTTTTGGAGGTGATTTGACGCAGAACTAGTCTGCCAAGTTATCAACTAATTGTAATCGTTATCTGCACCTGTGGACTTGTTAATTTGTATCCCAAGGATATCAGGAACTAGTATTTAAAAACTTAGTGATATGGGCTTTTATTGGTAAAGTCTACAGGCATAAGTACTCGTGTTTTTGATATCTGGAGATATTACTACTCAGATACTAAATTCGACTTAAGATGAAGAACGTAAGATAATTATAAATGCATTAGGTTATATTTTACTTCTTTAATCGTGACAAACGATTGTTGGTTAAGATATCGGGTTTTTGTTAGCACAGAAAGTCGTAGGCTATCTTGACTTCAATCTCGTTGTCTTTTTGTAAGTAAGGCATATTACCAATCGCATGAGGAAAAAATGGTTTCTTTGTACGTAATTAGAACTAATTCTTTTTTATCAACTCTCTCTCTCTCTCTCTGTATATATATATATATATATATATATATATATATATATATAAAATCTCAGCTTCCTTCATTCCATGCCTAGCTTTCTCATTAGTCCGGTTTTATTAATTTTGTACTACTTATTCGACAGTAGATTGTGTTTGAATTGAGTAAACCTATACCTTTGGACAATCTCATTATTCAATACAATGTATTTATTTGCAGTAAAGAATCTTCAGCCCAAAAGAATAATGTGTCTGGTATGATGAGATCTAAGTGTTAGATGGAAATTTTTTACAGGAAATTCGCTTGCTGAAAAACTGTATCTATCGACATAAGACCAGATACTACCTCTCTTCTAGATCATGTTCACACTTACTTTTTCCACATTCCGCATGACGTAACTTACTCCTGAAAATTGTTTTACATTAGGGATATTACATTATTCTGTTTTCTATTGAAAATATTATCATAATTCCTTTTGGTCATTCCTAATCTACAGCCATTAGTTACAATTTGAGTAGACATCATATGATTCCTTGGATCCTGGAAACTAAGGAATTTTCAACATCAGAATCCCATAAACTAAAAGTTCTATCATCATACTTTAAAAGTGTACATCCTACTTTTGGAAAAAAACATAGGATTTGAATGTGGTTAAACACGGAGCGTCAATTGAGTGATATGATATATTGGTAAAATACCTCATGCTCAAGACCGAAAAAAATCTTCATATCGGTTAATTGATATTTGTTTACTAATACTGCTTGTAGTTCTTATTCTATTCGATTGACAATGTGGAAATCATTTGTGTGTATGCTTTTCAAGAAAAAAAGGGAAGTTGTGACACATTAGGTTACGAAACAAAAACAGGGTTGTTGAATGAACGAATTGTGCATAAATATGAGTAGATAGACAATTTTTCATCCCTCATGAATCTTGTTTATCAACTTTTCTTACTTTATGTACACACACAGAAAAGTGGCTCATACTAATTTATAAAATGTGGTTTCATATATTTCTGTATATTTGAATAAATAGGTTAAATATTATGCAACCAATCGGTACAAAATTACCTCAACATACTTTGTGGTAATTAGTTTTAATCCATATGTTAACGCATTATTGATAATATCTTCTTGCTTATAATAATGGTGTGTCCTAACACTGTTTATTAATCTCTGCAATCTTCTGTTCTCATTGCTGATGAGAATGATGATGGTGATGGTGGCGAAGTTTATCGTAGATCAGTGGAAAAATACAAATATCTAAACAGTAACCATAATGATGATAAATGTAAAACTTTGTGGCATTATAATAATTGTAAATATCATTTAATATTTCACAGTAAAAAAAAATAGTAAACTATCATTTTTCAATGATATTTCTCATTTACGGAATCAATGTGTTACTGCATCATTAAATACCTTGTTGCGTTAATTCTATAGCTCCATTATTTTCTCCACATTCTATTACTAATACCTCATACTTATCTCGTTGACAATGTTGCTGCTGCTGCCTATGTCACTAATATCATTATCAATCAGACTAGTAATCATTTGTATTCTAATTCTTTTTTCCATTTTGTAGCTGTTCGTGAAGATAGAATGAGAGGTGGACGTAGTCGTCGTGGACGTTCATCGTACTGTACAACACCGAATTCCAACAGTAATAATAATAGCTCTGAAACAGATCATATAAAACATTTACTTCCATCTAACGTTTCTGCAATGTATTCAAAACCTGTTGACAGTGAATTATACAGTAGTATTACTCCTCCACTTCCTCATACTACTTCTACCATAAATGTAAATAATATCCATCTTCCAAGCAGTGACATTGATACTTCCAATAATATTACAACATCACTTCCATACGATAAAGATTATTGTAACAAGCGATCGCCAATAATTGTCCCGTCACTATGTACAGTAAGTAAAACCATCTCTGAGACAGAATTTCCCACCTATTCTTCATCCTTAACGTATTCAGTTCCACCACTTACAACCGCATGTACTACAACAGTGATAGTATCACCAAACCATTCAGCTTTGTTGTATGAATCTAGCGTATTCAGCTCAAATTGGTGAGTTTCTATCTTAGTATTGATTTATATAGTTGGTTATTTAGTTTCTTCAGTAATAAAGTTCAGTTTTTTTGCAACCTTTGTTGATAAAATTGATGTTGATCTAGTTGAAGGATTTTTAATCTATGGTGTTAATTTGATTTCGTCTCACTAATGTGATATGGCAATTTGGGCTACCGTATATTTGTTCCAGGTTCTACATTAATTATATATGATTGACTTACATAGTGATGCTCAACTATAAGATTTAATTGTGGAGCTTTCATCGTTGTTCTGGACATAATCAGCGGCTATTTCGTATCATAAGCATTAATGGTATTGTCAAGACTAACAATTAAAGCTCGCTCATTAGACTGTCTGCCTCAGAGAACACAGCACTACCAAAAGCATCTACTTTAAATTAAAAATTTAGTTAATTTCAATCTTCCTACACAAAATTCGAAATGTTTATTCTATTAAGTTTTTAGTATCCACAGTATATCGCCTGATTATTATATCTCCATTATTGCACTATAGTTCGATATTACAATTCATTTGCGTTCAATGTTACATGACACAGTCTTATGCATTAATTGACCAGATATATTTGTAATGTGAGGGAAGCTCACGTTTCTTTCGGAATTTAGTCAGAAGTATGTTGTAACTTTTATTTATTTATAACGTGAAAAATTTCTTATACAACAAGGCACCAGAAAAATCCTCCAAATAAATTGGAATGATAGTATTGTGAAGATAGAAGAAAGTTCGCATTATCAATCCATGATAAGTTAAAGTATTTAGTCAGATAAAGTTCAATTGAAAATGCAACCGAGACAAACTTCATTTAATTGAGAAGTTTGAAATTTTATGAAGAATATCGTACAGAATTTTATAATATCTTGGATTTTACCTAGTCTTACATAGTTACTGTCGATTTCACGGTTCTAAGTCGTCAACTTACCACCACCTAATCCTACCGTTAGGAAATAAAGTGTTCACTGGTAAAGCCTGTTGGACAAAATGCATAGGACATGTATAAGTTTGCCGAAACCTTAGATCTAAGATACCAAAACCGTTGTTTACCAAATTCCTACTTATTTATTAGTATTTGTACAATAAGACTTACAAATATGTGTTGCGTTCAACCTCCATAACATTAATACTCTCTCTATATATTGCCAAAAATTTGTGCACTAAACTTATTTTGAGAAGTCACTTTAAAAACATTGCTAGTTTCTTTCTTTATCATTTCCAATAAACATCAATTATATTTGTATGAATCTCATTGTTTAAGATAATTGCAATATTCCACTCTAATTCATGGTTTTTAACCATTGTCTCTATAATTTATCACTAATAGAGATAGACATTAGAAATGCAATAAATTTATTATGTTATGCCTGTACTTTCTTATTTGCAACATGTACGAAGATTGACTACATTAATGATTATGAATAAATGAAAACGATTCAATGTTTATTCATATTTGTAATAGAATTTCAATTAGTTTTTAGGACAAAAATCATTTCTTTGTAAGTTAGTTGACATATATTATGTTGAGTTGTACACATGTTAGCTAACTCTTAAATAATGTTTATCAGTTGTAACTTCGATCAGAGTGCATTCAAGGAAAATTGTGATTTGTTAAACATTATAATATATTATGCAAAATAATTATCGATTAAACAATTATCCCAGTGATTATTTTCGTAATTATTACTAATATCTTTATGCACGAATTATTTCATAATGCTTTCTTTTTTTTTTTACAAATTATATTTTTTTTTAAAAAAAAGCTTCTTAATTGGATAACTTTCATTTTAAGTTTTGTAGGAATGGCAGTTTTTTTTCTTCAAAGAAATAAAGGTATTGGCTGATTCCGCTTTTTTATTCTATTGTAGTCCAACATAGTTTGGGTGCTAATTTAATCTAATAATGATAATTGAACAGTCATGTTGAATAACAGTGTGTCTTTTATTTTTTGCATTTCTAACACATCCACTTATAGAAAATATTCTCTCGCCTTGTCCATAGTTGTTTCTATCAGGATATACATTAAACAGAAAAGTTACTCCAATATATTTCATTGTGTATTGATTGAAAAGTATTAGAAATTAATATTTATGCAACTCCATGTTATTGTTGAATGTTTGCTATAATTCAGTCGATAATTTTAAAACTGATGATGATAATAATCGATGGTTAGAGACCTTGAATGACATGGCTCAAAATCGTTCGCAATGGCACCGGTGCATTTATTCTTTGTGTTCTCTCAAATCCTAATCTTCTGGATTCTTCAACACCTCTAGTTTTGACTTTCTAAACTTTTCTCACTGAATCATACTTCTTGAATAATATCTTCTAATCCTAACCTCTCCGATTACTTCTAATACCTTTACTACCTCTTCTACTATTGGATTTGAATTGACAATTACATCTCGTTGCTGATGTGGTATGGCAACATGAACTGATGTACTTACGTACGGAGTTCTACGTTGCATCTGGCTGACTGACTGAATGAATGAATCATTTACAATAATCGAGAATAATGATGAATAGAGTAAAAAGAAACATAACATAGGATCGTTTGTATTTTATCAGATTCTCATTAGTTGCTTGCAACTAACTGCTACATACTTTTTCTTTTAATCACAAATGTAGTTTAACGTATTGTATAACAATGAAGTTGGTCAAAAGTTAATATTAAACACGTACTGACATAATGTAACAAAAATTTTCATAATTTAATTAACCGTTAGAACTATTGATATCGGTCAGTGATACATAAGAATAACATACGTAATGAATGACTTAAGAAGCTAAGTCAATTATAGAACCAAATTAAAAATTTTAAACGAATTAAATTGTGTTATGATTGGATAAATATTGAAAGATTATATAGTAGGATAGGAGTTATATTATCCAAGTCTATGACTGACTGATAACTGTTTGGATACAAATATATATATTCCATAGTATTTTGCAAATTTTATCCATCTTAATTTACTCAAGTTTATATCAACAAAGTGAGTTAGTTATGAGTTTCTTCACAGAAAGTTAGGTGATTTGTGTTTGTTTCTTCGAAAGATTGAAATTGGTAGATTGCTTGTTATTGATTATTTGACACGACTAATATATCATCGGTACGCCTTCATTTTAATACATTTCATTAACAGCTTATTTAATTTTATTCTCTTCTTGACTAAGCCATACAAATCACCTCTGGAATAAGAGCTAATGAATTGTTCATTGAATTGTTTCATCAGCACATTCATTGAATTTGATGATTTTAAATTTGAAAAAATATCAGTTAAAAATCAAGTATCTATTAAGATTTTATGTACTAATCTCCATTATATTGATTTGTGAGTATACAATGGGTGTTCAGTTATGAATCCAATCTATTTTTGTATTTTTCGTTAAATTAAACAAAACTTTATTGCTCCTTCTTTAATTCCTCAAGTTTCATTATCTCTCATATTAAGAGTGTCATTGCAAATTGTAATAATTCATACCTTTCATTGTTGTTTCTACAGACATCTGCTGGAGGATGTTAAAAAATATGTTTAGGTTTTTGAAGTTTGTGGCTTCAAAGCCCGTAAAAATATTTTTTTTTCAGATGATTTCACTTTAAGTCAAAGTACTAGACAGTTCTTTCCATAAATTGTAAGTTATCATTTAATACAGATCACTGAGATTAATAAGTCTGTAATATTCGTATATTAAAAGAAACTAAATCACTTTATTCTGACCTTATCAATGACTCAAACGACATATGTTGTATTTGTTTGGTTGAGAATAATAGAGAATTAAAGATGAACAGCATCGTGAGGTTCCTAAATTCAGTAAAACTTCTGACCACTTTTCATCGTTTTATAATGAATTTCACTTTATTTTGAGTCTTATATATCCATATTTCTTTAGGTTGTTCCACATAACCATACGAATTAGATTAAATTCATGGATTAGGAATTTCCAGGATTTGGATCTACCTCTTGTTGACATTTTTTGCGGAACTAAGCTTTGGTATCTTCTTGTACCAAATTTAAAGTTTTTTTCTTTGTTTTTACTTATCAATCCAATATATATGACTCAACGTTTTGTATAACTCGACAGTGACACTCACATGTCTTGCTGGGTTTAATCACATTAAAATTTCATTGATAATCAATCAGTGATATGAGATAAGTGTTCAACACTGTCTAGTTTATAGATGTTAAAAATGTTAACCACTGGAAAAGTATTGTGCATGTTGTGATATACCAGAAGGTCTTGAGTTCGATCTAGCACAGAGATAAAATGCTAGTGCAACACTTCTTGGTCTACAATAGTTTTGTAGTCGATGTCTGTTTGTGGTGGGAGTTACTACAGCGTGTTAATGTGCATATACGTTAAGCTTTTATTCAGTAACATAGTGTGACAGTTTACTTTTGACCATTAGTTCAAAGTCACTTTACCTTATTCGATTAGATTGATGAGATAATACTGTAGAAGGTCACCTAATACGATTAACTGGTAATTAAATTTATGGTTGACTCTAAAACTTGAATCAAAAGCCAGCAATATTTTAAATAATCACATACTATTTCTTATTCTGACACATCCAAATTAATATTTGAAAAAAACCGTTCTGAGATTATAATTCTAGATCACTAACCTGATAAGTTAGTAAGTAGTTATTACGGAAAATAAACATTGATTACGTAGGATTTTAATCAATATTATGCGGTCCTAAATTGCTACAAGTCACACAAAATATTAAAATAAATTCAAAAGGTTAAAAATAAAAAAATATTGTACATAAAAACAGTACCCAAATTAACTCATTCTCCAGGTACTTGGGTATGAACCACACCATATGAAATTCAGTGATACTAAACGGTTGTCTAGCAGAAGTTGATAGAGCGGTGCTCAAACCTGGAACTTAGTGATTGTAGTTCGAACACCTTAAGCCACCGCTCGACTACTGTAGTGGTAGTGATTAGTAGTGAAACCCAGAAAAATGAAGGCAGACCAATTTAGTATGGTTAGCTAAAAATATACAGAATAATAAACATTTTTAACTGTCCGAACCAAATAATCTGTGTTTATACTTCTGTAATCGCTTTTGTTTCGTATAGTCTGAATTAACCCAATGTTCGCACGTAGAGTCTATCTATCACTGATCAATAATTAAACTCCAGGATAATATAGATTAACGAAGCACGTATACATAATTCATATTTACTAAAAGATGTTATATAAAAGCATGATAATAAGATGTGTGAGTGATACTACGGAACAAAATCGAATTTAGCAATATTTATAAGTGATCATGGTGGCATGGTATCTTTTCCCTAATATAATAGTTATATGATATATATTTGTATAGGGTTTGTGGAGATTGTTGAATTTTATTGAGGTCATGAACCTATCTAAACTGCACAACCATTGAGAATCTGGAGGCGCCAGATAGCTATTTAGTCTTAGTGTGGGACTCAACAGTGCGCATTCACGACCCCGTAACTGGGTACAGGACTTGTGATTGTTGATCTTGCGCACGAACGTAGATCGTTTTATGATCTCAATGTATCCATCTATTTCATTTAGTGAATATGTCTGTTTCACATATCGTTTTCTGTTTTGATTGCTTGTCTACTCACGGTTATTTCCTGTGTGCTTGTATTTACTTGTGGGCTTAATTTATTAGTTAAAATCATTGCAAATATCAGCAGTCTCTTTGATTCAGATGCATCCAGTTAACTACTTCCTAATGGCACTTAGCGGGAAGTGGCCTCCAAGAAAACAACTTCCTTCGGTTTGGGCACTTAGGCATTATCTTAGGTCATGTGTAAATTCAGTGGTTTGTGTGGCGCATATAAATTTTGGTGCCCCTTTGTACCACTGTTTGTGTTTAAATAAATAAATAGCACTTAACACGCTTGATAAATTGTAAAGTTAGGTTCCATTTAGAATACTGTCATGTTAGGTCATCTGAGCAAGTATTCATTGTTCCGATTGTGTTAATCATCAGTTCAATGCCATAAATTAACAGTGAAAATATATTCAGTTCTATTGACAAACGAAGTTCTTTCAGATGATTTGTTATCATCGTTAACTAAACCAAATAACCTATTGACAAAATCGTCCACTTTCAACCTACTGGAAAGTTTAAAAATTTTTATTTGCCCATTAAAGTTCTACCAATCTGTTATGATCATTTAACCTTCATATAATAGGCGTGTCTTGTGTTGTAGTACACAAATATATCTGTTGTTGCTAAGTGACATTTCGCATGTGGTCATTTATATTTGTTTTCATGTGAGCAAACCGGTCGAACGAAAAAGTTTAACACCTACGTTTTTCTATATTGTTTGTAAATAAGCAGAAATTTAGTGTTCTCTCGGATGCTTTTCATATGGCGTATGGCGTTCATGAGTAAATTTCATCCCTTTAAATGCACACATGAAATATACAACTTTTATCATTCTAAGTTTCCACTTTTTATATCAGCACGAATAACTGGAAGAAATGACAAGAAATTGAAAATAATAATATTGACAATATTGAATGGGTAATAGATAAAATCAAAATAATCTACGAAGTCGGAAAATCAAATGTACATTATAGTATGGTATTCAAAACTAAGATTAAACACACTTGTTGAGCTGAGCCATATAAAAATTGCAACTATTGATCATAGTTATGTTGAGCATCACAACCAGGAGTATCACATATCTTGAGACAATATCAACCATCTATACTTGATCATTGATATCTTAAAAATCAGTACGTTGAACATTGAGTGAATAATACTGTCTTTATAATAACTCTTAAATGTTGGTTATTACCTGATACAATACAGTTCTTTTGCATTCACTTACGTCAATTATTATTGCTCATGATTCCTGTTTACAATTCATAATGGATATGATACTAAAAGCTGAAAAATTTTTTTGACTAATAAGTTTCTGATCACAGTTTTGTAACGCTCTAACCGGATTTCAATTGATATTTGTGTATTTATTGAAAGGTAGACGCACACAAGTGATTCAACCTAATTACTTTCGATTTATAGTTCTAATAAGGAGTCTGTTCCTCTACCGAACAATAAACATCGTTTGTAGGTTAACAGGTTATTAAGTGTCTTTTATTATTCCTAAAACTGATTCTCTCTTGAAATCAGTAACTATATCACTACCTATCACTTTTTCTTGTTTATCAACTTGAAATCGCTTAGATATCGTTTTGCTTAGTTGAATATATGATTTTGAGCTTTAAAGTCATCCACCGTAATGATTGTAGTCGTCTGTTGACTAAATAGCCTTCATTAAACTAAATCTTTGATTTAGACATACCTGCAATCAGTAGAAGCATAGACTACGATATTCAATCAATCAAATTAAACCCGATTAGCAGCAACTTCTCGGGTCTTCATTATCTAGAACTTGACCTTCAGAAAAAAAGCAACACCGCATCTCGTTAATACGTGAATCGTGGTAGTAATTGTAAAGAGGCACTCATTGATAAATGGCTGACAATAATACGCTGGTGGTTTATTTTCTTTAAACCTAACGATAAGTTTTAAGGGTATAACTAATTTTATTATAAAATAATGATTAATTTAAGTGTTATCTAAATACGTACTATTTTTTCCATATGCATAAAGTTTTAGCATTCTGAGAAATAAAATGCCTCTGACTACAATCACATTCGGACTCGAATGTAAATTGTTGGTTACGTGAAGGCAAGTTGGGAAAATGTTCATTAATTTGGGGGCAGATATTAATAGAAAATTTAAATCACAATTATCATATTGCTAATTTTAATAAACTGTCTAATACTTGCCAAAATCCACTGTCCAGTTCCGGTTTCATCACACGGTAACTTAGTGAATAGACGTTGCTGATTTATATGAGATGATCACGTTGTTATAATGCGCAATTGATTGAACGAATAATTAAGATTGCTTGATTGATTGATTGCACTATGAATGGCCCAGGTATATTTGTTAAAATTTCAAGCTGACTGAGATAAGAAGTAGGAGATTACAGTGCGATATAATATAACGCGGTCATAAATATGTCAGATATATATATTTATATATATATATATATTCCAATTCAATAAGAATCGGCTTTAACCACTACTGTAAAAAATATCCTTTAAACTATTTTTGTTCTGTGAATGTCTAACATTTTAATTGGTAATGTGGTTTGACTTCAATATAATCTTTCAGTCAGTTAGTTGATTACAACATAGAACTTCGTACGTACGTACATCATTTCAGGTTGCTATACCGCATTAGCACAGAAACGCAACTGTCAGTTCAAATCTTATAGTGGTAAAGATAATAGAGGTATTAGCAGTAATGGAGAAGATTAGGGTTCGAAGATATTACTTAAGAAGTATAATTTAATGAATTCCAACTTGTAGTTTAAAAAAGGATTTCAGGTGACCAGGAATAACGTTTCGTGAACTCGAATTGCTTGCACTAGCGGTGCAGCGTGATGAAGGAATGTGAAAAGGATGAGTCGTGGCGACAAGAGTGATGTTAGGAGTTGTGGTAAGATTTTGATTGTGACCAATTCGGTCTTATGTGCTATTGCGTGTATGAGGGCGGATATCACTTCCCGGTTGTCTATACCGTGGAAGGGTGTTTCTTGAGGAACCTGAAAAGAAAGGTAGATTAGCGTTTGTCTTAGAGCGCTTCGCCCTCTGACATTGGGTTGCTGCCTTTAGTCTCATCATTTTTCAACTGACCTGCCTGGAATGGTAGAACCTTCAGGAACATACGTTCCAGCCAATATAGCTCGATTAGATCATCACGATAGGCAAGCCCGACCATTATTACTATCATTATTATTGTTATTATTATTATAAGCATTCACCTGCCATACTATCTATTGTCATTTGAAACTAAAAATGAAATCCTACCAAAACTGTGAAAAGAAAATGATTTCTCCTATATTTCGAGAAACTTCCGATTAACCAAATATTCAGTAATGGTCAACTCACAACTATCTGTTCTGGAAATTTTTTGTAACACTGTGTGTTACTGTAACTCTCCCCACGTCAAATCTTAACCAATCCAATCAAGTATATATTTGTGTATGTTGAAATTTTCTAGTCATCGATGAATTAGGTCGAAATTTCTAACTGAATTTTCATGACACTACAATGGAGTGACAGTATTGGACAGATCATTATTCTGATTTATTTACAAGGCTTCGTATCTTCAGTTACTTCAGTTTACAAACGGAATTATCTGTTAATTATTGTGAAAAATGTTTCTTTTCAAGAAAAACAGGTTTTTTTTTTCAAAACTCACCAAAAATAACACTGGAATAAGTGTGTATTCTGTTGAATCACATGACTTTGGAGATGCGGTATCTCTTTGTGTGTCGACCTCGTGATGTCAAATCAATAGATGGTAGTTTTTCTATCTGACCTTAGAAGTCATATGTATGGACGCATGTTTGAGCGTGTAGTGAGATATACACGATATCCATACACAACTCATTATTGTATGTATGTAGACCATTTTTCGACCACGTATGATTGTCACATATATGTTTTAAGGTTGTTACTAAAGTTTAACATATGTCACTCTAATATAACTTATTGCTTCAGTAAGTTATCACAAGCTGTTGACTTTTAAACTGATATTTAGTCAATTGAGATAAATTAGGTTATGTGCCGTATTATGTGATATTGATAACATACCTTTCGGCTTTCTTTACTCAATTGTAAGTCAAGGTCAACATTAGTTTCAGATTGAATCAACTAGAGCTAAGCTGAAAATGCGAACGGAACACTAACCAATCAATTACAATTCAATGTACCTAAAATTAGCTTTGAAATGAAATATTTACTGAATTTTCTAAGAGTTCAACCAGGTGTAATATTATAATAACAGTAAATTGTCTGACATCTTAATTTTCTCCTCTTCAACTGTTGATGTGTATGTTACATTCAAAACTTCTACTTGAGGGTTTCTATTCCAAATGTTTGTATATTGACGTATGAAGTGTTGGTGATTCAGTAAGCTAAGCAGTGTCGCTGTGAAATAAATCATTACAATTTTCTGTTCACTACAGGATTGATTTCAACAGAGTTACTGCTAAGTTTACTTGCTAATTATTTGGAATGTCAACAATAACTCGATCAATAGCTTCTTCCATCATTAATTACTTTTTGGGTAGTATGCGTACAAACTATTATACGTTTTTCAACCCATCACAGGTTATCAAGTTACTATCTTTCCATTCGACATTTACCGAGATGATTGGATTTCACTTTGTCAGATGTGGCTTCACTATACTGTTAGTCTAGGACCAGTTATTCACTCAAAAATGTTTCTATTAGATGTTATACTTTAATCAATAAATGTATGCTTCACTGTAAAGTTTCAGGTTTTACAATTGAAGTTCCATATTGCATGTCACTTCTTTAGAAACATGTAGTTTTACTCTTGTTGAATTGAATAAATAAATCCTAGTCAACTTCATACTTTTCAAATGTGTTCCTGAGAAGCATTCGTGTCAACGACATCTGTTAGCTTAGGATTAGAATAATACTTTACGAATCATTGATTTAAAACTGGAGGAAACTAAGTTTGTTTGAAAAGGTCAATACTCTTATTACGGAATCTGAATCAACTAGTTAAAGCTACCTTAAAGAGTTCTAAATTACTGATTATTACAGAGAAATTCACTATACCCTTACTTAATTACTTGTGAGTAGTATAAGTCTGGAATATTTTATTAGCATTATTTGTTGACTAAAAATCATTAATACTCTAATTTAGTTGAGTACAAGTTAAATCGTTTTCAACTAATATCCACAAAAGTACAATCCACATACTGAAAAGTTAGTTGTTCAGAGTTAGTCTACAGGAAACGGTGTACCCAGGTTTCCTATAGGTCAGAACCCCGTAGATGACATCAGTTCGTTCAGTATTACAGGCATTCCTTGCTAACGAGTGCCAACTACCACGAAACTTAGGTCCAGGGTTTCAAAGCGATTACCTTTAGCCACTAAACACCTTCAAATTGTGTATTTGATTTCGAATCACTCTAACTAGAGACCACATTGCAGCTTGATCGATAGAATTTGATCATTGCATTGATCCATATTCAGTCACCAATCACTTACAAATACAATCTGCTTCTTGAAATACGAGCATATCTGCAAAGATATTCATAGTAGTAACTAAACTTTAAACTCATGTTTGAATTCCCGATTTAAAACAATTCTTTTATTTGCCAACAAAATATAGCAAGCTGACTATTTCTCTAATAACATATAATTTGTAGTAGAATTGGATTTATAAATCATCTTTGCACTTGGCGTTATAAGTTATTATTAGTTTAAATGTAATGAAATAACCTTGCTTAATTTCATTTGGAGTTGTGTTAAATTTCAAATAAAAGACGCTGACAATAGTTGTAAAAAATGTTTATTGTTCGTGAATGAAAAGGCGCTTCAGAATGAAAACATTCTTCCTCAGAAATCTTAGATTTAATGTGATTTGAAGAAATTTCAGTTTTGTTTGTTCCATTTTTCTGATAATTATTAAAAATAAATACTAATATCTTAGTGCTACACTTTTATTCCAGCCGTTAAATGAAATGTTTTCCTGAAACTCACATTTTTTAATATGATGTTTATCTAAAATATCTCAAGATTTTGTATAAAAACTGACATATTTTTGCAACAACCTTAGTGATTTTCTTGTGTTTGATTGTTGTGAGGTTAGGTTAGAGCAAAAGCATGAAAAGGATCCTGTGTAATTTTGTTTGTTTTTTCTTGCGTTATTGTGTTTGTTCTCAAAGTTAACACAATCTAACGCTTCTTAAACGAATTTGTTGACTTTACATACATGTATAAATAACCATCTCGTTTTTTAAAGCCACTTATGGTTATTTGTTAGTGCTAGTGATATTACTTGACTCTTTGGATCGAAGTATTATGATCCTAAAAATTCAATATAAAATTACTGAATTTCTCTAAGATTTCCGTTGTTCCTAGTTTCGGTTGATTAGTTCACATAGTTATTGACTCTCAGTCAGTCAGTCAGTTGCAACGTAGAACTTCGTACGTAAGTACATCAGTTCATGTCGCCATACCACATCAGCACAGAGATGTAATTGTCAATTCAAATCCAATAGTAGAAGAGGTAGTACGGGTATTAGAAGTTAGGTTAGGATGAGAAGATATTATTCAAGAAGTATGATTAAATGAGAAAAGTTTAGAAAGTCAAAACTAGAGGGGTTTAAGGAGATCAGGAACGACGTTTCGCGAGCTCGTGTCGTCTGCATTAGCTGTGCACTGTGATAAATGAATGTGAGAAGAGTTAGTCGTGGAGATAAGAGAGGTACTAGGGGGTGTAGGAAGGATTTGATTTTGACCAATTTGGTCTCGCGTGCTGTTACGGGTATGTGGGCGGTTGTCACTTCCCGGCTGCCCACACCGTGGAAGGTTGTTTCTTGAGGAACCTGAAAAGGAAGATAGATTAGTGTTGGTCTAAACGACGTGGAGGCGTGACCGCAGAGCCCAAGGGACAACTGCTTGAGGCCGGTCACGCACGGCCTTTTTATGCAACGTTTTTTGAGGATTAGCTCCGTTCTTAAAGGCCCTTAGTGGGCACCCTTACCCAAGGAGACGGAAATTCGTGAGTTAGGGGAGGTGTGACATTTTTAGGGTCGACCTTTTCTAACCCTTCCTTCCTTGTGAGAAGGCAGCATCGCTGCACATGCTGGTTGTCCGATGGAAACACCTTACTGCTGTCACACCTCTCTACAGTCAGTCAGCAGTACGACTTCGCCCTCAGACCTTGAGTAGCTGCTTTTAGTCTCATCGTTCTCCAATCGACCAGCGTAGGATGGTAGGACCTGCAGGAACATATGTTCCAGCCAGTGTAGCTCAGTTGGGTCATCACGATAAGCAAGCTCGACCACCACGTCAAGGTAGCAGCTACGGTCGGGAGTTATTGACTCTGTAACCACTACAAAACAATTTGCAGGTGCTACATTATTTCCATCGATTGATGAACTGGGATGTTAGCTACACCATGGTCAGAGCAACTTGAATGAGTTATTAGTGACCTACGAAACCCATTTCTTCTAATCTTCTATTTCTTAAGTCATTGATAACCATTTTTTAACTTCGTATTTGCGCATACCATTGTATTTTAATAAACAACCTATCGTATCAATAGTTCATTTGTATTTCGATGTTCGATCGTTTGAAATTTCATGGGGATTTAACAGTTATCGTATTGTACCTCATCATTGATCGATCAGTGGTTTCTTCATCATTTTAACAATTACAAAAAGTAGTGCTCGTCACCACAAATTCTATAAACGTATCCTCTATGACGAATGGCAACCAATAAAATGACAAACATTGGTGCTCACTTACACATGAATATCTTTCTAATCACCAAGTCGTTTATTTTTGAAACAAAAAATTTGTAGGAACATGCAAATTGTTATAGTTTTTTTTCAAACTAAACCCATACCTAACATCGAACAAGTAAATTGTAATCTTTAGAAAAACCGAATGTTCCTTATTCTAATTTTCTTGATATTTATATATATTTGGTCAGTGTCATCCATTATTTGTTTTAATGATACATCTCAGTGTTCTAATGTTTACGATATTGATAAACTGCTCATACTTGACTACTTAGTAGTAATGTTACACCCTGTGGTTTAGTTTTCGTCCAAAAACGATTTTGTGCACAATTTTTTTTATAGAGATTGTCATTGTTTGCTTGTTCTTTTTTAAGCTTCATTTTAGTGTTCATTTGATTTATTAATCAAATAAAAAATTTATTTGTTTTTCTATTGTGAAGATTGTTACTTCATTCGGTTTCCTTTTTTTTTCTCTGTGTATGCTTACAATATTGGGATTCTTTAAATCAATAGAAAACAACCATTACTAGATGTACACTAGTTATGTGCTGTATAGTACTTTCAACCTACATAGAATGTGATTAGTTGGAAGACCCAATTCACTAACTATGTATATAAATACAAATTGTTTGTGAATAAATTATTGTACAATGTCACTTGTAGATAATTGATCTTGGTCATACAAGTTTTCGTTAAATAATGTAACTCATCATTATTATTCATGTACAACTACTACAAATGAGATGAGATTAATGATGCTACATGATTGCATAAACTATAATTGTCAAAGCAGAATGTGAACCTGTGACCTAATGTTTGAAATTCAAATTAAGCTATTATTCTATGTGATTATTCTCAAAAGAAATTTCTTTGCTTGTTATTTTGTCTAATGTAATAAAGTTTTAGTTAAACAGAAATTATAATCTTTTTTTCAATAAACACCAATATAAGGACAAATGTTTTAATAAAAAATATTCTGTGAACATTTGTTATTCAACTACCCTGAATTGTAAATTCTATTAGATTCTTACTATTATGTATTCGTTTGACAAAGAGGTATTTTTGTCTTTGCCATCTAGTTTCAATCAACAAATAGCTACAATTTCTTACCATTCTGTAAGTTTTTTGCATAAATGAATTCGATTCTGTCAGTTTCTGTAAAATTTGTACATAGGAATAATCATTTTCTTAAAAGTGCGGTTGTAACTATTTATGTTATAGTTTATTTATGTCAGATATAATGCGGTTTGCTTTAGTTTGCTTGCATTACCAATATTAGATATATATAATGATTAGTATACTGTGTATTAATCGGTTAAAAACTCCTTTCCACTAACTCACCACCATGTCTGATGATATATTCCTATAAAAAAACAAAACACTCTTTCATATGGTTTACTGCCTTGGGGTTAGGTTGTTTTTCATCCTCTTTTACTAATGCTGTTGTTGTTGTTGTTGTTGTTTTCTTTCTAACACTTACTACATGTTTTGTAACCTAGTTGTTGGCATTAATTATTTCATTCCTTTATTATGTATGACCTTAGTTTGTATGGTTGTTTCGTTCATTATAACACTTCTGTGTATGTATGTATTTGTAATATTTTCATCAATCATATCATCATTATAATGTTGTTTGCTAGACAAGCAACCTTTTTTTTTATATAAGGATAATAGTTGTAATTCAAGTTTTGTGTATATGTAAGTATATATCTATACACATATTGTGCCGTAACCATCCATGTCGTTTATTTGTAATAATTATCATCTACTAATAGGAAATACTTTGTCGGGATTTTTATCTTAACACTTTACTCTTTCTGTTACGTGTAATAAATAAACACAAGGTGATTGATTTCATTTGGTATGCCTTTAGTATTTAAAAGTTTGTCAGTTTACAGACGGTCCTTTGTTTTGTTTTTTTTAAGTAATATTAGTATTTCAATGTAAATTATCCATAAATTCATTTGTCTACTTTTAAAACACTATTTTATGAGGGTAGATGGACTGTACGTGAATAATTACAGTTAAGTAACCTTGACCTACTTGCAAACTTTAGTTACGTTTACCATATAATACTAGATCGCCCAAGTCAAATTAGATGGGAATGGTTTTAATTGATTGTTGATTATTCAAACGATAAACACTTTAGGAAAGCTTGTACTGTTAGTTCATTCAAAAAGTATACTATTCCGTAGAGAATGTGAATGTTAAGAGATACTCTAAATTTCGATCAAATTACTAATGATATATACTAGTGGAAAATTCTTTATTACTTAGATGATGAATCGATTTAGTACATTTCTTCCCCATTAACGTGTATTTCTGATCTCTACTGAAATCCAACCTAAGATCTCGTCATATCTAAGTTCATGATATTCTCACCTCTTCAAACAATATACCACTATACAAATGTCATTATCTGATATAAATTGACTTACATACTAGTTTCTTATGTGTTACCATTCATATTATCTATATTTCTATTGCATGGAATTAGAAAAGTTTATTTCAATATACTAATAATATTAATTCATTTGCCAAATACATCAAGGCTCGAGCTTAAAAAAACTAATTGTTGTCAGCCAAACGTTTTACTCACTAAAACATCGCCTTAGTAATCAATTATATTTATTTTTACATAAATTGTTGTGGTGCACTACATACATGTACACTTATGTAATCAACGATCTATTTTTGTCGATTGACAAATGTAATTACTCTTTTTCCTTATCCAAAACGCATACAAATAATAACAACAATGGTGATTCAGCATTGATGATAATAACAATTCAATACTTTTAAATGTGATTGCTTTTGTTGTTATTTATATGACCTTGTGTGTTTATTCGTCATTCCTTTATTTCTTTATAACTTTCTTTAATGTTTCTATCCTTCCCATTGGGTGTATTATTCTTCACATCAATAAACAAAAAAATGTCAAATTTTCTTATTTTCTCTAATCGATTTGATTGCAAGCAGTTGAATAAGATGTCTGCCAATAGGAAAGATAATCTGTGACGCTTTCCAAATGAATGAATAATAATAGACACTGTGTTTTATATCGGAGATATGAACATTCAATCCCACTGCTTCAATACTAAATTGCTTTCTACGTAAAATCAGTGAATAAGGGTTTGGCTGTAATAAGTTGAAGCGTTTTTTTAATTTACTTTTAAGACTTAAAAATTTTACAACTTAACTATCAACTGAAGAATTAATGATTGATAAATATTTATCATCCCATCTCCTGTACTGTTCCCTATGGTTACGGTGATATGCAGTATAACATGTTGACTAAAAAATTACTTGGATATCTCAATATACCAAAGTTTTGTGATAATGCTCGTGTAACTATTGTCTAATCCTAATGCATAACCAGTTTATCCACATAGTCACAAATAACTAACTACACGCAAACTATAGAAGTCGTCCAGTTACTCTCTGAATGTTTGCTTTGGAAGGGGACTAAGGGCGATCAGTAGGAAGCCGTGAGCGTAATACCAAGATTCAGTACATATTATGTTGAGTCACTTAGAATAGTGCCTACAGTACAAGTTCATAGATAGAATTTGATCAGAACTCAAGGCTACAGAAATATGATATGTTTGTATGTGAAATAAATGAAAGTATGTCATTTTATCTTCTGTAGTTAGATTAGCTAATCTTTTACATTAATCATGAGTATTTGTTTCTATATAAACTTTATATAACTTCCAAACTATTGACTTTCATGAATTCAATCTCACATTCAGACGCTGCACAATAGTGGTATTTCTCGACCTTAAAGCGGCATTTGACTCTATCGATCGTGAGGTTCTGTGTCACTGTCTGTCGTTAAAAGGTGTACCAAAGAAGTACATTAACCTTATACAAGCTCTCTACTTAAACTCTACTGGTCTAGTTAGAGCTTATAGCGAACTGTTATTGGAATTCTTTACTTCAAGTGGTGTCCGTCAGGGCTGTCCACTTTCTCTATTCTTGTTTAACTTTGTCGTAGACATGCTTTCTGAGTTAACATTATCTTCGTTGGACTTTTCAGGGATGAACCTTTTACAAGGAGACACGCCTGTTGACTTAGAATACTCCGATGACGTAGTTCTACTTGGTAAAGACACTAACAAAATGCAGAGTCTTTTGACTATCCTAAGCATCAATGCACGCATGTTCAGGCTGTAGTTTCCCCCCTCCATATGAGGAATGTTGCTTCAAGATTGGGTAAATTCGGCACCTGAATAAGTGAAACGGAGTGAGGTTGTTGAGCGTGTCGAACACTTCGCTTATCGTGGGAGTCTCATCAGTGCTGATGTCCTAGTGTATGACAAAATCTCAGCACGAATACAGAATTCTCGACTGGCTTTTGCGAACCTGCGTCACTTATGGCGTAGGCGAGACATCCGTTTGCTAACCAAAGGACGAGTGTCCTGTGCTGCAGTTCGCTCCGTCCTACTCTACAGATGCGAAACATGGCCGGTAAGAGTTGAAGATATTCTTGGGTTACTGGTTTTCGATTATAGGTGTCTCCGAAGCATCGCTTGTGTATCCCTGGACAACCGAGTAAGTTAGGAAACGGGTACTAGGTAAGGATGGCAGATCAATAGATGAAGTGGTTAAACTTCATCAGTTGAGGTGGTTGGGACATGTGTTACGTATGCCTAACCACCGACTCACTCGACGAGCTATGTTTTGTGGTGTAGGAGTAGGTTGGATGAAAGCTAGGGGCGACCAGACCAAAACATGGCATAAATCCATGGCGTCACTGACAAGTGGACTGAGTCATGTTGGTAGGTGTAGACTACCTGGTTGGGGTCTGCGAGGCAATAGTAAACGATGGTTAGAGACCTTGAACGACATGAATCAAAATCGTTTTTAATGGCGCAGGTGCATTCATTCTTTGTCTTCTCTTAAATTCTAACCTTCTGAATTCCTGATCATCTCCATCCTTCTCTTCCTAAAGTTAACTCACTGAGTTATACTTCTTGAATAGTATCTTCCAGCCTTAATGTTCTCCATTACTGCTAATACTTTTACTATCTCTACTACTATAGGATTTTAACTGACAATTGCATCTCTGTGCTAATGTAGTATGGCAACCTGAACTGATGTATGTACGTAGGAAGTTCTACGTTGTAATTGACTGACTGAACTTCACACATGTAATTTTTTGTTGTCTTTTCCTTTCCTTGTCCTTCCGTCTGAAATCGTAACAGTCAACGATAGTAATCTCAAGAATTTATAATCATTATTTATCTATATTGTTAGATATGAATTATGCAGTCATTGAGACCAGTTACAAGTAAAATACACAATAGTTCCCACGTATTGACATTTATTACATAGCACGATTATTCATGCTTGAAAACGTAGTGGTGTAGTGCCTCCACATTTATTTGCATCTGCTTACATTTAATTTGCTTAAGTCCTTTCGATTAATTTCTTTAACCAAGCCATTCGCGTAGCAACAACTTATATGTACCATTGGATTTTATGATTGTGTGATTTGTATGAGCTGGTATGACTGAGCATTGCTTAACGCCTACGCGCATATGCATCCTATTCGCTTTAATATTCATCTCTTAAATATCACGATGACTCAGACATTTTCCTTCGTATTTATACGAACATTTTAATCTTATTAATTCATTCGCCCATTCGCGTATTCGCTCGCTAGTGTGTCTACCCGGTCTGCCTGTGGTCTGCTATCCTTTTTGTGGTGTGCCACAATAAACGAATACGATACTTCGAATTCATCTTCTGATTTATTAACCGTCAGACGCCATTTAATAACGATTGTCTGAACGAGCTTATTACGAATCTTAAGAACACCTCGAAACCGGCACACTAACAGTGGAACCATTCTAATTTGATTCATCACTACTCATAAGTACCAAACTATTTAAAAACAAATAATAATAATTATGGTAACTTTACAACCAGACAGGGCTCTAAACTAAACTCAGGTATATATATATATATATATATATATACATATATCTTTGTATTTCTGACAACATCCCAAATTATCCTAGTAATATATTTGAACTAACAATCTTGTCTAATGATATGAATTCACTGAATATTTTAATTTTGGATAATTTCTATCCAACCTAATCTGTATATTCGCATTTCGATTTCTTCCATAATACACGCGCATTCTTTGCAGGAGAAGTTGTTTCAGCTGTTGAAATCGATAAAATCAAACATACTGCTCATAATTTTCAGATAATCTCCACTTGCTAGCAGTAAATAGAGAGAACTCTTAGAAATCAGAAATAACAAGATGACTATATTGTCCCAGTTCATAGCTCTCTCTCTCTCTCTCAATACCTACTTACAACCCTATCAAGTGTAGAAACTAGGACTCTCAAGTTTTGTTGTAAGTTCAATTTTAGACCAATGAGTTTGGAAACTAATAGTGTTTATCTTTAAATCTGCTCAATTCACTGATTGCTATCTTTTTATATCTTTGAATGAAAATATGAGGCCATTAAAACAAAATGAATATAATCTTATCCTATGTTTGTTTTTTAGTCAATATCACTTGCTTTGCTTTTATTCTTTTTTTTCCAATCTACACTTACATATACAAATAATCCCTTTTCGTATTATCGTAAAGAACATTGTTTTGATACTTATTTTGGTCGTTGTCAAAATCGATAAACCTAGCGATTGAGGTTAAACCATAACATACTGTTTTTAAATACAGCGCAGCTTTTGTTTGTTTTTAAATATCCATATTTGTTTATGTTCTCATGGCTCATATAAACTTGATTGTATTTTGCCGAGTATACCTTCTTTCAGAAAAAAACATTTTCTCCCTAGTTGTCGTTCTTTTAATAGAAATTATGCGTCATTGACCTTTTGTTTACCAAACCCGCAAAGTTTTATTAGTCAGTACATTAGTTAATGGGAGAATAGACTGTTTGTGTTTCTTGTTAACATGTATGTTAATTTTTGACTCATATTTCATTAAAATAGTAGAAATGAACCTGTGGTTAAGTGTTTCAATATATATATATATATATATATATATATATATATATATATATATATAATACCTAACCAACAGCTGATCTCATTTTTACTGTATTTCATCACCTAACCTCATGTTGTATTTTAATGATTTTACTAGTGCTTAATTAAATCACTTTCATTATATCCGACATATTTTTATTTTGTTAAATATTTTACGAACGAAAGGATGACAATTTATCGATTTCAATAAGTTCATTATGTTCTCCTCAACTAACACATATAACTTAATCAGTTTAAATATTTAAAAGATTTGATAAAATATTCTAACATTCACGGAGTAAATTTCTCATTATAGTGCAATGAAATGTTTTTGCAAACAAAATTGTAATATAATTTCAATTAAGTTTTGAGAATGCTTTTACGGAAATAACCGAAATGAAAAGTTTCGATGAAAGCAATTTTATTGCATACTTATAACAAGTATTTAGTAAGATGCGAATAGTTTATGTGAACTCAGTGAATGGTAATTATGGTTGGCATAAAAATGATATTATTTATTTTCATTATCAATATATTTGAAAGTTAACCATTGATTGTTTTTAATTACGAAAGTCATGTTTTAGACGAATTTGAATAGAGCAAATCTTTGTTTTATCATCTTTTTCATCTATCGGATTATTTGCAATCGACAGCAACACCGTATAGATAATCAAGTCATTCAATTAGCTACAACGTAAAACTTGATACCTACCTACATCACTTCAAGCTGCCATTCCACATAGCACAGGGAGATGGGATCGTCAAATTAAACCCCATAGTAGCAGAGGTAGTAGCAGTATAAGTTTTCATGAACAAGATTAGTGATCGAAGATATCATTCGAGAAGTATATCTCAGAAGAATCCTTTTAAAGATGATAAAAAGAGAGAAAAAAAGGTCATGAGTAAATCAATTTCGAATTCGAGACAACACAAGGAATGGATGCATCTGCACCATTGCAAACGATTTCGAGCCATGTCGTTCAAGGTCCTTAACAATCGGTTACTATCATCTCGCGCACCCCAAATCAGGTAGTCTACACCTATTAACATAGCTCAGTCCGGTTGTGAGTGAGCTCATGGATTTGTGCCAAGTTTTGGTCTGGCCGCCTCTAGCTTTCTACTAGTCTACCTCTACTCGCTCGACGAGGTAGTCGGTGGGTAGGCATCCGTAACACATGTACTAACCAACTCAACTTATGAAGCTTCAATACTTTATCTACTGATTTGCCAGCCCTACCTAGTACTCGTTTACTAACAACAGTATTGCTTACTCGGTGGTCCCTCGAAGACATCTATGGTCGAAAACCAGTAACCTACGAATTTCCTCTATTCTTACTGATCGTGTATTGCACCCATATAGGAGGACGGAGAGAACCGTTGCTCAGCATACTCGTCCTTTGGTTATATGGATATCTCGCCTATATCATAAGTGACGCAAGTTGGCAAAAGCCAATCGAGCCTTCTCTATCCGTGCTGAGATTTCGTCACACACCAGGCCCTCAGGAGTTTTGAGACTCCCAAGATAAGTGAAGCGGTCGACTCGCTCAGCTACTTCATTCCCTATCACTAGTTCAGGTGCTGATGCAAGCCAATCTTGAAGCGACATTTTACATTCAGATGCAGAGAATCGCATCCCGAATATGCTTTCATTGTTGCTTAGTCAACAGGCTTGTCTTCTGGTAGAAGGTCAACTCCCGATAAGTTAAACGGTGACAGTGTCATCTTTGACAGCATGTCATTGACGAAGTTGAATAGGAATGCAGAAAGTGGGCAGCTCTGACGGACACCACTCGACGTAGTCAGTTACGATGGCGGTTCGCCATAAGCTCTGACTTGGACAGTTTTGTTCGAGTGGAGAGCCAGTTCAAGGTTGATGTACTTCTTTCGATCGTCTCACAACAATGGACCCTGCTATAGGACTTCACGGTGAAGTCGAAAGTCATTTTGAGGTCAAGGAACATAACGATATTTGGACATCAAAATGTTTTCTGTGTTCTAAGACCTGACGACGTGTGAATATATGATCTATACATCCACGTCCAGGTCTGAAGCCACACTAAAGTTTGGATGATAGGCAGTTTAATCGCTCCCTTAAGTGTTCTGCACATCAATCCAATCTCCTGGATTAAGAATGAATAATAGTTCCATCCTTTTCTGATATAGTCTCACTGACATTCTAATTTCTAATACCGGTTTCCTTGATAATTCTGAACAATTGTCTGCTGTTACCTATTGCTGCTGCCCTTTCCATCTCTCTTGCTTTCGCCACCCACCAATGTTCGTGATCATTGCACAGGCTCTTTATCAGCCTGTGTTTAAGCTGACTCCGCTTTTCATGTGCAAATCCAGGCGGGCTGGGTTTCCGAGCATTTATCAGTTCGGTAGATGCTGCTGAAGTCCACTGCTTTTCTCTGAATTCCTAGGTTTAATTTACTGGCTGATATCACTGCTGTTTACACAGCATTTTAGATATCACTTCAAGCTACTTTAGGGTGAACGTCACTTACATGGTTGCCTAACTATTTTTCTAGTTACTCATGAAATAAACTCTTGGGTTTGCTATGATTAAGTAGAAATCTATTAGGTTTCCTTGCTGTGACTCTTAAGTTCAGTAAGCCGCAGACAAATATGCGCTCGTACTAAAGCATGATGAAATCTAAACAAGTGCTCCAAAACGATCGGTAGTCTTCTATCGAACCTCTATATGATCTAGTTGGGTCCAGCATTGAGTGGATTTTATGAGTCGCCATGTCGAAAGATGTTGTTCCTTATGTTTAAAGTTGGTGTTTGTTGGAAGTAGGCGGTTATCTGAGTATAGTTGTAGAGAACGATTGCCATTATCTGTTCGATAAGAGGTGACACCATATGATCCTTACATGTGTTTTTCCGTTTCGCTTAATCTATTTAATTGAGTATTAAAATCATCAGCCACTAGATCAAACTGCTTAGCTTTTTGAAAGAGGTTGGAAAGCTTTCCGTAATTAATCTTTTACCTCATCTGATCTGTATTCTTTGAGAGCGTTGGCAGGGATGGGGAAAAGGCAACGACGACTGTCCTTATCTTTCTTAGTTCTTTCAGATTCATATAGTCGGACAGCGCATAAACGACTGTCTACTGAAACTTAGTCTAAGAGAGCTAGTTCTACTTTAGAAGTTAATGCTTTACGTACGCAAGCGGGACCACTAGAAGCAACAATAGGGCTTCCAGACAAACGAAGTGTGAATTTCAATGGTTTTATATCTTGAAAAGTCCAGATCAAATGAATCATTTTACTCGAATCCTGTATGCGCGTTTCGGAAATCCAGCAAACATCGGTGGCGTGCGATTCTAAAGTCCTAGCTAATGAAGCTTGTTATCTTATTTGGCACAAGGTTTGGACATTAAAAACTTCAGTATGTAATTTAGAGCTGGGTTTCAGGAGGAAGGTTATTCGTGGAGATAAGAGAGTTATCAAGAGGTGTAGGAAGGATTTGATTGTGAGCAAGTTGATCTCTGGTGCTGTTAATGAAATGAAGGTGGATGTCGTTTCCTGGCTGTCCACACTGTGAATGTGTGTTTCTTGGGGAACGTGAAAAGAAAAGTAGATTAGCGTTGGTCTTAGAGACCTGGGAGCGTGACCGCCGAATTCAAGCGACAACTGCCTGAGGCAGGTCAGGCATGGCCTTTTTATGAAAAATATTTAAAGTGTCATCTCCACTTTTCAAGTGGCCTTACCTCCGGAGACAAAAATCCGTGAGGTTAGGTAAGGTGTAACGTTTTTAGGGTTGACTTTTTAACTAGTTCCTTCCTTGTGAGAAGGCGGCATCGCTGCAAACGCTGGTTGTTCGTGGGAAACATTTTACTGCTGTCGTACCCCTCTACAGTCAGCAGTACGACTTCGTCCTCAGACCTTAAGTAGCTGCTTTTAATCTCACCATTATCCAGTCGACCTGCCTCGCATTTTATAACCTACAGGAACATATGTTTCGGCCAATATAGCTATCTGCTTAGCTTGAAAAATCGTTCTCTTTAAATCGCCTTTACTCTTTGTTAATCTAATTTAACATATTATAACGGGATAACTTTGTATTAATGCACGCTTTCCATCTTATCTAGTCTTCATACATGAATATTAGGATTTATTTGTTAATAATGTTTGTATTTCATTCAACCAGTGCCATATATATATTTAAACAGAACCTTTCATTAGTCTGATGAAATGCCATGAAATAGAAGGAATTCATTTTAACCTGAATACCTTATTGTTCGTTATGTGTTTTCGATTGTTTATTCAATGCATATTTTTAGTTCTCATTTGTTGTTAATACATGTTCTTCGTAAAAAATCCTATCGGAATCGGGAGTGATTGTGTAAAAATTCACTTTTGTTAGTTTTCATTTGACTGTATCGTAAATATTCTTTTATTAAATATAATTTCCTATTGATATTATTATTAGATCATGTTCTTTTCAAATTTTGATCATTACAGTTCTCAAAATGTCTTTATTCTGAAACCGGGATCATCAGTTGAAGAAATGAATACTGAAAACGATCATTTATCAACATCTTCATCATCATCACTATCAAAGCATTCCAATTGTCAGAATGATTCTAGACCTAATTCGTACAATACTTCATCTGTTAACTCTTGTTCTTCCTCAAGTCCAGTTTATCATCATAATTCATTTAAAGCTATTGATCATACAAATGTAGATATGTCTGACAGTTGTTCAACTGTTATTTGTAATTTAACTACTCCTTTCATGATTACTGATTCTTTAAATTTGGTTTCAATTGAATCTTCTGATAATTCTACTATTACTACTACTGATTCTATCATGAATATTGCTTCTTCATCTACCGGCCTGTCTACAGATACATATACAAGTCTGGGTAATCTACCTTTAACAGATTCTTCTTTGGTTTGTCGAAGTCGTTCTTACTTACCTACGCATAGTATGGATTCTCTAGACTTCACTGATTTAACTCAAAAGGTAAGTACTGTGTATGTTTTAAAAAATCTAATTCTGTATTTACTTTTTTTTATAATGCTCCTCTTTTAATATTGTCTTATGATATTAGGAATGCTCGGAGACATGGGTACCTAATCCCTAACATTGTTTCAAACCAAGATAACTAAAATAACTGTTTTCAATGATTCTGGAACTAGTATTGCAGTGAAGGAAAACACAGGTGGGGCGACCGGATTGTATTTAACGAAAATTACAGAGTTACTCAGTAAAATCGGAAAACCATATTGTAATTCGTTAATTTGCAAAATATCAGTTCATCATATCGAACTGGACTGTTCCTGTTGCCAAACATCAATCCATTGTCACTATTCATGCGTTTCATACAAATTCCATTGTTTTCTAACTCTTCCTTTCTTGATCTTCCCCCATCTTCTGCTGCCAGACATTACGTTGACACTCACGTCATATACTACTTATAAGTAGCTCGCACCACAGAATTAGTTACTTTTCCGAGACTTCTATATATTCGTAAAGGAAATATTTGGAGATCGCATTATTGTTAATCTAAATCAGGAACTGATGTTAGTTAGACCATCATCATCATCAGTTCATGGTTTCAACTTCTACCACGATTATATGGATTACCAATGGTACACAAACAAGTTATCCCATTGAGACCAATTCTAGATACTTAAGACTTCCGATTATCATACCATAGCTGAGTGGTTGGTAACTATGTTTACACCACACCACAAAACACTCGTAAAATATAATGTTAAGGACGTGATCAAAAATGTAGACTTCTACATACGTTATTTAGTGAGATGGCAGTCAAACCAAACCTAGTTAATGAAATCACTTATTTTTGGAATAAACTGTTTTGGTTTGACTATCACTTATACTATGATTCCTTCTGCTACAAAACTCATCTTGATAATTTGGTCTCGTGGTAATGTGATGTAACATGAGTCGATGCACGTTTATACCGAATTCCATGTAACTTATGACAAACTAAATGAATGAATCAGACGTAAGTGATATAATTATATAATGTAATTCTGTACCGTTAACAGCAGTCGAGTTCAGTAATTTTTCTCCTTTCATATTGTTTCAATATACTGCTTTCAACTGATTATTCAGTGTCCTCTTATTTCTTATTTCCTCGTATATCAAATAAGTAGATATTGTTGTCGTACTCTGTCTCGATAACATTTTAAAGTCGTTTATTCAGATTAAAACATTTATAATGAAAGTTAAATGAACACAAAACATAGGTGATAGTACTTTCTTTAATGGTTTATTTCTAATTGTGTCTAAGATACTTTTTTCGCTTGTCAATGTGTATATGTTCACATCAAAAAAGGTATAATTGTAGAATATTTCCCTTTTTCTCTCTCTCTCTCTCTCTCTTTGTATATCTATCCTGTTCTCTCATCTGTCTCGTTTATTATTCATTAATATAATAGGAGAATTCTTATTAAATGACAAAAGTGTTGTAAACACAAATAAGTCTGTAAACTCATTCGTGTGCATGAAATAGACAGAGTTAGAGAAATAGACTTGGAATGAACTGGTAACTACTACATATGAATCAAAAATATGTTTATCATATTTGACAGTTTGAATTAAAATCCAACAGAATACTTAATTTAGATATAGTGATAATATAATTTGCCGTTAATCTTCCACCCTACAGTCAATTCAGTCATCTTATTGAGTCAACTATAAACTTACCTTATTGTTCTTATACAATGTAAAGCAGCCATCTTATCATAATCGATCATATTGTGATTATGAATAAATTGAATATATAATAAGATATATTGAAAATCATTTTAATAATTCATTTCTTCAAATAAGTTGTTTTATAATGTATAGTTTTTTTTTTAATCTGTAAAATTATAAACCTTTCATTTGTTTGGTCGTAATCCTTTTTTTTTTCTCACCTCCTATCATCATTATTATTTCTCTCCCTTGTTTCTACTAAGTAAATATTTCTGCTTATGATAGAATAGCAGTTAATTTCTGGGTTTTTCTTTTCACTATGCTTTCTACAACATATTTAAGAAAACTAAATAGAAAATAAGTAGAAATTTTCACTTCAAGTTCACGTCTATTTGCTTTTATTAACCATGAAATCTCAAAATCATCAGGATATCAAAATATACGCTACATTAAACGAAACATTAATGTTGTGGACATATTGGGAAATGAAGCTCGTATCGATAATAAAGTTATTCAACAAAATATTTCACATTAATATTGAACTAAAGAAATTTCGTTTCTTTCAAAAATGCATCATTTTATTGATGTAGAACAAATAACTTTCATAAAATCATTAACTACCTACGTGATCTGTTTAACACAGAGGATTTTTACTAGAACAACTCGTGGTAATTTAGTTAACCATAGTCATTATCTTCTCATAAATTGACTACTTTTCCAAACTAGTTCCACTATTGGTAAACTATCCCCAGTATGGATTCGCTTGAACGTCAAATGTAATATGCATCTAAACTACTAAAACTTTTGTTTCAAGACTGCATTGAATAAACAGGGATATTTACTGTTGCGTTAGCTTAGTAGTTAAATTTTGACTTCCAGTCATTGAACGCAGGCTTTTTTTTTGTTTATTTACACTATTATAACTGTATTTCCGGTAATGAATGCATTGATGACAGAGCTTACGAAAGGTGATAAGATTTCGGCATATATTTCCGGCTCTATTAGTAGTTACCATTAATACAAAGATCACATTCGTATGTTGTAACAATACACACGATGGTTTTTGCATGATTTCCATCACAGTAATTTTTTGGAGACTTTTCATTTCTATGGGAAATTTCAGTGGAAGACCTATCAAACGAGTCATGGTTAATTGAGATTTCTCGCACTATATCCATTGTTTTATAAGCTGTACTTTTTGTTCTGTTCTTTCATCTAGTGTAAATATGATAAAGACAGTCTATTATCTATGGTCACAAATGACTCACCTAACTCTCCAAGTTTCTTGGTGCTAATGTCTAAGTGGGTTGAAGCATTATCTGGCCTACCAGTTGGCGTTGTTGCTTCAATCATGATAAGACAAACTGTCCATCAAGTATCCATGTCCTTACCTTAACTTACTGAACTTTTTTGACCCATAATATTGTACTGTTACTCTGTCAACGTAAACCATCATATACTGGAACATCGCAGTTAGTACATTCAAATAACCCTACAATACTTGAGTTTTTACTACACTTCCAAGTGTGATATCTTCCTTTACAAACCTGTTAGTACAGATATATAATAATAAAAAGTAAAATAGCTGTGCTCTCCGATCATTTCGTGTATTTTAGGGGTCATGTACCAAATAATGTAATAACTTTTTATATGTGTACATTTATTTATATGTTCTCCATGTAACAGCATGTAGCCTAAACCAAACAGTACTGCATTGTATTATATTATGTTTAATATGCATTTATCTATCGGTGTTTGTGCATTACTATTATCGTACCCATAAATATGCATTTGTGTGTAATATGTATGACCTGATGAGGACACTACATTATATATATATATATATATATATATATATATATATTTATATATTAGTTCATTGTTTTTCCTCTCGCTCTCATCGTGTACACATGTACCAATTTTTTTGCCTGATTGATCTATATTTTGCATAACATTCGACCAGATCAATTTAGTTCTGTTCAGTTCACCTCAGTTCATGTTTAAGCATGTGGACATTGCAATTTTTGTGTATTCTGTTAATCCTCCAAGGCTTTTGTACACAAACTCTACATTACATATCCTTACATGCGCGCGCATATATGTACATATAGTTGCAAAAGCTTTTGAATGTAAAATTCAATAAGAATATAATTTAATGCTTGACTATCAGTAATATTATGTTGCATAAATTTATGGCATAAATCATTATCTTTGGTCTTCAATTTCTAGTTCTATTTCTCAACAAAACTTTTATTTTAGAAATAATAATGTCTTGCTCTTATTGTAGTGCTAGGATTATTTATTCATTTCTCTGTTTCGGATATCATGTTAAGTGGTATTAATGATTAAATGTAATAGTTAGACTGTGAATTCAGTTTTGCATTAGTAATATAATGTAGTTGATTTATTCCATGACATTTTTCACTGAACAAAATAACCCAATTGAAAATACTAGTAGTAATACAAGCATTAGATTAAATTTCTACATACTAGTGCCATTTTAAAAATTCAATATGTTAAGCACTCTTGACAATCTCTTTTCTGGTTATGAAAACGTATTGTTACGAGGTTTATGACAATTCCGAAATTAATTAATCGGTATTGATTTATGTGAATGAAGCTTAACTGCGTTCAAGTTGATGATTTTCAATGTTTCCATTTTGATATTTTCACAAATTGCCTATATATTATATTGTTATTCTTAAATGAATATAAATTTTGTAACTGAATATAGTTCGATCTTAACCAAATTCATGATCAGGACTGTTGTAAGAAATCACGATGCTACTGTCCACATACTGTGTGCATATTACTATGTAATAGGATAATATCTACCTATTATTCGATTGATCACTTACTGTCTACACTATTCAACTTTCGATGATTGGTTCAAACACCACCCTGTTTATCCCGATCTGAACAGAGGTGGATAATAACATTAAATCCTCATGTGAAATTCTTGACTTCACACCTCTTAGTGCATGAATTCATACTTGGTTAGTAAGCTGCATTACTGTTGCATTACTTATGTCCTTGACCCGGAGAGGATAGAGCACTATCATTCTATGCTTAAAACTATTATTATTATTGTTTTAACAGTGGACTTAAAGGTGTTGTTGTACGTACATGTATGTATTACTTATCTTTATGAAATAGTTTTAAATCTAAATTATGGATTATTTAAATATCTATTAAAGGGAATAGAAAAATAATCGATTTTAACACTGTCGGATAGAAATAACTTGTCACCTCAGATGTTAAGGTGATT
This sequence comes from Schistosoma turkestanicum, assembly GCA_944470395.2. NCBI lineage: Eukaryota > Metazoa > Platyhelminthes > Trematoda > Strigeidida > Schistosomatidae > Schistosoma > Schistosoma turkestanicum. Next base: position 16,868,298 of record OX103972.1, on the reverse strand, counting down.
ATTGATCTTTATGGATGTTTTTTACTAGTTGTACAGAGTTTAACTTGATGTTTTTTCGTTTTCCGTTTTTTTTTATTTTTCGTATTATTTTTCTTGGTATGTCATGGTGGTTTCTTTGAATTCAAAAACTTACGTATGATGTTTATGTTTGTTTGGATATCTGCGCAATCAATACTTATTACCTGATAAATTTATGTGACTTTATGTAAGTTTGTACTTAAATTCCCACTGTCTCAGGCCTTATGATTGATTAATTTGGTTTTTTATTTTTATTGTGCTCTGAGTATGTTGAATATTAGGGCTCTTCCACAGTCTTACAAAGTTTTTGATCCATTTCTCATTACTGTCGTCTTAATCATATCACGTGTTGTTTTAGGAAAGTCAGTTGAATTTATCATTTTGATTCGTTTCTGCTAACTTTCAGATCTCAGCTTCATTAAGTCAAACCAGTGTAATTTCGGTCTTGTTATTGTAATAATCTGATTTTGCATCTCGTTGTTGGTTTTTCTTAAGAGATCCAGACTGTAAAGCTGACACTTGAAGTCACAGTGTGAGAATAACTATCCTTTTTACCACTTTTCAGCAAAAGTGTAATATCTAGCTTTTTTGAACATTTTTCCTTTCGGTTAGTATCGATCCTGAACATAAGTGTAATTTTCAGTCGGACCTTTTTAATCATTTAAAGCTATCTAAATGTGACTTCGGTGAATACGCTACTGTAGCATATCCCAACTTTGCCAGATGAGGAAAGAAGTAAAGTGAAATTAAGAGCTTGAAATGAAATCTCCGGTTAAAATTACTTTGTCAAATATGGCACTCACTCTCTTAATGAATGGAAAAATACTAAATATTTTACCAACACATTGAAACGTATCCTATCCCCACATTAAATTTAAGGAAGTTTGAAAATTAAATTATTATTGAATAGAAGTTCTCTTTTTGTTGCAAACTGTCCGCTACAACAAAGAACTTCGTTCACAGGTACGTCAGTTCAAGTTGCCATACCACATTAGCACAGAGAGATGGAATCATCAGTTCAAACCCCATAGTAGTAGCAGAGGTAGTGGCAGTATGAGTGTAAATGAAAAAGATTAGCGATCGAAGATATGATTCGAGAAGTATGTCCCAGTGAAATAAATTTAGTGAGAAAAAAACAGTTATGAGGAATTCAGAAGATTAGAGCTTAAGAGAAGACGAAGAATGGACGCATCTGCGCAATTGCAGATGGTTTTGAGCAATGCCATTCATGGTCTCTTATCATCGGTTACTATCATCTCGTGGGTTGCAAACTGTAATATTATATCATAGATTATAAAAAGTGGTGCTGTTGCTTGCGATGTTGATAAGTGAGATTAAATTGCCTTTAAAAATCATCGATTACATTTTTAGATGATTGTAGTTAGCACTAAAATCTGGGACTTTCATCTAATCTTATTCGGAACTTGTAATCTGAATGTATTTGCATCCCAGTGTTGATGCTAGTACCTCAGTGATTATCATTCCAATCTTCAGAGTACATTATCCGCAAAGTTGATAAATCCTAAATAATACTAGATGTAGATGCTGGGTTTCACTGTCAGTCATTATCTAAAAATATAATAAACTTATAACTAGGAGCAATATATACTACTACTACTAGTAATAACAATAATAGTAGTAATAATAGCAAATACAGTTGAATGGATTTATTAGGTTGTCAGTTATCGACGGAACTATTTGGTTATTCGTCGTATATAAGCCAATAAATAAATAGTCTTTTATGTGATAGCGGACATTTTAGACTTAATTTTAGAGCAAAGTATATATATATATCATCCGTAGAATAGAACTTATGATTACTTGAGCGATATAAGAGTCTATTTTTTGGTAATAATAGTAATAATATCGAATAATCTTTGACATGTTTACGGTTTCGCGGCTTGAAGTAGGTTACCAGGTTTGTCCTAAAAAATTGCTACTACTGATAGTCATCATATTACTGATCAAGAGAATGCAAACAACACGTTCACCTTTAATCGTGTATATACATATAATAATTATATTTTTTGAGTTCATTTTCTCTTTCTCTCTATGTTGTACGATTTCGTTTATTCCTCTTTCTTATTGGCTTTGTTATAATTAACAATTGTGCTCAGCAATATTGATGATCATTGGTGTTTGCTGTTTATCTATTTGTGCATATTCACGCAGATACGTGTGTGCATATGTGTATTTCATATCCATACTGTTGACCATAATAATACTAATCATAATATAGCAACTATTACTAATACTACTATTATTACTACTATTTTTGAAACCTATGGTTGAGTCTGTTTTCAATATGATATATATATATATATATATATATATATAAATTATCCTTTATATTTTAATTCACCGTTTATTTTTGCTTCTGATGGATTACTTAGTATAATAATTAATTGAATTTCTTTCTTTATGTTACCAGCTTCCTAGTACCACTACTACAACTACTACAACTACAACGACGACAACAACAATATTGAATTCGATGAGTTTATCATCTATATCCTCATCAGCATCATTATTATCATTTTCTACTGGGATGCGTTCCTCTAATGCAGATTTTGTTGATTTATCGAATTCAGATCCGAAACGTTTACGTTTATGCTTTACAGATGTAAATAATACTGTTTATGCTATGGCTACTACTTCTGTCACTGGTACTACTAACACTACTACTACTACCTCACACGTTGGCGTTAGTGGATGTAACGAAACAGAGGAGTTGAATAATTATCAACAATTTTCATCTCATTTGTTAAATCATTCCTATGATCAGATTTCACACTACCAGGCTAATAATAGTAGTCGGATCCATTCACGTCATAAAACTTCTTCTCCTTTAACATCGTTACCATCATTAACAACAGGTGTGTCTTCAACATCAACCTCAGGTATTTGGTATCCATCATGTCTTGAACTTGTAAATTCTTCTAAATCATCTTTTCTCCCTACATCATCAGAATTACACGACTCATCCGTTATGAATGAATGTTCTAGTTATCTTCAAATTATGGACACAAATTATCACCCCTTAATAAAAGATACTCCTCAGTCAACGTCAGTTTATTTAAATTCTAATCTTGCTACTCTATCATCATCAGTTTTGCGTCCTTCGAATATTGTGTTACAAAATGTCAATGAAAGTGTCAGTCACAGTAATATTACTTGTATTAACAATACATCTATTGGTCCTAACCCTGGTTCTGCCGCTGTAAATACTACTTCTGTCATGAATAACAATGATAATACTTCACAATTACCTTTACATACCGATAATCCTAGTCAATCTATTCCACCTTTTCAACATTATTCTCAACCAAATCCTAAATTACATCTTATGTATAACCAAACGCATGCTAGTTTTTGTAGTCCAGTTGCTTGTGGTTTATCTGAGTCTAGTTTGGATTTATCTGGAAATTTGCTCAACACTACTACTAAGTCTACAAGTAATCCTAGCAGTTCATGTTTACCTTTCGATTTTGATAAAAACAATTCATGCTTCCCCAATAATAATAGTATTAATAACCACTTATATCCATTAACCTCTTCAATGAATGATAATCATTATCATCAAAAGGTACGACAACAAATAAAAAATCCACTCCTTCTGCCTCCACCACCTTTGCTTGCTTCTTTTTCTAACCATCCTTATCCAAACTTTGCTAATGATCATTTGATGAATACCACTACATCACATACACAAATGATGATGAATTCCACCTCTGTAATAGTCGGTTCCACAAGCTCTATGAATCAGCCAAATCCCACAGATTTTATTGATCTTGAATCAGCAAGAACAGATCGTGGTGAATCAGAGGTTGGAGGATCAAGTGAATCCGAAGTATCCGGTGATTATTGTGGCGTCAGAAGAACTGGTGATAATCTTAGAAGTACTAACAATCACAACGATAATAATGTCAATGCTACTAGTAATAATCAGAGCAATGCGAGCTTTGGATTGATAAATAATGAATTATTAGCAAAAACAAAATATGATTGTAACATTAATGATGATGATTATTTGACAGGTGATGATACCGATGGGGACGATTGCACCGATAGTATCCTTGATGATGATGAAGATAATGATTACGATGAAATAAATGAATATGATAATGATGACGATGATGATGACGAAGACTATGATGAACATGATGATGAAGATGATGATGATGAAACGGAAAATGATATTGATGATCCTGATAGAAATTTCGATGATGAACAAGACAGAGAGGATGATGAACTCAGTGGTGCTGGTGTTTGTGGTGTTACTAGTGTAGGAGGAGGAGGTGGTGGTGGTGGAAGAGATATTCTTGATATGTCTGAAGGTACTGGTCATTCTAGTTTCACTTGTTCTACATCATCTTACCATAAATCAGAATATGAAAGTGAATCAAATCATACTGGTGCTACTAACTTTCATCTTAATACTGCCTCTGCGACATCTACTAACAGTAATGCAAATAAGATTAATAACGTTAGTAACAATAATGAAATTTCGTTCAGTAATAATTGTACTTTCCAAGTGAATGATTTTAAATTTGGACAGATATTTACAACGTCAATAGAACATGATTACAAAGTTGTGGAAGTGGTTCAGAAATTTATTCCTGTAAGTCACAATTGTGATAATAATCATAATAATAATTATTTTTAATTGTTAACATCATTTTGTGATTTTAATTTTTGTAAGTAGTATTAATGTTAGGTGATTCAAGGCAACTAATCATAAGCTGTCGATCGTAGGCCACATGATAATGATGGCTTGTCACTGAGACGTATTTGCACTGTCAACGGTATTAATGCTCCTCATACGATTCGAACATATATCATAATAATATTTGTATCACTATTCCATTCATTGGTCAAACAGAAATATTTCACTGAACTAGTCCTGTTTTCACGATATCATATTTATATAGATAAGCTCACTGAATTTAGTCTCTTTATATATAACTGTCATCGGCTCTAGTTCTTAGCAAATAGTTTGAATTTTTTGTAAAGTCAGAATAATCTATTACTGATAATATGTAATTATCCAACAACTTTCTATAAAACTTCTAACGTGTATAAATCATGAAGGTCTATTAAAAAGTGGATGATGTTTTACAAGCATTTCTAGAATATGATGAAATTGTTCAATAAATAACGTTGGTCTTATTCACATGCTTTTTTAACAGAATGAATGTAAATGGCTTCTTCAGAACTCTTCTGAACCCAACTTAATACTGAAAACATTACGTCATATGATTTTGCTTTTAACCCCTTTACTTACGTAAGGGGTTTCATTATTGTTAGTTTCTGGTCAATGAAGCTGTTTGATCCTATAAAAACTTCACTTACGTTAAAAATTAGATATTCACAGATTTGTTATATAAACAGTGCTGGAAGTCAACCCTAGAATAATGCACAAACAAATTAAAATGACAAATTCAAAACCTAGCTAAACACATCTATTTTTCATTTCCAGCCACTATTCCAAAATAGATTTGTTCAATATTTTCTTATAAATTGAATTGCTTAGATTTCTTGATTGTAACAAACAATTTCAAAATGTATTACAATTCTCATATCAGTTCATTGTTTTCATGTATTCTGTTTTTTTTCTCTAGAAATTGAAATATAGTCTATCTGAATTATGCTCATTTTTAAAGTCTAAAAATCTTGAATTAACTAACAATATTGCTACTGCGACACCATCGTCTTCCTCTTTTACATCATCATCATCATCGTCACGAAATAAAATAATCAGTGAATGCATCAATACGGAGCCTATGTTCGTGTCTAGAGAACCATCTGTAGAAAATGCTTCAAACTCCATTTTACCATTGTCACCATCATCATCGTCATCTCTTGTACATGAATCACAGTTGCATAATAATGGCATTGATTCTCAGGGAAAATCGCTAAGTCATTTTGACTCGGCTGAATTCAACGTGCCAATGTTTAGAAATAATAAAATTAATTGTTTTCCAACACTTGGCATTTCTTCTTCTTCATCTACTTCTACTACTACTATTACTCAAACAAATGAAAATAGTACTGCTATAATTAATCGATATCTAGACGATATATTATCTTCCTTATGTTCGTTATTAGAAACATGTTTATTTTATTTAGTGGATTGGATGGCTCAAATAGAATCATTCAAAGTATTACCGGTGAGTTGTGTTTTTTGTAATACAGTCATTGTTTCTTCTTGTTGGCTTTTTCTATCCTCTCATTATTACTAATCTGTGGTTTTTAATGTTGTTATCAACTAAATTTTTCGTAATTACCATCACAAAATTATCTGAAAACCAATAAGTATCGAACATTTGTTTCAGCCTAGTATGGGGCTTCTCAGTAGTGTTCATCCACAATCCCGATACTAGAGATCGAACTCGGAAAATTCGATCTGTCGACTACTGAACCTTGGATCCAACGGTTTACATTTTTGGCTTCAATTAATTTGTAATACACACAACTATCTTTCAATGTTCATGATGGATAACCTCTTACTTTATTGATCCGATTTTTTTTGTTAGAAATAATAGTTTGAGTGGGAATCATCACTTTGCAAATAACTTGTTTTAAAATTACAGTAGGGATAATGAGACGTAACAATAATTTCTTAGTTACTTGTAATTAGTTTGAGACTTGGCACACATTCTGACACATACGAATTTATCAATGCACTACAGCATGTTCGCACAACGAAATGAAATCAACGAGATGAATAACAAATGAGTTGTAAAATTGGTGGTGTCAATGTTTGTTAGTCAAAATGCTGAATATAGAGAATGTGGATCGAAACAGATGAATTAAATGAGGGAATTAATAGGCCTAAGTAATATCGAAACTCAAGGTTTAGATAACATTCAAGGAATATATCTGAGCCGCTCTAACTTACGTTTAGCTATGCCATCTGAAGTTTATTACGATTGATCACGATTGTCGTGCGAATCTCAACCATAAAGTCTACTTTTATCAGCGTAAACCAATCAGTCTGACATTTTATGCCTTCGTGGTCACTGATGATACGCCTTGGTTTGACTGACCCTAGCTTTCAACCTACTCCAGCCAATATTGCACATCAAGGTATACGGTGGTTAGTCATACACGTTACTACGTATCCCAGACATCTTAGTTAATAAAATTCTATTGCTTCATCGATCAGTTTGTTATTGTCACCTGGTATTTTTACATACAGTCAATAGTATTGTTCATTCATTTTTTTTTACAAAAGCCAATGCTAATTTGCATCTATATTCTTGCAGTGAATTTTCCGAACAATAGTTCAACAAATATATATATATATATATATATATATATATATATATATATTAACAACCTACTACCATCACCATTATATTATCAAGTTTGCCTTGTTGAAAATTTTCCTCTAGGTGAATTTTTTCTTATTATCTTCATTGTTATCTCATACATTTACAAATACATTTCATTGCACACACTACTGTACCTACCGATAACCAAAAAATTATTATTCCCATTGTTGTTTTGGTTGCCATTGTCACTATTGCTACTGTGTTTCTTATTTTGCCTAATAACAAAAATAGCTCTCTTCTATGTTTTATTAGTTTATCTTCACTTTTCCTTAAAAAAAGGAAAGAAGGAAACATCGATGACAACAACAGCTTGTTTATCATCCGATTGTATGTGTAGTGTATTGTTTTGTATGTTATTATTGTCACTATTATTATTATTATTATTATTATTATTATTATTATCTGACAACAATAATGAACAATTCGATCATTAATGTGCTGTTATTTACAATTATGATGTAATCATTGGTTTCATTGAATTTTTTTTCATTAATAGCTTTTGAGGTGTGTGAGATTGGGTATGAATCCAGTGGAATAAAACAAAAATTAAGAAATAATTAAGTAATAATAATAATAATAATAATAATTAACTGAATCGATACTAGGTGATTAAATAAACATAAAGTATCAACTTCTCCAACATCCACTTGTTTTTTGTTATGTACATTGTATGCGATTTAATTATATGAAACGTTCATTGTTATTCTTATTAATTTCAATACTGCAAAAAAGCAAACGAAATTTTTATCAATAAGTTATCTAGCTCAGAGAAAGTAACACTATTCATCATTTGAGTTGCAATTTTGCTCTATCATTTCAGTATATTTACTTTATTTCCTCAACTAAAACTATCTAAATGCTGACAATGGGTGTTTGGTTATGATCTAAGTAAAATAAACATCAGTATTAATTTATTTGTTTTTAAATAGAAGAACTCAAAATTATAATTATGAGTATTCACTACTTACCACCTCTGATTGCATAAATGCCTCATAGTTTGTAGTGTGTCGATTTACTGCATGTTCTTAAGCTTGGTAATTAACTCGTTCAGACAATCGTTGCCAAATAGCGTTTGACGGTTTATAAATCAGAAGATGAATTCGTAGTGATGAATACGTTTATTCGGGACACACCACAAAGCGAAGTGGAGAAGCAGTGAATAAAACGAATCAAGCGACGTGAACTGGAGAAGGCTTTGAGCCAACTTCATGGGTTACAATGCGAACGAATGGGCGAAGCGAATTGGAGAAGGCTAAGACCCCAACTCCATGGAGTTGGCTCAAAAGCCTTCTCCAGTTCACGTCGCTTGATTCGTTTTATTCACTGCTTCTCCGCTTCGCTTTGTGGTGTGTCCCGAATAAACGTATTCATCACTACGAATTCATCTTCTGATTTATAAACCGTCAAACGCTATTTGGCAACGATTGTCTGAACGAGTTAATTACCGAGCTTAAGAACACGCAGTAAATCGACACACTACAAATGGTGAGTGCGACGTGATGTGGACACGCACTACAAAATGGTGAGCCTGAAGTGATCAAAATTGGCCACTACAAGTTCACTAAAACCCTCTTTAGTGTCTTACTTCACCTGATACTTTTGTAGGTTATTATTGTTGTTGTTTATTGGTAACCATGTTTCCATAAGATGATAGTATCATATATTTCTTTGTAAATTATTATATATAATATTGTTGTTTTGTTATTTACTATCAAATATTTCAATGTTCAAGAAATGAAAAAACTGTCTGTAGTATATCATATCTAATTAACCATATTGAATGATTGAATTGTGAATTCGACAGAATTGATTTTGACATGAATTGAACTTTTTCATGAAAGTTCATACGTGGTATATTGTATAATGATGACCTTAAGTATAATTGATTTATATCAACAATTTTTCTTATTACTTATATTATTATATGAATGAATAGGTCAAATTGATAATCTAATGTTGATTTGTAAAACTGTATTATCTAGACAAATTATTTTGTACATTTGAATCAGGTACATGGAAATGTTGGATATTGTGTGTAGTTCAACTAGTATATTCAACTAGTCTATACTTTAATGATAATAATAATAATAATAATAATAATAATAATAATTGTAATTTTTGTTAATACCCCAATCAGTAGAAATTTGTATTTTTGTCTTTTTGTAATTTTAATGCATGTCACTTATTTAGAGTAAATAAATATATAATCGAAATAAATTAACACAAGTTTATATATAGAGTAAAAAAGAAACAAAGCAGAATATTTTTAGTGCTATCAAAATGATGATCGATCTGTACCTGTCAATGTCATGTTGTTTTGGTTACTACATAAACTTGTGTTCATTTGTTTCGGTTATTTATCTGTTTACTTTGAAGAACTGATATGCATTAAGTTAAGAAACGCGACAGAAATAGAAATTTCTATTGATTAGGATATCATTAAAGATTATAATAGTTTTATTATTATTATTATTATTATTGTTATTATTATTATTATTATTATTAACTTTCCACCTAATACTCAATAGATAAAAAATAGACTTTAGTTATCGTTCTTAAATGATTATTGGAGCTGGTTTATTTTTGCAACTGTTTTATTACATATTCAGCTGCACTAAACTTGTAAATAAGTAGTGAGATGTAACCTATTTCATTTTTAAGTCATTTATAAGCTATGGATTATGTTGTTTTCCAATTATGATGATGTGTAGTTTACTGATTCAAGCCTTTGTCTTTTGTTGAATTTGTATCATGAATTAACTATGCATCTTTTACGAAAGAAAATATAACTTATGTGTCTTTAGGTCCACTGAAAACCATAATGTACTAAAAGTCGCTGCCTCATTCTTCAACTTTCCTAGGAAAATGTTCAATTACAATTTCGTGTGTTCTACATGCGTCACAGTGAGCATCATACTTTCTAAACCCCATAATCCGTCAATTTTGTAGTAATGAGTTATTGGTTGTTGAAGCATTCAAATCTCAACCATTAAGATGCTAATTCCATTTTATCTTTTTCAGTTTAAGTAGCCATAGGTATTGTTAACAATCTTTTGACAAAAAGTATGACTCAGGCTGTGTTATGCATAAACCTTTATTTCATAATCATCAATTGATCGAAATATAATTGTCTTTTTTTCCCTTACATTTCCTTTTAGGTTGAGGATAAAATGCAATTGTTGAATAGTAGTTGGAGTGAAATTATCCTATTGGAATTTATTCATTTCTATGTAACACATTTAAATAATGTTAAACGAGCAAATACGGTAAGCGAATTTCTTCTGCTTTAATTTGTTCTACTTTTTTTTTTAAAATCTACTGGTATTTTATCAGTAAACTTACATGAATTAGAGTGATCGTTTTTACTCTAATGTAGACTATTTTTTTTAAACTAATAGGAATTCAATTGGTTTTGTTATAGAAATATGAAATATCATGATTAGATCCTTTTCTGTTTTTCCTTGTACAAACATATTGATAATCAAATTGTATTCCTTTAGACAAATAATTTACGTGCTGTCTATTGCATATTGAAATATTTACCTTAGTGTATATCATATAATTGTACGAGCGCTGTATTAAAATAGATAAAGCCCTTTCTATCCTGTGTTAAGTCTCCAAAGTGACAAGATTATGGTTCTTTTGCATATCTGAATCCTTTCGGTTCAACTACAGAAAGCCGAATTTATGTATCCGAAAGAGGTAATACTCATAATTTTTTAACTTGACTATTAATTAGGTCATCTCACACATAAGATACATATTATGTACTTTCACACTCGAATCGCCTTTCATATTTATCTCTTTTCTACTACACGTTTATCTTTCTTACATAAATGTCTTAACACAGTTACCCAAACAATATTTCTCTTACCACATAGTTATGTTCATACATTTTCACCATTGTTATCATTGTAACTCGTTATATTTCAGTTAACCTAGTTTAAATTTTTTTGTGAGTATTTATTGTTTAGGTATGATTTATTTTATTATATTGATTATAACTCAATACCTTACAGCTAATTTTCTTAACCCTTTCTTAAGTGACCTTTCAAATTTATAAACGTTACATTTTGAATGTAATCGATACAAAAGTTCACTTTTTTTAACCCATAACATTCTCTTTAACTGTAAAATTATTGAGATCGATTGTTTGATTAAATATTCCCTGTTTCTGACTAGTTCATAGGGATCTATACACACTTGTAATTCAATTTAGTTGAATGCTCAGTTGTATTTTACTGACTCTCATCACCAAACATTTAACATCTCAACATACGATATGTGAACACTTTGACTAGATGTTACGTTGCAACCTGATCGATATTATTCAATCATCACTAAAGGATAAGCGAAATAGGATATCAGTCACTGCTCACTGATTGGTCAGTTGTAAAATTGAGAATGACGTAACAAGTGACCATATATGATTTCGATAGTTTTTATTTTCAGTTATCTTGGTTTTAATTTTCTCTCATCATGGACAATTCGAAAGATCATTTCATTCTTATCTGTTTGATTACACTTGTTGTTATGATTATAATTATTGAATAGATTTGAGTACCTTTATATATCCAATTTATTATTATTATTATTTTCGCCACCAATACTAATTTAATCTTTCATTCTATTCATTAGATACTAACGGATTCTAAACGACGTTGTACAAATGTCATGGATCCATTGAATAATTACTCATCATTAATTCCAATGAATACAAATTCTATGGGTTGTAATGAGCATAATAACCCATTAATTGCTACTACTACTACTACTACTGCTCCTTTTACTAATAGTACTACTAGTACTACTACTACTGCTACTACTACCAATATTACAACGGCGACGACGACGAGCACAACAACAACATCCTCATCATCGTCATTACTGTATCATTCTTCTGTATCTATGGAAATATGTGATCTTATTGAGAATTTGTTAAATAATCTTTTAGGCGGCATCGATAACTGTGGTAGTGCTGGCGCTGCTGCTGGTGCCGGTGGCGGTGGTGGTGGTGGTCAATCTGAGTTAAAACATAAATTAAATGATTTATTGACAATGTTTCAAAAACTCCAACTAGATAATAAAGAATTTACATGTTTGAAATTTATTGTTTTATTTAATCCTTTAAAACATGGTAAGTGTACTTTTTATTCACCTATAGCATATGTTTTATCATACTACTTTACTTTAATTAATTAAGTAGTATCAGTAGTAAAATTCATTGTTTTCTCCTTAGTAGTCGAACGTGTAGACCGCTTCACTTATCTTGGGAGTCTCATCAGTGCCGATGGCCTGGTGACTGACGAAATCTCAACTCGGATACAGAAGGCTCGATTGGCTTTTGCCAACCTGCGTCACTTTTGGCGTAGGCGAGGTATCCGTTTGCTGACTAAAGGACGAGTGTACTGTGCAGTGGTTCGCTCCGTCTTACTTTATGGCTGTGAAACATGGCCAATGAGAGTAAAAGATATTCTTAGGTTACTGGTTTTCGATCATAGATGTCTTCGAAGCATTGCTCGTATATCTTGGGACACCCGAGTGAGCAACACTGTTATTAGGAATCGGGTGCTAGGTAAGAATGGCAGATCAATAGACGCAGTAGTGACGCTTCATCAGTTGAGGTGGTTGGGACATGTGTTACGTATGCCTAACCACCGACTGCCTCGAAGAGCTTTGTTTTGTAGTGTAGGAATAGGTTGGAAGAAAGCTAGGGGCGGCCAAACCAAAACATGGCAGAAATCCGTGAAGTCATTGACGAGTGGACTTAGCCATGTTGGTAGTTGTCGACTACCTGGTTGGGGTCCGCGAGATGATAATAATCGATGGTTAGAGACCTTGAATGACATGGCTCAAAATCGTTCGCAATGGCGCCGGTGGATTTATGCTTTGTGTTCTCTCAAATCCTAATCTTCTGGATTCTTCAACACCTCTAGTTTTGACTTTCTAAACTTTTCTCATTGAATCATACTTCTTGAATAATATCTAATCCTAACCTCTTCGATTACTCCTAATACCTTTACTACTTATTATACTATTGGATTTGAATTGATAATTACATTTCTGTGTTGATGTGGTATGGCGACATGAACTGATGTACTTACGTACGAAGTTCTACGTTGCATCTGACTGACTGACTGACTGACATAATATTTACTGTTATTTTAATTATGGTTTTTATAAATTTCTATATTTCATCACCTCTCCTATGTCATTGTCATTTCATGCATAATGATACTGTTCATTGAATCCTTATGGATTTCAAGATGAATGAGAGAAAACAGTCACAGTTTATATAAAACACCATCTGTAGAACTTTAACAGCTAATATTTAAATTAATGGATTTAGAATAGCAGAATAATGATTGATTCACTCGATTGAATCAGCGAACTAGCTCACGATTGATTTGATGCAGTTTAATCAATGTTATTTATTGTATCCCGAATAGATGATCACATCTTGTAACAATGTGTCTTTCTAACAATTCAAGCAGTTTAACAGTATTATATAAACAAATTATTCTCATGAGCAATAATTGAAAATAACTCATTCAGTAATGATATTTGATTTTACAGATGTTTACAGTACTTATTACCACGATTATTACTGTATTCTCGTAGGAAGTGAGTGGTTTTGTCAATGATTTCTGATAGCGATTTCGGTGTATGTTTACTGATTGGCACACTAAATTTACCTGGAATTTCTCGTATACATACACCTCACAATGTTTAACACCTAAGTCGTATTTCTAAAGAAATCAACAGTTTAGTTTAGATCTGAACTAGTTCAGATCTATTATATTTGACGTAAAATCTCAAGTGCTCGACTCGTTTATTTCCTAGTTTTCCATATGATTTGGTCTCCCATAACACTTAATAGGCTTAGTATTGATATAATTTTAAGTTTTGTGCTAAAACTCCAGCTTCTGCTCTTCAATTTATGTTACTTGTACCAACCGATTGTTTAAACACTATTCACTAACTTTAAATATACAGTTGTAAGTATTCCACGAAATTGCTCAGTTCATTAATTGTATTTCGCATTAAATTACCTTTTTTGTCTTGAATATAAGCAAATATTAAATTTCTTATTACTGCTCTTAATTATACTAAAGTAATAATAATAATAATAATACTGAAATCCAGTTCATGTGTTTGTATTGTATTATAATTCATCTTATTAACTTATGAATAGACTGTACTTTCATACAAGTTTCTTGTTTCCCCTTAAAACATCGTTTCGAAGCAGTCGAATATCCTTAGCATATTAATATATATTTATATTATAAATATTTGTAGAATATTTAGTCTGATATGAAATGATGTTATTGTTTTTGCTAACATAAGCTTCTTTTAATATTCACGCAATAATAATATTAAAAAGTAACAATAACAATTATAATGAAATGCACTGTCGAATAAAGTAAAAACAAATGACCTTAAAAAGTATCTTACTGATAATTTTGCAAGTTAGTTGACCTTAAAATAGTTGAGAAAATGGTTAAAGTAATTTGCTATTATTCACCATTTAGATATTATCATTATAACGTTTTTATCTTTTTTTTATTTTTTTTTCTGGAACTTAAACTATCATATCATTGTGGTTGTTTTCTCTTGTTATTATTATTATTATTATTATTATTATTATTCAAGTCGAATAAATCATAATTTTGTTTTACTTTTTCATAATACTTATTCAATTTAAGAGAAAATATAAAAACAAAATGCAAGGCTAATCCGACAACATCTTTTCCCCCACTCTAATATGTATATCATTTGGGCAAATTAACTTATAACATCTAATAGATTATTTGTTAAGATACACTATTTACCACCTACGGCAAATAAATTGTCGAATGCTGGATTTTTTTTGTTTATACCTTTTTCTTCTGGAAAAATTCATTCGAGGAGTTTCTCACAGTCATCAACAATTGGTTTTTTCTACAGGATTCCTATTTTCTACATCCTCTTCGGATTTATTGTTCATGAACAAAAGTCTTTTATATTGTATGGACACTTTTTGTTCGGTTTTTCAATTTTAGGTCGATATACTAGAGAGAAAAGCAATTTCTACAAGTATTCGTCCAATTATCTTCAATTTATTGTCAGTTGTGTCTTTTGTACATATTTATTTAACTGTCAGTATAACCGTTTTCATGTTAGCTACCTATATATATATCGACATTTTATGAAGAACCGCCTAGTCTTCATTTTTTCAAATTATCGAGAAAATGAAATCATGAGTTCTACTTGCGATTCTAATGTTAACCTAATCTACTGGTTACAATTATTGAGTACTTGTAGTATAATATCGTAGTCATTATTATTATTATTATTATTATTATTATTATTATTATTATTATTCAATACTGTCTGTCTATCTGATAAACTCATAGAAAGCAATTTATCTCTCCGGGTTTGTTTTTTTTAAATTTTCAGATACCTTTTTAACATCGAATTTAAGTTATGCATTGAAAATTCAAGGGAAATTTTGTCATTTCTTATTGAAACGTTCACGACGATTTCTACGTTTAACAAATGCATCAAATCAATCTCAAAAACTCAATCATACATCGTCAAATGAATTAAATACTATACTTCTACCTGATAGATATGGTCAAATTTTATTAGAATTAGCAGAAATTAAATTTCTTGCTTTCCAATTAGAAAGTTTTTTACTTGTACGATATAGATTAGGTAAAATACCGAATGAAAGTTTATTAAGTGAAATGTTATTAACAAAACGTAGCCGAGTGTCACATTCTACGCAACCGTCTTATGGTAATCTAATGACATCACCAATGAAATCACCACCGTCTACAACATCATCTCATGCAATGCCAACAACACGTCACTTTACATATACCAATGTTAATTCAAAAGTTATTCCTTCACCGTCACCTTCATCATCTATAGATGCTGATCGTCGATCAAATGATGAAATGATAAAACACTCTAATGAAGCTTCTTCTTCTTCACTATGTATAAATGATCTGAATAGTGGTGGTACTACAATGATGATAAATTCTTCGGGAAATTTATCTAACACGTCATTCACTTCTTTTTCTCTTCCTTCAACTCTTTCACTTACTTCTCTTCATTCGTCTAATTCCATTCATCAGTTGAGCAATAAAAATAACAATTGTGATAATAATGATTCATTAATTTTTAAAAAAATTGATTCACAATTGTCTTGTACATCATTTCTTAATTCTTATACTAATTCTCCGTTATACACTCCTACTACTACAACTCAATTAGTTTATAATCATTGTTTCATTAACAATGATAATCATGTTACTACTACTACTAGTACTACTACTACTACTTCAAATCATAATAATAACACTTTTAATGAACAACTACACGAGTCATTGTCAACGGTAACAACAATACCGGCGACAACAACATCACTTGTAAACCATACCTCAATATTATCATGAGAAGCATTTGTTCGTTTGTGCTTTTTGTTCCCCTTTTCTCCTTCTTTTATTTTTCTTGTGTTTTTCGCCTTATTTATAACTTCATATTCGTGTCTATTTGAAAGAGAAAAGAGCATCAACCATAATTAATCTTTTCTGTAGACAGATCGTCGCATAATTCCCCCCCCCCCTATTTATACATTAATCAATTAATCAATCAAGGCAGGATTTTTTTTCACCACTTCTTTATCACAGTACTTTCTGTCCGATTATTTTTGTGTGTGTAAGAAATTTTGTTTGTTTGTTTTTCTTTTCTATGTACCTGTTCTTATCTTTACGCAGTGTACACTATGTGTAAATATATTTCGTAGTTTTGTGTACAAATTATTTTCCTTGTTTGTATGTGTGTATATCTTGAGTGCATTTTTTTTTCTGAGACAGGCTAATAAGCACATATATTTGTGTGATTGCTTATGTCCACTTATGTTCAAACTCAGGAGTAACCAAGTCTACCTCGGGATTTTTTTTCAGTATCATGTGATAGGTTTCTCGTAGTAATATTGATAATAATAAGAGATGGGGAAATTTTTTGTCTATCTAACCATTTTTTTTCTTGCAAACACCTTTCTTCTTTTCACCTTGTTCACCTCACTGTATGAAAGTGAAAAAAGGGCATGTAGTAAAGTGAATCATTGAAAACAGTTTATTTCATCCATTGTGAAATATTTGAATTTTTGTTTAATTAGTACGTAACTGAAGTGTAGACCAGCACTGAAATTGGGATTAGGAGTTAAACGATCAATTCTATTGTTTCTTTCTTTTCATATTTCCTATTCCTATAAATCCATTGAACCCTAATTTCATTGTTTCCCTTGTAGTTCAATTGTTCTTGCCCCAACCTCTAGCTTCCCCTGTGTACTTATTCTCTTCTTCCATTGTTTATTAGGTAAAACAAAATTGTGCGTTAATATTGAAGAGACCACGCCTTTTTTAATTTATTTGTCCTACTTTATCTTTCTTGTCATTTGTTTCTCTTCTCATCTTCCATATGCACACATGTACACTCTTTGTTCAGGCAGCTTTACATGTTAATCACTTATTCAATTTTTTTGTTTAAGAAGAATTCGAGTTTTTTCTTCTATAAGTATAACGTTTTATCATGATGAAAACGGCGATTATCATACTCTTGTTAACCTAATCAGAGGTAGCCAAGTCTGCTCTCTTCATCTAACCTTTTGTATTGTAACTTTTATCCTTGTTCTCTTTTTTACTGTCTCCCACATTCTTTTTTTCTATTCAACCTCGAATCACTGTTGCCTGTTGGTGTTATTCACTCTTTCCTTGGCTATCATTAATATCGCTACTACTACTAGTATTATTATTACAAATGATTGAAGCGAAAATTTAAAAATAAATAAAAATGAATTTTGTGAATAAATTTGTTGTTTTTGATTTCGATTGATTTCTTCAAGAAAGCACTGAATTTCCTTTTATTTATCTAGTTATATGCATGTGTTTGTTTGTGTAAGTGATCATACTTTCCAAAGGAACCATTGATAAAATTATTGGAACATTTGATGTGACTGAGTTATCAAATTTTTTGCTAGTCGGTTACTTGTACCGCAAGCCAACTGGTTAAATATGTACTACAGAATTCAAATTCTTAGCTAGACGTAAGCTGTTCAACCGAAAATTTCAAGCCAGGAGCTATCTGGACTCAATTGGTAAATGGAGAACGCGTTGAACTTAGAAGTGAAAGGTACTGGGCCCAATTCTAAGTGCATATTACATCTAGCTGATGAGTTCTACCTGTATCGAAACATGCGTCCTGCATTTCACTACTAACTACCATCAAAACTGTTCAGTCAAAATATTCCGATTTATTGCGTGAAACAGCGATTAGTCAAACATCAAAATGATTGGCACTAATTAATCTATAGCTCATTTTCACTTCTGCTCATTATACAGCTTTTTACCAAATCATCTGTTGATCATGATCGTGATATTTGGTTTGAAGTTATGGTTTAAAAACTTTAGTTCATGAATGGAGTATTTAAAGGTCACATGTAATAAAATGATGAACTTTATGATCTCAGATGAAAAGTACTTAGTGAGGATCATTAATTCTCAGTTACGTAGTCTATAAGTAGCACCATGAAGATTTTTGTACATCTGTGTATTTAATCATAGATGTCTTTGAAGCCATATTCGCATATATTTGAGGTTGGACGCAGCATACTAATATAAAATGGTAAATTGGTTAATTAAATTGTGTTTTTGTCCATGGAAGTGGTTAGAATCCAGATCGTAGCTGCTACCTTGACCTGGTGGTCGGGCTTGCCTATCGTGATGACCCAACCGAGCTATATCGGCTGGAACATATGTTCCTGAAGGTTCTTCCATGCCAGGCAGGTCGATTGGAGAACGATGAGACTAAAAGCAGCTACTGAAGGTCTGAGGGCGAAGTCGTACTTCTAACTGTAGAGGGGTGTGACAGCAGTAAGTTGTTTCCCTCGGACAACCAGCATCTGCAGCGACGCTGCCTTCTCACAAGGAAGGGAGTGCTAGAACAGGTCGACCCTAAAAATGTCACACCTCATCCTACCTCACGGATTTCCGTCTCCTTGGGTAAGGGTGCCCACTAAGGGCTTTGAAGAGCGGAGCTAATACTCAACAAACCTTTCATAAAAAGGCCTTGCGTGACCGGCCTCAAGCAGTTGTCCCTTGGACTCTGCGGTCACACTCCCAGGTCGTTAAGACCAACACTAATCTACCTTCCTTTTCAGGTTCCTCAAGAAACAACCTTCCATGGTGTGGGCAGCCGGTAAGTGACAACCGCCCTCATACCCGTAACAGCAAGCGAGACCGAATCGGTCAAAATCAAATCCTTCCTACACCCCCTAATGTCTCTCTTATCTCCACGACTAACTCTTCTCACATTCCTTTATCTCCCTGCACCTCTGCTGCAAACGATTCGAGTCCTCGAAACGTTATTCCTGCTCTCTTGAAATCCCGTTCTAGACTACATGTCTGAGCATTTAATGTATGGACATTATGTGAAATAGGGCAACAGGCTTCCTTAGCTAGGACTTTAGAATCTCGTTATTTCGATGTATGCTGCGTCTCAGAAACGCGCATACAGGATCCTAGTGAAATTATGAATCTGATTTCACCTTGTCAAAATAAAGAAGCAACTCAATTTACCCTTCGTGTATCCGGCAGCCCTGATGCTGCTTACAGTGGTGACGCTGGTGTAGGTATAGCATTGAGTCGTAGAGCTGAACAATCTCTCCTTGACTGGATCCCAGTAGATAGTCGCTGGTGCGCTGTCCGACTAAACGGGACAGTAAGGACTCGGAAGGATAGGGACACTCGTCGTTGCCTCTCCATCGTATCTGCCTATGCCCCCACTGATTGCAGTTCAGACGAGGTGAAAGACCAGTTCTACAGAAAGTTTTCGGACCTCCTTCAAAAAGCTAGGCGCTATGATGTAGTAATAACGGCTGGTGACTTCAGTGCTCAAGTAGGTAGACTAAGTGAGCAGGAAAGACACCTAGGTGGATGTTATGGTGTCGCAGCTCAAAGAACAGACAATGGAGACCGTCTGTTGCAAGCATGCTCAGATAACCGCCTATTCTTAGCAGACACTAACTTTAGGCATAAAGAAAAGCATCTGTTGACCTGGCGACCTCCAAAGTCGTCTCAACGTTGGACTCAACTAGATCATATCACCACCACCCACCGATGGAGGGGTTCGATAGAAGACTGTCGCTCGTTCTGGGGCACATGTTTAGATTCAGATCATGCCCTAGTTCGAGCTCGTATTTGTTTTCACCTTACTGGAAGCAAGCAAACCTCTTAGGGCTTTACTTAATGATAATGTGGCTAAGAAAATATTTCAGGGGGAACTAGAAAAACAGTTAAGCGACCGTGTAAGTGATTTCAGTTCGGAAGCAGGTTAAGAATAATATCAAAAAGGCTGTGGAAACAGCAGTGGTATCTGCTAGTAAGGTAAACCATAAAGCTAGGATGAAGCCGTGGATCTCAATAGCATCTACCGAACTGATGGATGCTCGAAAACTCATCCCGCCTTGCTCTGAGTACGATGAGGAGCGGAGTCAGCTTAGACGTAGGCGGACAAAAGGCCTACGCAAAGACCGAGAACGGTGGTGGGTGGCGAAAGCGAGAGAGATGGAGAAGGCAGCGACGATAGGCAACACTAGACAACTTTTCCGCCTTATCAAGGAAACTGGTATAAGGAAGCCGAATGTGAGTGAGACTATTTTAGAAAGGGATGGCTGTATCATTTATTCTCAATCCAGGAGATTGGACCAGTTCAACCGGTCTTCAGCAACACTTCAGTTATTCGCGATCCTTAGTAATCCTGAATGGCAAGTCGATTTAAGTCCTCCCAGTCTACTTGAAGTTGAGAAAGCTATAGGAAATCTGAAGAGAGGGAGAGAAGCGGGTCCTGATAGTCTTACCCCTGAGATGTTTAAGGATGGTGGTCCAGTTTTAACAGTTTGACCGAGATCTTCTGTAAAATACGGGAACAGAGGTAATCCCATCCGACTGGTCCCTGTCGCTAATTGTCCCAATCTACAAGAAAGGACAAAAGTCGTCTTGTGACAATCTCAGGGGAATAAGTCTAACTAATATAGTTTCTAAATTGTTAGCCTCCATTATACTTAGACGCCTTACTAGTACTCGTGAAGAGCAGACTAGAGAAAACCAGGCTGGTTTTCGACCTGAACGCGGCTGTATAGACCACATCTTCACACTAAGACAGGTCCAGGAACACAGACACACATTTAGACGTCCTACAATAGTTGTTTTCCTGGACCTTAAGGCTGCATTTGACTCTGTGGATCGTGAGGTTCTGTGGCAGTGTCTGTCATTGAAAGGTGTACTAAAGAAGTACATTAACCTTATACAAGCTCTCTACTCGAACACCACTGGTCGAGTGAGAGCTTATGGCGAACTGTCACCGAAATTCTTTACATCAAGTGGTGTCTGTCAGGGCTGTCCACTCTCTCCATTCTTGTTTCATTTTATCATAGGCATGCTCTTAGAAACAACCATATCCTCGTCTGAATTTTCAGGAGTAGACCTTTTACCAGGTGGCTCGCTTATTGACTTAGAATATGCCGATGATATAGTCCTACTTGGTGAAGACGCTGACAAAATGCAGAGTCTTCTGACTACCCTAAGCAACAATGCGAGCATGTTCGGGATGCGGTTCTCACCCTCGAAATGCAAAATGTTGCTTCAAGATTAGTTTTAATCGCACCTGAACTAGTGATAGAGAGTGAAGTAGTCGAACGTGTAGACAGCTTCACTTATCTTGGGAGTCTGATCAGTGCCGATGGCCTGGTGACTGACGAAATCTCAACTCGGATACAGAAGGCTCGATTGGCTTTTGCCAACCTGCGTCACTTATGGCGTAGGCGAGATATCCGTTCGCTGACTAAAGGACGAGTGTACTGTGCTGTGGTTCTCTCCGTCTTACTTTATGGCTGTGAAACATGGCAAGTGAGAGTAGAAGATATTCGTACGTTACGGGTTTTCGATTATAGCTGTCTTCGAAGCATTTCTCGTATATCCTGGGACAACCGAGTAAGCAACGATGTTATTAGGAAACGGGCGCTAGGTAAGAATGGCAGATCAATAGATGAAGTAATGAAACTTCATCATTTGAGGTGGTTGGAACATGTGTTGCGTATGCCTAACCACCGACTGCCTCGTCGAGCTTTGTTTTGTAGTGTAGGAATAGGTTTGAAGAAAGTTAGGGGCGGCCAAACCAAAACATGGTAGAAATCCATGAAGTCATTGACGAGTGGACTTAGCCATGTCGGTAATTGTCGACTACCTGGTTGGGGTCCGCGAGATCATAATAATCGATGGCTAGAGACCTTGAATGACATGGCTCAAAATCGTTCGCAATGTCGCCGGTGCATTTATTCTTTGTGTTCTCTCAAATCCTAATCTTCTGGATTCTTCAACACCTTTAGTTTTGGCTTTCTAAACTTTTCTCACTGAATTATACTTCTTGAATAATATCTTATCCTAACCTCTCCGAATACTTCTAATTCCCTTACTACCTCTTCTACTATTGGATTTGAATTGACAATTATATCTCTGTGCTGATGTGGTATGGCGACATGAACTGATGTACTTACGTACGAAGTTCTACGTTGCAACTGACTGACTGACTGAAGTGGTTAGTATATGTATTGCTTATAGGCAGCCATTTTCTTTCCCGGCGCGGGATATTTCATGGTCTCGAATTAATTTGGAAGAAGTTTATGGACTGCCAAACCATGATACGTTGCACTCCATAAAGTCACTGACTGTCGGACTGAACAATTTTGCCAGGTGCGGACTGTGTGAATGGCGTCCACGCAGTTATCGCACCCATAAGCTTTAGGTGTTTTGCTACTCAGCTAAATGTCGATGATGCAGTTGTCTTCGCTCCTTATCTTCCTTTAGATCCAGAGTTTTAAGATTATGTCTTACCCCCTGTTCCTCGAATCAATTCTTTTTCAAGTCATTCTCTAATTCTATCCCTTTTAAACGATCACTGCTCCTACTTCAGTATTCACCTTCATAATCTAATTTCGTTGTAGTGATATCGTATGGCGATTTCCGTCCTTTCATATTTGTGCCAGATTATGTTGATTATAACTGACTGGTGACTAATAGTAGTGAACTCTTTTATTGAGATTATACTTAAATTTAGAATTTATCCATTTATCTCATTACGTAAGGAGACTATCAGCTACTACTCCCTAAGTGTCAGTCCAAACAACCTTAGACAATTTGGAGTCCAGCCCAAATGTCTGAGTTGCCGCAACATCAACGATGCGGAATAACTATCAGGATACTAATTCAATCTGAAATGGATTGGATTATCTCGTTGTTGATATTTTGACTGAAGTCTGACTATGCTTGGTTGGTCATTTATGCATCCTATTCGAATCGTCTCGTTCTGATCATTGTGACTCCTAGATACCACTGCTACTCATATCTCATCTATTCTATGCGAAAACCAAGTTCGTAATATTAGTAGTATTAGAGATAATATGAAGTACATTAAAAATGGAGAATATAATCATAAAAGAAAATATTATTCTACGGAATAAAATGGATGGAATGATATTGATCATTATTTATTTAAGAGTAGACAAAGAATATTTGGACTTTCACTTCTTCGGCCTATTTTATCACACGACATCAATTTTCCCTATTTTCGCTGTCATCGATTGGTGTAAATAATAATACCCCTGATGGATGAAAAACTATGGCAACTTAGTCTCATGTAATACTGATTATGATTGACAGGGTTGAAGGGATAATTTCACTCATGATATTTATTTTCAAATATCATGTGAATAGATTCTAGGAGACTTAAAATGTATTCGGTTGTGTATATTGTATTAATTCATGATTATTGTTATTATATTTATTTGTATAGAACATTTAGCTGAAGTAGTATATCTTAGTTGTTTCATGCACTGTATGTTCAATATATTAATTATTCTATCGCATAAGGCTACTCATAATTCACCTTTGTAACTGTCAGCAACGATTGGTCTTAGTATTTTGGACCTTAAATTACGAACTGACTTTATTTAGTTAACCGTTAATAACAAAGAGAATATGGAATAAGTTTTTCATTCTAACATGATACATTTTCACATTGCACATCTACCAGTAATCGACTGCAGGAACTTCAGGTCTCCTGGCAAGACCTTAAAACTTCTGGCAACTTAGTTGGGATTTGTATTTCCAATTTCAGTCAGTTGATTATGTTCTACTACCATTACTCATTGCTATTAGTGATATATTTATCTCACCCTTAACATAGGTGAATTTGACTGGTCACAACTACTACATTAGATCTTGGGAACTAATTCTCGAAAATAGCCTCTATTAATTATAGCCACTAATATATGTCTTCATCAAGTTTTTTCCTCAACGCTAATGACCACTATCACTATTAGTAAATATTCCGAGTTTAAATTTCTCTTTTAGAGATCATTGGATCATGCAAGAATGTTCGAATTTGAAAAATTTATTCCGAAATGAAGAAGAACTGAGATCAATTGTTACTAAACTAGTTTGTTCTGGTGATGTTTCCAATTTGAAAATATTATCCCAACTAATCAGTACAAGTAAACTCGCAGAGATTAAGGATCATAAACAGCGTAACTTATTACATATTGCTTGCAAGTATGGGCATCAAGAGATGATTAAGTAAGTTTCATTCTTATTTCTCTTTGTTTTTTGAATTTTATTATATCACATCTAGAAAGAAATTTCTTTGAAGTTTGTTTCTGAAACTCTGAAAAGTATGCGACAGCAGCGAAATCAAAATGCAGAATGAGCCCATTATGTCACTGATTTAAGAACAGAGACATGTTAGATGCAGACTTCTTGGTTGAGGGTTAGAATAGCAATGGAAATCAGTGATTGGAGACGATGAGTTTGATAACTTTAAATAGTTCATTGTGACCCAGATTCACCATCTCTTTATCTTAATCTCGTTCTCAAGTCTTGATATTACTATATGAATACCTTTTCATTCTCTCTTTTCATGTTATATTACAAATGTTCAGTCTCTTATTAACGTTGCCACTACATTGTTTCGAGTTCTTTATCATTCAGCTTGTTTGTTTCACATCGTTGTGCTGGTATGATACGGTCGTTTGAGTTAAGGCATATTTGTATCAGGCTCTGTGTTGCTTATAACTGACTGAATGGGAATCCTTGCCCATTTCGGAAATTAGAGTGTAAATAACTGATGACTCTTGATAAAGATCATTCTATGGATTAAAAATCAGTCGAATTTAAATATGTGTTCTACTGAATTGCAACTCAATGATTTGTGAAGGTATAATGGTCACTTAAAGACTGGAAAGTTTTTTGCGTTCTATCCATGGTGGAGTTATAGATATACAATGTTGAAGACTAAATAACTTTGGAAATGCTTGATTTTCAGTCGTCCTCCAACCGATATCAGTTTTTGATTACGACTACCACTAGGCATAACATAGATATCTAATTACCTCAGTAAATTTTCTCTTTGTACGTAAAGGTTGTTAAGTTCGTTTGTATTTTCCCTTTATTCTGGTCTCATTCGATTCATTTCGTTGTATTGCTTTATACTACTTGTAAATATTCAGTAAACAGTTCTATTTCCAATAATCTTTGGGTGTATGGTTTAACTCACGTTTACTATTGAGTAATATTGTTAGGCGTTCACATAAACTAGTGATATTTACTATATTTATCGTCGAATATATTTTGATCGACCTTTGTAACGGTTACTTTCAGTCTTTGTGCATTCCTTAAATCTCTGCCTAAACGTTCATTATTATGTCTCCAGTCTTTCAAATGTTGATAGTCAGTGTTGACATTCGAAACAACTACCAGCTGTTGTTAACGATATCGTCTATTGTAACAAACTTTTATACAGTCATTGTTGGAAGTTTTTCCCTTTCTCAGTAACAGATGCGTTTATTGCCACAGATTCCCTACGGGTTCAGGTTTATAACAAATTTACATGTAAATTGCAAAAATAGAAACGTTCTTTAGATAGATCTTTGTTCTGAACCTTGATTTTACCTTTATATTAGTCATGTCATTAAATGCTTCGATACATTTAATATTAGTAACATGTACTTTTTCATTCTTTTTAAGTGTGGTTAGTTTGGATGGAGCTTTACATTAAATTTATTATTTTTAAATAATAATTGAAGTTTTCTTCTGTTTATAAGAATGTTATTTTAATACAGTTTAATTCATATTGCTGTCAATTTCGATACTTCAAAGAAAGTCGACTGTTCAATTTTCTATTGTCGACTTTAAAATATGTTATAGTTCCTAATTGGTTTGGATTTTCACTCATTAAAAAATAACAGATGTATCAGTTTGTTAGTTATAGTCTCGTTATCACCTGGCTTAAATGTTCATCAGCTCTAAATTCCCCTAGCACAATGAAATGAAGTTGCCGAAATAAGCTGTAATAATAATGGTTAGAAAGACTTAACATTGAAAATTTGGCTCGTTAAGATTTACTTAGAAGAGGATATATCTGAAAAAGTACGTCATCAGTGTTTCTCGCTATGTTGCCCCACCACAGGCAAACAAAGTTTCAAAACATCTGTGATCAAATATATATCTTCCAATTTTACATGTCATGTTTCGCGGTTAGAGTCATACAAAACTGACTGCTATACAGTATATTCCCTCCTGGATTGAAAGATGGTCGTCTCATCTACACTGCAAGAGACTGAAATTACCCAAGAGTCGAGGATGCTTTCTGAATCCGTGCCGAGACACTATCACACTCGAGTTAACAAAATTTCCTACAAATTCTCCCGTTATCACTCAAAGCATTCAGAAGATGATGTATCTTGTTACAACCTTTGATAAACAAAAACATATTTACGTACGTTTCTTGGATAGAAATCAATTTCCTAGAGAAGTTGGATGACTCTTCATTTCTTACACCATTAATAAATACACAAAGAACTGTTCCAATGAAGTTCAGATGATATGCTCATAAGATATACTTAACTCATATTAAAAAAAACTTATTATTTCTTATTCCAGTTATAAAATTGTTAGAAAATTTAGAAATGAATGAACAATGCATGAAATTCATTAACTTGTACGGTAATTGAACTGAAAACCGTGTAAACATAATACTTGAATTAGCCAGCGTTGAAAAGGTTATGAATCACTGCTATACACTTTGAAACTTTCAGAATCTGAATAGATGGATTCAGTAAATTCAAATAGTAACTTACTTAACTAGCATTTCACAACTGACTACCATCTATTTTCACAGATGTGTAAAAAATTGACAACAAATTTTTTTCCCCACTCCTTTTTGTACGATCCTCCTAGTTTTATTTTCTCTGCCTCTGTCTCCTGGTTTTAACCACTTAGGTATCTTGTTCAAAATTTATGTTTACCAGTTACAAAAGTTGATCAATCTGGAAATAATCCTGCACATATTCTACTAATCTATACTCTGAAATCGATTAAAGCAAAACCTAGAAAGAAACGACGAAGGAATTCCAAATGTATCGTCAAGAATTATATTAATTGTAAGTAGATTTTTCCACTAAGCTTTGTTTCTGTCCGTATTGTTTTCATGATCACATTTGTTTGTATACTTTTTAATAGTGTAGTTGTTCATTTTAAAACAAAATTTAGTAAACATTTTAAGTTAGGTTAATTTTTAATATGCTCACATACAGATTTAGTCCATTTTAATAGTTAACTTCAATTTCTGATAAAGAGGTTGAATGATATGGAAAGGTACTTCAGAAGTATATTTTCAGAATTTTACGCCAAATACCTAATGAAGTGATGATCGTTGTCTTTAATTTCTTTCCTATAACTTTTCGATTGAGAACAGGCAACTACCACTGTATGATTTGTGGTAAGTTGTGTTGATGCATATTTATGCTAAGACCTACATTCATTATAAATGGCTATCTTTAGTTATGACTGACTTCAAATAAAAGGAATTCGTTAACGTAGACGGTTATATTATCATTAGCGATTGTTAATGAATAGGACCGATAAGAGATTGTTTTGTAGGATCTGTTTATATTTCGGTAATGCACTGATTTTTTGGTTTCTATGTGTTGGGATGTATATAAGAAACGAGAGGTTAAAATGGTCCCTTCATGTTAGTTTTACAATGAAATGTCATTCTTAGGACTGTTTTACATCTATATGAGGTTCAAAAGCTTGATAAAATATTGCACTGTAGACTGTACCTGTCACAAAAAGAAAAATATATGGTTCATTGATTAGTCATATATCGCATTTAAAACAATTTATTCCTTGTCAACCGGAATCCCGACCGTAGCTGCTACCTTGACGTGGTGGTCGGGCTTGCCTATCGTGATGACTCAACTGAGCTATACTGGCTGGAACATATGTTCCTGCAGGTCCTACCATGCTAGGCTGGTCGATTGGAGAACCATAAGACTAAAAGCAGCTACTGAAGGTCTGAGGGCGAAGTCGTACTGCTGACTGCAGAGGGGTGTGACAACAGTAAGATGTTTCCCTCGAACAACCAGCATCTGCAGCGATGCTGCCTTCTCACAAGGAAGGAAGGGTTAGGAAAGGTCGACCCTGAAAATGTCACACCTCATCCTATCTCACGGATTTCCGTCTTTGTCGGTAAGGGTTCCCACTAAGGGCTTTTAAGAGCGGAGCTAATACTCAAAAACCTTTAATAAAAAGGCCGTGCGTGACCGGCTTCAAGCAGTTGTCCCCTGGTCTCTGCAGTCACGCACCCAGGTCTCTAAGACCAACACTAATCTATCTTCCTTTTCAGGTTCCTCAAGAAACAACCTTCCACGGTGTGGGCAGCCGGGAAGTGACAACCGCCCTCATACTTGTGACAGCATACGAAACCAAATTGGTCACAAACAAATCCTTCCTGGACTTCCTGGACCTAAAAGCGGCATTTGACTCAGTGGATCGTGAGGTTCTGTGGCAGTGTCTGTTATTGAAAGGTGTACCAGAGAAGTACATTAACCTTATACTAGCTCTCTACTCGAACACCACTGGTCGAGTGAGAGCTTATGGCGAACTGTCATCGGAATTTTCTACATCAAGTGGTGTCTGTCAGGGCTGTCCACTCTCTCCAATCTTGTTTAGTTTTGTCATCGATATGCTCCTAGAAATAACCTTATCCTCGTCTGAATTTTCAGGAGTAGACCTTTCACCAGGTGGCTCGCTTATTGACTTAGAATATGCCGATGATATAGTCCTACTTGGTGAAGACGATGAAACAATGCAGAGTCTTCTGACCACCCTGAGCAACAATGCAAGCATGTTCGGGATGCGGTTCTCACCCTCGAAATGCAAAATGTTGCTTCAAGATTGGCTTGCGTCGGCACCTGAACTAGTGATGGGGAGTGAAGCAGTTGAGCGTGTTGCTGATAGCCTGGTGACTGACGACGTCTCAGCTCGGATACAGAAGGCTCGATTGGCTTTTGCTTACCTGCGTCACTTATGGCGTAGGCGAGATATCCGTTCGCTGACCAAAGGACGGGTGTACTGCGCAGCAGTTCGCTCCGTTTTCCTATATGGATGCGAAACATGGCCAGTGAGGGTAGATGTTCGTAGGTTACTAGTATTCGATCATAGATGTTTAAGAAGCATTGCTCGTATACCGTGGGACAACCGAGTAAGCAATCCTGTTGTTAGGAAACGGGTGCTAGGTTAGGATGGCAGGTCAATAGATGTGAAGTATTTAAACTTCATCAGTTGAGGTGGTCGGGACATGGTTACGTATGCATAACCACTGACTGCCTCGTTGAGCTATATTTTGTGATGTAGGAATAGGTTGGACGAAAGCTAGCAGCGGCCAGACCAAAAACATGGCAGAGATCCGTGAAGTTTCTGACAAGTGGACTGAGTCATGTTAACAGATGTAGACTACCTGGTTGGGGTCCACGAGACGAAAGTCACCAATGGTTAGACACCTTGAACGACATGGCTGAAAACCGTTTGCAATGGCGCAATTGCATCCATTCATTGTGCTCTCTCAAATCCTAATCTTCTGGATTCGTCGTCAACACCCCTACCTTTGTCTTTCTAACCTTATCTCACTGAATTATATTTCTTGAATAATATCTTCAAACCCTAGTCTTCTTCATTACAATTAATACTTCTACTATCTTTATCACTATGAGATTTGATTTGACATTTGCGTCTTTGTGTTAATGTGGTGTGGCAACCTGACCTTATGTACGTACGTACGAAGTTCTACGTTGCAACTGACTGAGCTGTCAACCGGAATAGTATATCGATGTAACTCATCCGACTCTTTATGAAGTCGAGAAAGCCACAGGGAATATAAAGCAAGGGAAAGCAGCAAGGTCTGACAGGCTTATTTCGGAAATTTTACAGGATTATGTTCCATTTTTAGCATTTAGACTGACTGAGATCTTAGGTAGAATTTTGGAACTGGACATAATCCCATCTAACTGGTCTCAATCACAGATTTTTTCCAATTTATAAAAAAAGGACAAAAGTCCTCTCATGACAGTCACAGAGGGATCAGTTTAACTAATGTAGTGTCTAAATTGTTAGCCTCAATAATACTTAGACAGCTCGTGAGGAGCACACTAGAGAAAACCAGACTTATTTCAGACCTGGACGTGGCTGTATAGACCACATTTTCACACTACGTCAGGTCCTAGAACACGGACACATTTCGGCGCCCGACAACAGTTGTCTTCCTTGACCTTAAAACATCATTTGACTCAGTGGATCGTGAGGTTCTGTGGCACTGTCTGT
This sequence comes from Schistosoma turkestanicum, assembly GCA_944470395.2. Classification (NCBI taxonomy): domain Eukaryota; kingdom Metazoa; phylum Platyhelminthes; class Trematoda; order Strigeidida; family Schistosomatidae; genus Schistosoma; species Schistosoma turkestanicum. The sequence continues at coordinate 16,837,184 of OX103972.1, read as the reverse complement.
CATTATAAGGTGTACCAAAGAATTACATTGACGTTATACAGGTTCTCTACTCGAACACCACTGGTCGAGATAGAGTTTATGGCGAACTGTCAACATAATCGATTACTTTAAGTGATATTCGTCAGGTCTGTACACTTTCTCCTTCCTTTTTTAACTTTGTCATTGACGTGCTTTTAGAGGCGACAGTTTCGTCATCTGACTTTTCATGCGTTGAATTTCTACCGGGAAATTCGTTTTTTGACTTAGAATATGCTGATAACATAGTTCTATTCGGTGAAGATGCTGACGAAATGTAGTCTTCTGAGTACCTTAAGCAATAATGCAAGCATGTTCGGGATGCAATTCTCTCCGTCGAAATGCAGAATGTTACTTCAGGATTGGCTTGCATCGGCACCTGAACTAGCGATAGGGAGTGAATTTGCTGAGCATATTGACCGTTTCTCTTATCTTGAGAGTCTCATCTATCCTGATGGTCTGGCCTGACGGAATCTCAGCACAGATGCAGAAGGCTCGATTTGCTTTTGCCAACCTGCTTCACTTATGGCGTAGGCGAGATATCTATCTGCTAACCAAAGAACGAGTGTACTGCACGTCAGTTCGTTCCCTCCTACAGTATGGGTGTGAGACACGGCCAGTAAGAGTTAAGGATATTCATAGGTTACTAGTTTTCGACTATAGATGCCTTCGAAGTATTACTCGTTTTTCGTGGGACCGCTGAGTTATCAGCGCAGTTGTAGGAAACGGTTCCTAGATAAGGATGGCAAATCAGTAGATGAAGCATTGAAACTTCACCATTTCAGGTGGTTAGGATATGTGTTACGTATGCCTAACCACTGATATCAACAGCACTACTGAAAAAGTGATACTCTCTCTATTTTTATAGTCCCTTTCTTTCTTAAATTTTCTAGCATTTTGTTCTACTTATCACATACTGATCGTAGATGATGGTTGAAGACCAGGTAGCACTGGATAGCCATGTAGAACTCCTCAGTAATGAGCATCTACTACCTTATCGGCGATCGAACTCAGTACCTTCCGTCTAGTATTTATGTAGTTGACATTCTTATTTGGTTTTGTACAAGCAATCTTGACAAGTGAATTTGTGGTTAGATAGCTTAGAATGAATTGCATTATAATACCATAGTTTTCAAACCAACTTCACCCCTTCTTTACACTATTCAAATTTTAATGATAATATTGACACTACCTTCTAGTTACTATTTTATATAATCCCATTTCTTCGTACAGGTTGTGAATTATTAAAAGTTATCTTGCATAAACACTCAAATCTTCTCACTATATCAAATAAAAAAGGAATAAAAGCTATCGATTTACTACAGGAATTATGGAATTATTCTTCAGAAACTGAACGAGAAATTGGCGATAATGTAAGCTATTCACAATTCAATTTTAATTCACACCTTTAAGTAAATTCCTAAAAACTTCTGTCGTTATCACTATAAATATTTCAGTAGATAATTGTGTACAGTGTTTAATACTGAAATGTGCTCTGTATTATTGTAATACGTGATCGGAGACAATTTACACAGAACCCTGGATCTAGGTCTCATGCTAGTTAGTAATCGTCACCAAGGTCTACATAGAGTTTTTAGTGAACTGATTGCTATTCATGGGATCCATACCACTCACTACTCATTGTTGCAGATATTACTTTTTGACCACTCCAGTAGCCATTGACATTCTCTTGGAAGGATATATTCAAACTGACTGATCACTAATTAGTAAGCAATGACATGTTTATCTAGATCTAAGTGTTCAGCTAATTCTTTGTTCGATGCGATTTAGTAGTTCTCATAATTTGAGATATTTACTTTTATAATGACGATTATTTCCTCATGGTTTATTGTATCAAATGCGTGCTTCATATCACTCGTAAAATACATTGCCTACTCTGTTGTAATATCTCGATACATTTTTAACGTATGACCGAGGTACAATTGATTTTCTAAACTGTGTTAATGTAATCTGTTCTGGTCTTTCTTTTTGCATGATAAATTATCTACTTGTGGAACATGACGTAATTTTCATCTAACGCAATTGATTGACCTAACTACGAACTTAGTTGACATTATAGGTTACGGTTTTCTGACTTAACCTTTGGGAAAGCTATTTTTAACCTAGTTTCTAGTTATCTCCTAGTTACTATTGTAATTACTTTGTCATGTCAGCTTCTCGTAAGTTAGATTTTAATTCCCTACAAAAAATGAACTCTCAAGTTATGTAACTGATTTGTAACTTTTATATTTGATATATCCAGCACACGAATTGTGTGGGACATCGACTTTGTCGCTGATTTCTGGACTTTTGTGGTCTTTGTGGTTATTCACAATGCTTTTTATGTCCACGAAGTGTGTCATAACTATTACTTTCAGTCATGTCACTAATTTAGCAGGTGAGTACAGCATACTATGGTGTAATTTTCACAAAAACTCCCCCTTCAGAGGCTATAGTTATTCACAACTGTCTGATGTGAATATATCACTGTAGCATAGTCCGACATGCTCTATGTAAAACACAATTTTCATAAAAGTTAGAGCTTCAAATTAGATCCAATAAGAATTACAATGTATGATATGCAGTACTCACTAAATCAACGAGGGGAAAATACCCACAGTGCTGGTTAAAACATATTGACGAACTTTTGGATAACCTCAGCTAGAACTACCTGTTTATAGATGGATTTTATTAAATTTTGTTTATTTCCTTTCAATTAGATTATAAAAGGTATCTTATTCGATGATAACAACAACAGCAGTACTTCGACTATCTACACTACTAATCATCCATCGTCGTCATCATCATCATCATCACACTTATTCAAAACGATGAGAAATAATGATACAGTGTATTCATTTTTATCAGATTCCGATGAAGCAAACAATTCATCAAATGAATGGGAGGATTATTTTTCAGGTAATTATAAAAATACTCAACAAATGTTACAGTATTCTTTTTTCTTTATAAATACTAAAAGATTAGAATTTTTATTTGAATTGAGTATTAACGAGTTCCGCTGAGCCTAATGATTCATAAATCATGAAAAAAATGATTACCAGTATGTATAAACCAATTCACTGTACACTTTCATCTGAAATGAAATATTACTCAGTTGTATGATAAGTATGCAACAAGCCCGATTTCCTCAAACATTAACTATTTTCTTGATGCAGATATAATCTAAGATAATGAAACATCGTTGTTGTATATCTAATTAGTTTTTATTTTTCATCTAACTTACCGAAGGATTTATTCATAATGTGACGACTCTCTTATTGACTTGTGGTATTTAAGTGACATAGTTTTTGTTTTACTTAAATGACCTAATGATAAACAGTCTTATTTCTTTCATGGATTTTGTTTTTTTTCATACAGCCTTTAAAACTGAAAACATTCATTCAACTAGGTTTTTAGTGTAATAATGTTACAACTTTGTTGAGAATATTGCAGGGCAATCCGGTCTTAGTCAGATTAGTAATAACGACTAATTATTCAAGATATCTATTTCTAATAACTTGTTATTTAACCTAAATCATTAGAAATCTCAGGTTGCGTTTAGTTATAAGAACTTTTATGTTGTTATTTTGTCACATTTTTCTATTCGCTGACTTTTCCTTTCGAAATCACTTTTCTTTGTTAACTTAAAAATCTCATCTTAGGTTTTTCTGATAAACCATTTAAATCGCATTTGGATAGTATCAAAGAGGAGTTTGAACATCGTAATCGAACTACCGGTGTATCTCATAAACCCCCGAAGTTGCAACAACCAGAAAGCCAAAAAAGTAAATACTCTGAATCCTATGAAACGTTGGGAGCAGGTGAAGGATTATCAGCTGCGAGATCGATAAAACATAATTCAAAGCAGAATCTTCTCGAAAACTCCTATGAGACTTACCTAAAGAAATGGAAACAGTTCTTAAGCTCAAACCTAAGTACCCTTCTTAATTATAATGATATACCATGGCCTCCTTTCTGTACAGTTAACCAAACAAATTCAATAGAATCATTGCATATCGAAAACATTTTGAAATTTGTTCAATACTCAAGTCAGTCGTTACGTCAGTTACAAATTGATTGGCATCCGGATAAATTTTCTGCACGTTTTGGAACACGTTTTAAATCTGAGTCTGTAAAAATAAGAGTTATGAAACGCGTTGTAAATATATCTCAACTTTTAAATAAAGCTACTGATTGTTTACGCAACAAAGAAGAAGCTAAATAATCAAGAAGAATGTCATTATTTGTTGTGGTTTTATTAATTGTTTCATATCTAATTCTTTTCTGTAGGTGAAATATTCAACACAAGAATTTTCGACAGATGGAAATAATTTGGCTGGAAGGTTACCTCTGACTTAAATAGGGTCCTAGATGAAATATTATCTTTGTGTAGGGGATTTTCATCCCATTTAACTCCAAATGATAATATATCAGTTTTTCTGTACTGTTTATAGCTCTGGTAACCTAGCTAACATGGCATATATAATGACCCTTACTGACTGATTGAGAACCGAAACTCAAACTTCTGGAGAATGTATGCTTATTCCAATACAATACCAACATGATGATGATTGTGTATATATCTGACAAAAATCACATCCACGGAGAGCCTGGTAGTGTAGTTGATGCTAAAAAAATTAAGTTTAAACCGATAACATTTTATATGACACTCGTTAACTCATGTAAACTGTTTCTAGTCTTCCGTATCGCAGTAGCCTAGGTTCGCATACCCTCAAACATCTAACTGAACTTTTCAGAAGTGTACACTGTGTTTGTTGATCTATTGATCAAATGCAAACATTCCTCCCGTTTTTTTACTGGTTGCTTGCTCTGGTTTTCATGAAGTAAGTTGTCTTATAAATCTTGGTATTTTAACTCATTTTCGCACTATCTGGCGACGGCGGGTGCAGCAGTGTTTTTGTCTTTAAGCAATACAAAGTAGCTCTAGAGTCAGATATAAGCCGATGTTTCATTCTGGGCCAATCTTTTTTCAAGAAAAACCTTGTTTCCACCGCAATCCAGCCACTAGTCAATGCTTTCAGGCTTAACTTCTGCAGTTTCTTAGTAGTAAGAGAATCGTGCCTATACATATAGATTGCGAACAAGATAAGGAAATGATGAGTTTTGAAATGTTTCACTATAATTAGTTGTTTAGGTTCTCTGAAGACCTAACAGTTCTCCCATAGTGTCGTTTAAGGTCCCCTATCGGATACCAGTTAAGTTTCGTTGTAGAAGTTATTTACCGAGAGAGTCGTTCGTTTGTGTGTCATGGTAATCAACAGAGAAATGGTCTCTTTATAGGTGGATAGCTTTTGGCTGATCCATGTTCATATTGTCCTCAGTCCAGTTCTTATCAGTGGTTTAGTACTTAGGTAACTGAACGCATTTGTGGTATTTGAATGAACTAGTAACTTCTTGTTGTTGTCGAATGCTTGATTTCGAATTCTAAATACAATACATTCGTTTGTGCATATCTTTAGTTCTTGATTCACAGACTTCTAATTATCACAGCATTACATTTGTAAGCCTTCTCAAATATGAATTTAGAGCTACATCTGATGAAGCATAGGACGGATCCAGAAATTCTCCTGATGATTGGAGAGTAGTGTCGTAAACGATTTCACCTGCAGTGCGCCTACCGTTGGCCTTCATTATATTGTGAATTCCGAATAACACGAGTAAAAGAGAGTCAGTCTAGTGTAACATGTTGGCATTTGAAAGTGGTAATAGTGATAGTAATGACAGTTAAAGGACAATCTAAGTTTTCCAACCCTTGTTCCACAAAGACGCAGGCGACTGTTTCAGCAGCAATATCCTTGACTGGCGCTTCATCTGGCCATCATTTGAAACAATCTACACACTTAAGGAGGTAAGTATGTCCGTTTGTTTCTGTACGGGTCCTGCTAAGTCAAGATAAACAAGACTGATGTGAGCATCAGTAGTTTAGAAGATACCTCAGGGATGTTCGTTATGCCTAATTACGTTATATTTTTATCAGCTTACCCACGGGCACGCCCACTTCCTCATGTCTGTGTCCATACTAGACCATCAAAATCGTTCTGCCATCAGCTTTAAGGTTGCTCAGACACCAGGATAAGAAAGTTTGTGCAACATATTAAAGACATTACATCAATAATTTTCCGGCACGATTGGACGATCCAGCGGGTGTATCACAAAGTAGTTTCCCTACCCGTTACCACCTGTTTGATTTGTATTTCGAGGGTCGTCCGTGATAACTCGTGAAGAAGATCAGCGTCTTCTTTTTAAGGCTGAGCAAATTTAGGAAGTCGATCCCTTTGAAACTGTTCGGGGAAGTTAAATGACACAAGCAGTCTGTAACTACATTGTTTGCCCCGGAATTTTGTTGGATATCTGAAGTGAACTGTGAGGTGTAGTCAATTTTACAGGAATCTTGAGGAGAGTACTTGTCAAAGGCGAGCTAAGAGAAGAGGTAAGAAGTTCGTGGTCCGTTGAAATAGTGAATTCCTGTCCTTCCACCGAGTATCAAAAGTGTTGTACAGCACAATACGCAGCTAAGTGTTCCCTTCTGAAAGAGTTACATCTCAACTCAATGTCCCGCAACCGTCTTGAGTAGAATGCTAAAGTTTGTCAGGTACTGTTTACTTATTTTTGTAAGACTACTATGATTTCTGAATCTGATGCATCTACTGAGATACTTATGGGTTCTTTGGTGTTGAGGTGTACCAACATTGTTGAACTGACGGTATGTTTTTTCACTAAACATAATTCTTTCCTCGCAGTGTTTTTACACATGATGTTTGTTACTGTTTCTGGTAGTGGTAATACTTTATTCTCAAACAACATGTTACAAGAGGCTTGCCAGTTTTTGGGAACGTACTTTGAAGGTTAGGTTTTTTCACGTGATTTATCTTTCTTATTTTCAGATCGTTTTACGATATCTATAAACTAACGTTTTCTATCCACATATCGGTTATTCTTATTTTAGCTTTTTACTGTAGTTTTTGGCTTCAAACGTTTGGTGCTTTAGGAATATTGAACTCACTCCTACCTTTAGGCGATTTCCTTTATGAAGTTAGGTTTAAACAGACACCGTCTATATAGTAAAAATTCTACTTACAAATGACTCTACGAACATGTCACGTCTATCTAAAAAACATTTTGCCTGTCTCATACAACACCTGTAAAAGACCCAAACCCTCTACTAATTTGATTAAAGTAAACTTCATAATAACGCTGATCCATCCATATCGTACTCTGATCTTCCTACCGTCAACTTGGACACTACCTCTCTCTACGTTTTATTCCGCTCATAGATGCAAATACAACTAACCCAAAACCTAGGTACTTGACATTATCCACTGCTTCCTGTATTTTATGCGAAACAGGAATCTGGGAGCACCTACTAGATAATGCGATTGGTCTTAAACGATTGGCGAGCCCACCAGCGGATACAGTATATAGCAACCCACAGATTGTCGGTAAGTCTGTCCGCAACATGAGATCCACTGATGTAGATCCGGATTATGCGCCCAAAGATATACCTCAGATGAATATACTCAGATTAAGCAACCAATTGTAACAAGTCTCATCACAGTCCCATTGACTCTAACAGCTGCAAAGTTCACCAAATTATAAAAAATGAAATTAGAAGTGTTAGAAAGACTTCCGTGTATGTAAAATACAATTGTGAGCAAGAAAGTCTGCTCACTATCATTACTACTCAGGACATTGCTAAGCTTTTCAAAGTAAACCCGAGAGTCAGGATAAACCACAACTACCTCCCTAAACTCTAATCTTAAGCACCTCCTTATTTCCAATCCAAAGCCTACAATCTTTTTAATTGGGCAAAAAATGTCTGTAATAACGACTGTTACTTAGAAAACCCATAATTCTAGCCTGCTTGAGCGTCCGCATAATCTTCCTAGACACCACCCTAGCCTAAATACCTCTTACAACTCTTCAATCCCTCCTCCAAAACTTGAAATCTCACCCATTTTTGACGCAACCCCCCTCAACGAAGTCGTTTTTTATTTCCGGCGATATTTCCACCTCCTGCAAGTCATCCTCTACATACTGTGATGTAATGGATGACAAACAATCTTTGCCACTATTAGCATTTTCTGGTCGTAATGCTTTATGTTTGGCCCACCTAATACATCTTCCACCGACTTGACCTATCCCACTCTGGATCTTCAAAACGATCCGTCCTTATCCTTTCTAGCGACTTTATCATCTGTTCTTCGAGGTTTGTCGGTTAACTTGGAACAACTATATCTGACATATTTTATCTCACATGCTTCTCTCACCACATTCATCCTCGAATACCTCTCTCCCACTAACTACATAGTTCACAAATCAACCGAAAGCAGTTATGCAGCCTATATTCCTACTTCCCGCCCTTCACACTACACAGCAAAAAACCTTATCAGATACCTATTGGGCTTACTTAAAATATAAGCACTCATCCCATGTAATACTAATGCTAATTAGTCCACGATCTGTAATCACTAAGATGACCCACCTAGGCTCACTAGTAATTCTAAACAACCCTTCACTTGTCCTTACTACCGAAACATCAAAGCAGAAACGTTTAGTGATAATGTTCTTCATAAAGTGCTTGATTCGATATGGCTCACTGTGCACGCCCATGAATGCAAAATACTGGCTGGATGTATATAAATCGAGCTCCGAATACCCATCGATCGATTGACATTGTTATTGGTCAGTCGTTTACTAGGTCTGCCTCTCTTGAATTCGCCTGCAAAATTACTTGTGGTTACTTCAACCACCCTGGGATCAACTGGCTTATACATTACGGTCCACTAGGCTTTGAAAGTATACTTAATCCCTTAGACCCACATGGCTGGCAACAACATATGCACCTGCTGACAAGAAACCACAACATTCTTGACTTCGTATTTTGTCATGATGTTACACCAACATCTGCGATGATCTGAGAAAAGTTTCACAACAGCGACCATAAACTAGTTATCTGCACCCTACCTTTTCTTACAAGATGCGACAAACAAAAAATGACAATGCGTTTTCTGCACAGATTATAAACATGCTGACTGGGACAGCTTCCAGTGCATTCATTGCTAGCTTTGAACTCTCTGAAGCATTACATATATTCACTGTCACCATCAAATCTTCGCTGGGCACTACTATTCCCTCCAAAACGTCTTTCATCACAATGAGTCGTTATGTCACCCCTAAACTCAGAGCTAAACTACGTAAACTTAGACAAACATGTTGCATATCTTAGGACTGCAGCATTCTGTACCAATTCTGCGCTGTACTTGAGGCTATGAAGAACCAACATGAAATACGTAAGCAAATAGAAGAAAGTAATGCACTCGCTCCTGCATGTAAGTCGCGAAACCTCTGTCGGCTGCTTAACAAACGCATAAGAAAGAACGCAGATCACAATTTTCATTCTATACTGCATGATGGAGAGACTTATTATGACCAAGCTGTTATTTGTAAGACATTGAGTGCATGGTTCTCTCTCAGTCAGAACACATCTCTTACCTCAGATATTGATCTTCACTGTAGTAGTAAGAATAACTTTAATACCATCAACTCTGAAGTTAGCAATATTCAGGCCGCCATTAAAAACCTCAAACCCAACAACAGCTGTGGTGTCGATAAAATACCGTCCATACTCATTAAAATGGCATGACCAAATACTCTGGCATTTTTGTCAAAATTATTTACAGTATCCTTAGACGTCGGTTTATACCCCAAGACCTTGAAATTAACTCATTTTCACCCTTAACATAAATCTGGGCCGAAAAATATAATCCGAAACTACTTCGTTATCTCACGTGTAATGGAGAAAGTGATAAAAGGCCAAACATCTGATCACTTACTCAGGAAAGGTCTAATTGACGCCTGACAACATGGATTCATTGGAACTAGGTTATGCACTACATATCTGATAGATTTCTTCAATGAGGTTACAAGCATGCGCGATCCAAAGAAACTAGTGATCGTGTTGTAATTTGACATGAAAAGGCTATCGATAAGGTACCTCACAATCACTTAATCAACAAAGCATAGTCTATCAGGATTACTGGGCACCTATTGTAATAGATTGTCTTTTCTCACTAACAGATACCAAATTACCAAAATTAACTCTACGACATCTACACTTCGACTAATTACCAGTGGGGTTGTTCAGGATAGTGTCTTGGGTCCATCGCTTTTCATAATCTACACCAACAGCAGATGCAGTCGATTCAAAACACCCCTCTATGCCGACTACCTAAAATCGATCTATAAAAATAACATTTTTGACAGAAAATAATCCAGTATGAACTCAGGAATGTAGATAACTGATGTACGCGTCGAAGCTTAGAAGTCAATACTCAGAAATGTGGCAGACTGCATTTTGAATATCTGTCTGCCAAAATAAGTCTCACTCTATCTAAGAATGCACTGACTAGACTCAAATCGGTAACTGATCTAAGAGTGAACCGCAAACTTCTCTGAACATATTTTCGAGTGAGAAAAATTGCTAGGTTTCATTTTTCGTTACTTCCTTCATAGGGAATCCAAAACAATTCTTTACAAAACATGCTTATGACCCATTGTTGAATGCTGCTCATCCTTATTTTCTCACTTACGCCAATTTGATCTGCTGAAGGCTGAATAAATGAAAAGGAATTTCACTCTAAAAACACTAAATCATACCTCACTCATTGACTATCCAGATCGATGTCATGAACTTGGATCCGATCTACTATGGAAAAGAAGAAATCCAACCTGGTCCTCTAATTTAATTTCATGTACAAACTCACATACTCAACTTGTAGTGTACTCCTTATCCAAGGCCCATGTATGCATAAACTTCGAGATAAAGTATCTACTGCCAAACTTGAGAAGTATAAATCAAAAGATAGAGAAAAATTCCTCACTAAGTGCAGAATCCTTTTTGGAAGGTTTCGTTCGGGAAAATCCCTGTATGTATACATTTGTAATATGTCCTTATTGACTCTTTCTGTTCTACATTTTGCTGGTCTGTTTAATCCCATTTCGGGATGCTAACATTTGTATTTTGTACCCTTTTTGAGTTTCTGTGTTTCTTCCTGAACTGTATTACGCTGTTTAAGTTGACACTTAATTATGGCCACAGCCATATTGACTCTTGATTCTCTGGCGCTGAATACGTTTATATGGACTGAAAGGGTGCAGTTTGGACCAAGATTTGGAGCCCCTTCCAGAATTGAAAACACTTCGTTTTATTATGAAAGGAATAAAAATGTAAAACTGTTATGGTAGTAATTTATATTTGTCTTTATGATTAATAATAGGACCGTTACTTACCCAGAAAACTTGCTTTATTTTGGATTAACTGGGCAAGGCGCGTATCTTAACTTCATGAACCGTTATTCCTAAATGTAAAACTCTGTTTTAATTTCATACTAAGTACGCACTGATGAAGGATAGCCTTCTCTCGCAAAAATGCGCATAGCAGGTGGGCTTTATAATGAAGCTCTCGGTTCCACTGATTCATCTGCACGCGTGTACTGACTCTCAATCTGAGTCCACGTTATTAGCTCTACACATGTTTAAATCATACCGAATTCAGGGCTGCATTTTATTTTTCTATCCTGAGGAGTAGCATTAAATTCTTCTAGTTAAATACAAATCTCTTTTTTACTTGAAATAGACAGGTCACTCACTGGGTCGATTGATATTGTTCAGCTGGCTGATTTGAACGAACCCTTCTGTTCTGGACAAGACTTTATAAATACCCATAATTTTGTAGGTTTCATATAGCTTATTTTCAGTTTCACTGTTCTCACATGCACTCTACTGACCTACCATCGATCCCACCTTGTTATCTGATGCCCCACTTTTAACTATAATACTTCTTAACTTTCCATCTTAATTCGGTAAACACATCTCCACTACTTTCTAAATATTTATAGTTTGTTTGAAAACCCGCAATATTTTCCTCCAGAAATGTCTGCAGTATTATACTGATGTTTAACCAATAGTTCAGAAGTTGTGAAAACCAGAGAAGCTTGTGAAAGGAATTTGCAAAATTAGTGTTTCTCAATAGGATGTGAAACATAGAGCTCAAGTAGAACATAAAATATTACCTTACAACCATTTTACATGAGCTAAACAACACAAAATGAGGGAGGGTGGAATTACTAACCAGCAAACCTTGATGGTGTGGGCGATGACTTCCGTCTACTCATGTTTGTAGGGCAGAATATATTGTTTGCTTTAGGCTCTTTTCTGATTGATGAGGTGACTAATCAGTGATACTGAGGTTGCTTTTATACGCTTTCTACTTATAAGACTCACGTTTCCAAAAATATTCTGAGATTGCCGGGCTATCAAGACAACCCGCAACATGCTTACTCAGACACTTACAAAACGACTTAGAGGTTCGAATTCGACAGAAATAAGTTAGATAGTGAAAAAGATAATTATCATTGTTATTTACAAGCTTTACTATTGTTACTGAACTTTCAATTTAAACGTCGGGCTTCATACTTTGACTTCTCTTCCATCCACTTGATACACTCCGAAACTCTTCCTTCTTCACTGACGTACCCCTTGATTTATGGGCCATGTTACTGCAACTTACTTAAGTTTTGATGGTGAGTATGAATTTTAACTTGACATACCACTACCTTGGCTACTTTACCGGGAAAGGTTAAGCAGTGCTCTGGATATATAAATATATATACCATTGCCTCGTTGCTGTTTTTTCCCTCTCTCTTTTGTCCTTTCTCAGGCCAATTTTCGCTGCAGAACGTCCATGGCGACTACACACAAAATGCACCTTCTGTATGCGCACGTCCAGGTCACGGCCTGTATTAAGCGCTTTCCAACTGACACTTCCCAACAAATTAACTCCTGAATTGTGCAAACCATCCTAGAACTCTACTGTATACATACCCTATTTGTACTCACTTATTGAAAATGTGGCTATATCAAACTGTTTCTGTCAGTGACATGGTGTAAAACAGACTTTTGTTCGATCCTGCCTGTAACTGGCATGCCTCTTGTAACACACTGTTATCTGAGAATAAATATATTATTACTATCTAAAGAGTATTGATTGAAAGAACAGGACGATTTTGTGTTTTACCATAACTAGGCATAAATAACTAGAGAATCCTCGTTTGCTTAGGTCGATTAGTAGGTTATAGTGTTGCAGTAGGTCAGTGCATATGATTGGCATTGATACTTCTGCCACAATGAAAATATGGTGAATCGGTATGTGTAGACCCATCTTAAGGTAAACGCATCTTCTTCTGTTAGCGGCGACTGATTTTCTGTTTGCTACGTGTCCATTCAGGAAAACTGATTAATGCACGTTAGTTTACTTTGACTTTAACGAGGATCTGTAACCTGCTTGGCATCGACCGACCGGCCTGGAGGATTATATGTCTAGGACACGGCAACATTCCACTGGCTCCAAAACGTCAACAACCTTTCTTCTTCATCCTGGGTTGTGATAAGAACTAATTTTAGAATATCTCTAGAACAGGTTATAAGAGTGATTCATATATTTATCTAAAGTCCATTCTAAAACTATCCTATAGATCAACAATGAAGTAAGAAATAACAACATCTACAATCACGAATACAGTGTACTGAAACTGACCAGCGCAGTAGTGTAAAAGAAAACAGTTACAATATATGCAAGAAAGTCCTCTGATCTCGTTTAGCAACGTTTGCCATTTTAACAAGGGCGTACAACATATCAGGCACGACAAACCATCATGACGTGATCATCTTATCTAATCGTCACCATGACACCTCTCGAGGAAATCATCAAAAAACTGCGCATCAAAGAGCGAATACCCAAGTTCATGCACACATTTCTGATTAAGGGTCGTTACAAATTTTAATGTTCTCCTATTCCAGGTGAACAAATTCCCCTCAGTGGATAGCTTTAGGAAGTGACTTGATAGACAAACAAGGATTATCAGTTTGTCTCAATCTCAAGGTGGCTTTATTTTTGATTACTGTCTGTTGATTTCTTTATTGAATGTAAGTTCATTCTGCGCGTTTACTGAGTCATCGGCTCCCCTTTTTTGTTCTTTCTTCTTCCAGACAACTTCACAAGCTGCTCTTCACACACCTCTATCACACAGGGTATCTCCTGGCTAAACAAAAACGAACCAAAGGCTGAAGTTACACATACTAGGTCGCGCAAAAGATGTTAGATATTGGACATTGAATGAGGTAAAAAGCTGGCTGATGACCTAGTCAACACATTCAAGAGTGTAGTCACTCACCCATTGGTCACTGGCGCTAGTGATTTATGAAGATTGGGTGAGAAGTTAGTTAGTCGTTTTTACGAGTTGTTTTCAAAGTGCCATTTCAATTACGCTACATCAGTTTCATTACCATATATAACTTTAGATGAATTTATATATAAATATATTTTCATATTGTAGGATGTCTGTGTTGATCGTACGGTTTAGCGAAAAAGCATTTGTATGATTCCAGTGCGTCTCAGTCTTTTGCAGTGATGGTGCATACGGTCACGATAGTATTTTTAGCCTCAATATCGTAACAGTGTTTGTCACTAATTTGACGCTTTGTGATCTAATTACCTTGGTGTTTGGTATTCTATAACATAGTGTTTTCAGTCCCGAAAACTATCACAATTGAGAGATAAATATTTTTCTGGTGCTTTTTTTTATGACCACTGGCATTTTATGACAATCCTAATCTTCATTCCAAATCCTAAACCTAACCATGAATTCCCAACATTTCCCCAGTCCTTACTCTAAAGTCTCCGGAGAATATAGTACTTTACCCAGTATAAATTATTATTATAGGGTACTGCGTAGAGCCTTAATCCCATCTGCAATTTCTATCTGGATTACACACAATAAGTCAGTTGAAGCCATCAGTTTCCTCTTATTTCCTCAAGATTTTTTGGTTGTTTAGTAAAAAATTATATTACTTTTCCTAAATTCCTACTACTTTCCGAAACGTCTGTTGTAGGTATTATCAAAGCTTATAGTTTTAAGGTAGTTAATATGTCTATATAAGGTTTAACCATTGAAACTAATTGCCCATTGTGTATAACACTAGTAACTTTATTTGTAAATTACTTCTTAACTTCTCCATAACTCTCTAACCAAGCAGTTCTAGGTTCTTTAAAATTAAGAGCAGATCGTTGTGCAACAAACTAGTTTCATCGCCTCTTTAATCGCTGTAGTTATTCTACTTTTAAAAAGAGAATAATTTCAAGAATCACTATTTAGTGTTCATTCTTTGATTTCGTACTTTAACGTGGTAACACAGGAGTGATTTGCCTTCCTATTTATTTGATTCCTATATTTCGATTTAAAATATTGTTACTTCGTTTCTAAAATGGTTTCCTAGAACAAACAAAACTTAAGTAATTACTTTGTATCAGACAGACAGACAGATACAACGCAGAACTTCGTACGTAAGTACATCAGTTCAGGTTGCCATGCCCCATCAGCACAGACACGCAACTGTCAGTTCAAATCCAATAGTGATAGCGATAGTAGAAGTATTAGAAGTAATGGAGAAGATTAGGGAGCGAAGAAATCATTCGAGAAGTATAATTCGGTGAGATAAATTTAGAAGGAGAAGGACAGAGATTATGAGGTCAGTCAGATGCAACGTAGAACTTCACACGTAAGTACATCAGTTCATGTTGCCATACCACATCAGCACAGAGATGTAATTGTCAATTCGAATCCAATAGTAGAAGAGGTTGTAAAAGTATTTGAAGTAATCGGAGAGGTTAGGATTAGATGATATTATTCAAGAAGTATGATTCAATGAGAAAGGTTTAGAAAGTCAAAACTAGAGGTGTTGGAGAATCCAGAAGATTAGGACTTGAGAGAACAAAGTATAAATGCAGCGGCGCCATCGCGAACGATTTTTTGCCATGTCATTCAGGGTCTCCAACCATCGATTATTATCATCTCGCGGACCCCAACCAGGTAGTCGACAGTTACCAACATGGCTAAGTCCACTCGTCAATGACTTCATGGATTTATGCCATGTTTTGGTCTGGCAGCCCTTAACTTTCTTCCAACCTATTCCTACACTACAAAACAAAGCTCGACGAGGCAGTCGGTGGTTGGGCATACGCAATACATGTTCCAACCACCTCAACTGATGAAGTTTCACCACTTCATCTATTGATCTGCCATTCTTACCTAGTACCCGTTTCCTAATAACAGCGTTGCTCACTCGGGTGTCCCACGATATACGAGCAATGCTTCGAAGACACCTATGATCGAAAACCAATAACCGACGAGTATCTTCTACTCTCATTGGCCATGTTTCACAGCCATAAAGTAAGACGGAGCGAACCACTGCGCAGTACACTCGTCCTTTAGTCAGCAAACGGATATCTCGCCTACGCCATAAGTGACGCAGGTTGGCAAATGCCAGTCGAGCCTTCTGTATCCGAGTTGAGATTTCGTCAGTCACCAGGACTGATGAGTCCCCAGATACGTGAAGCGGTCTACACGTTCGACAACTCCACTCCCTATCACTAGTTCAGGTGCCGATGAAACCCAATCTTGAAACAACATTTTGCATTTCGAGGGTGAGAACCGCATCCCGAACATGCTTGCATTGTTGCTTATGGTAGTCAGAAGACTCTGGATTTTTGTCAGCGTCTTCACCGAATAGAACTATGTCATCGGCATATTCTAGGTCAGTAAGTGATTTTCCTGGTAGAAAATCGACTAATTAAAAGTCGGACGAAGACAATGTTATATCTAGCTGCATGTCTATGACAATGTTAAACAAGAATGGAGAGAGTGGACATCTCTGACGGATACCACTTGATGTAGAGAATTCAGATGACAGTTCGCCATAAGCTCTCACTCGACCAGTGGTGTTCGAGTAGAGAGCTTGTATGAGGTTAATGTACTTCTTTGGTACACCTTTCAATGACAGAATACGGATATTAGCCACAGATTTAAGTATTCTTAGTTCCCTGATACTAACTTAACGTAGGTTTCCATTCACAACTTGCTGTATAAAGTAAACTTTGGTTGCTCTTCCTAAGTAGCATGGACTTAAAAATGGCTTTTTACCCTAATATGCGTTCATATAAATTGGTCCAATGTAATTGTCGGTTAGAATTTCTATTCCCTATGTTAGAAGTAGTTAATAACCGAGTAGAATATACCAATCCAAGAATCTAGTAACATTAGACGGTCACACCGAACAATTAAGATTATAAAGATGAGTAAATGCTACATGAGCATCACACTGTTTTATTTTAATTTGGATTTATGGCATCCATTAGATTAAGATCAGTCAGTCAGTTAAAACGTAGAACTACGTACGTACGTATATCAGTTCAGGTTGCCATACCGCATTAGCACAGAGACTCAACTGTCAGTCCAAATCCCATAGTGTTCGAAATAGTAAGAGTATTAGCGGTGATGGAGAAGATTATGGCTGGAAAATACTATTCAAGAAGCTTACTTCAGTGAGTTAACTTTGGAAAGAGAAAGATAGAAGTGATGAGGAATTCTTAAGATTGGAATTTCAGAGAACACAAAGAATGAATGCATCTGTGCCATTGCAAACAATTTTGAGCCATGTCGTTCAAGGTCTCTTGATCTTGATTAGATTAAGATAACCTATATTAATTAACAAACTTTTACTTAAAGCAATGCAGAAGGCTTTTTGTTCATATTTCAATAGTATTCGATACTAATAACTTATTCGCTCAATAATTTGTTGTTTAACAGCTTCGAATAAAATGAAATAATTCATTCTGTACATATAGTTTCAGATAGCTGAAGCTTTTACGACCCTGTAAACAACTCTAAAGATGGGCAAAAAGGAGGCTAAACGGAATGAATACGTAACTTTTGAAAATGGTCTTAATAACTACACAGTGGAAACGGGGAAAGCACCTAAAATATCGAAAAAAGGTACAAATGAGCAAAATAATGAGCTCAGAACTATCAATTACAATGACAAAAGCACGCCTCTGTCATCTAATAAAAATAAACACAAAGACGAAGCAGTTGTTGTAAAGGAGTCGAAAAATGATAAACAGCTCAAGCGAAAACATAGCTTAACTTCTAATATTCAGAGTGATAATGCTCTTCTTGAGGGCATTGAATCTAAATCTGAAACGGGGAGGGAAAGTGTGTCAGAGTTACCGTCGAAAAAAAGAAAGCATAATTCTAAGTCCCCTGCTCAGAACGAATGCGGTTTAAATGATAAGATTGTTTGTCATGCAGTTGATACAAATATCAAAGAAACCGCACTGAAACACAGAAAGCAGAGCCAACAGCAGTGTTCTGTGTTAAATGTTCATTCTAAAGGCGCCTCAGGGGACCAGAAAACACCTAAAAAACCCAAGAAAATCAAACCCAAGGAGAATGGGGCTGTGGATAAATCTAAAAGAAAAAAAAGAAAGCGAGAAAACGGTCCTTCGTTAAACACTCAAAGCCAAAATATTTCTTTTGACCAGACAGTATCTAACACGACTGATGTAAGCAAGCTACAAGATAGTATAACAGTATCATATAATTCGTCCAAACCCAAAAAGTGCAAACAAAATACTCTACCCAAGATTGAAAAAGGAAAATGGTATCATGAATACCAAATTTCTAGTGACAAGGAATATCTTACGAGCGATGAAAGTTCTACTGAAGTAGATAACTCACAGAGTAGGAGGTTAGTTACTTGTGAAATATTTTACTAATAATATCCGTATAAACTTCAGCTAGATTTGTGTTATGTGTAGGGGTTCATTAAAAGACATATTTACCTCAAATCGTGTGTTATGTACCGAGTAAAACTCTCAGCTGGTGAACAGCTTAAATAGTTACTGCATAGCACTGAAGTTTTAGTGGTCAAATAAACAAAACTCAGGAAATGTAGCATACATTTTTTTAAAACATGACTAAGGACACGAGATTTTATTTCCTACAGTTTGAAATGTATTTATGTCACTTGTAATTAGGATTAAATGAAACACTATGAAAGGAGACACTATGTTTGTCATCGATCTTATGTATTTTATTCTTTTTCTTTTTAAAGTCTTCAACGTCAACACAGACGACTGTCTAATGAACGTTTATCAAGAACCATATTCGTTGGCAATTTACCACTGAATATTACCAAAAAAAGAATAGAAGCATTATTTAATAATGTGCTAAGGGATAATAAAATCTCATCTTCTGATTGCTCTGTTGAATCTGTCAGATTTCGTGGTGCTATTCCAGTTACTGGTGGTACTAGTAGGTTAGCACGAAAACGTGCAGCTATCACAGGCGAATTTTCAGGTATGTATTCTTAACATACATGTCTATTATATTTGTTCATTAAAATCCAACCTATATGATAAACCTGACAAAATATTGAGAGGTAGTCTACCAACTTCTACAATCTCATCCACCTCTTCTGATATTGGCATCGGTTTTCAAAAGGTGGGTAGTATATATATATATATATACATATATATATACTGCATAACTTTGTTAGTCAGGCTAAACTAGCTTGAATATTTACAGTGTCAACACAAATGAGATAAATTCGTTTCTTGTCTTAATTATGTGATATAACAGGGGTTCTTGACATATTCTTTATCCACTGTGTTTTACACTGTCTAAATGGGTGATCCAGTTTATATTACCACTGGATTAGATGCTCGAACGCCACAGTACACAGAGACTAGAGCGCGTCAAACCAGGTACTAAATTCCCGCAGAAATAGAGAATCAAAGTAAACGATAGACAGTATTTTATCCCACATAATTACAAGTAGTCACTTAGTCCGGATTAAAAATCAATGGGGGGAAATAAAATCACCACTTACTAGGAAATAACCTGTAACTGTTTGCCTATGCTCGGTGACCAATTACATTTCGCTTTCACTACAACAATCAGTTACTCATCAATGCAATATCATTTGATTGCTTTAAATTCAGTTTTTAATTTAACTTACCAATAACCGTTGAAAAAATGATGAAAGCGCTGTTTAGATGTTTTTCATTTAGATGAAGCTTTTCAGTTTTTCTCACACATTAACATACAGCAGTACACCTTAGTTCCCACCATTTATTCAGCTGATGGTAACTCGAGCAGAAAGACCTTCTCTCAGTAAAAATTCATTCCTTTTGCTCTTTTATATGATAATGTGTTGTTTTTTCCTATGTCTTATTTAATATCGACATGTTTTCATCACACCATAAAATTAACAACAAACGTAATTTCTTCATATATTCATTCAACTTCTGAGTGTTTTATTTGTAACACTTTTGACTACATTTAAATGAAATTAGTGTAACTTGTAAAATTTGTATTAAGTTTATTAATGTTACAAATATACATCGTCGATAAGTGTTAGTAGTCGTAAATCAGTTGCGAAGGCATTCAGTCAGTTAGTTACAACGCAGAACTTCGTACGTACGTACTTACGTACATAAGTTTATTCAAGAAGTATAATTCAGTGAGATAACTTTAGGAAGAGAAAGATAGAGGTGATGAGGAATTCAGAAGATTAGAAGTGAAGCGGTCAACACGCTCAACTGCCTCACTCCCTATCACTAGTTCAGATGCCGTTGCAAGCCAATCTTGAAGCAACATTTTGTATTTCGAGGGGGGAAACCGCGTGTCGAATACGCTTGCATTGTTGCTTAGGCTAGTCAGAAGATTCCGCATTTTGTCAGCGTCCTCATCATCATACTTTAAGTCAACAAGCGAGTCTCCTAGTAGAAGGTCCACAACTGAAAAGGCAGATGAAGATAATTTTACCTCTAAAGCAAGTCTACAACAAAGTTAAAAAAAGAATGAAGAAAGCGGAAATCTCTGACGGACACCACTTGAAGTAATGAATTTCGAAGACAGTTCGCTGTAAACTATGACTCGACAGATAGTGTTCGAGTAGAAAGCTTGTATATGGTTAGAGTACCTTTTTGGTACACCTTTCAATGAAAGACACCGCCAACGAACCTCATGATTGGCAGAGTCAAATGCCACCTTAAGGTAGGGAAATACGACAATTGTGGGACGTCTGAACGAGTGTCTATGTTCTAGGACCTGACGAAGTGTAAATATGTGGTCCATACAGTCACATCCAGTCGAAAACTAGTCTGGTTTTTTAAAGTCTGCTCTCCACGAGCCCTAGTTGGGTGTCGGAGTAATATCGAAGCCAATATTTCAGACACTATTAGTTAAACTGGTTCCCGATTAACACAAGAAGACTGTTGTCCTTTTCCGTAGATTGGGACAATCAGTGACTGGGACCAGTCAGATAGGATCACACCCAGTTCCCAGGTTCTACCTAGGATCTGAGTCAATCTAACTACTAAAACTGGACCACCATCCTTACAAATCTCAGGGGTAAGCCCGTCAGGCTCTGCTCCTCGCCCTCGCTTTAGGTTTCTTGTAGCTTTTTTAACTCTTATTAGGACCCAGCTATTCCGCATGCTTAGTATTCTCGGACACTAATTCACTCGAGACGTTGTCCCAAATCAGAACACGGTTGTATAGGAAAGAGATCAAATTCCAATAACAAGGTTAGATGGAAGTCAGAGAAGTCCAAAACGTTAGTATATTTATAGTTTCTTACATGGGGAGATTCTAGAATGTTCCCCTAGTATCGACTATTGGATACGAAAGAACCAATCAGCGTGCAACAACGAAGTCTTGTATGGAACATGCTTTAATCCAGTCTATGTCCCGTAAACATAAAGATTCCGAGGACTTACATCAATTAGCAATTCATGATGACTGGAGATCGTAGGTAATCAAAGTGTGAATTTCGAAACTTCGTTGCTCTGATGTGTAAATCACTTAACATAATGATTGTTAAGCGATAGAATCAGTAAGACAACACTTCTGATATGCTAGAAAATAACACGAGTTCACCTTACTCGGTAAACGGAGTGAAGACAAATGATACAGTGACACGATAGGCTATTCTAATCAAGAAGTCTTGATAAGGCGTAGTAAATGTATTCTACAAGCTCCCAGAAAATATGAAGTTGACAAGTATGATACATAGAAACGTCCTTGGGAGAGCCACAAAAATAGCGTACTAAAATAATACATCAACCAATGACAGTCAAAGATTTTTCGTTGATGAATGTTATGCAATAATCAGGTATACCTAAAATTGTCCCAATAAATGAGTTCAATTCATACATTAGGAATGAAATATTTGTCTTCTAAACAAATATGACAAGTATATTATTTCATAATGTTTTCCAATGAGATATAAATATTTTAAAGCACTCGAGTTGAAAAGGTTATAACGACAAAAACTAACCCATTGATCAATCCCAAAAGATCAGATTATTCAATAAAATCACTAGTGATAATTTAAAATTAATTGTATTTTTTGGTGATAAATTGAAAGAATTTAAAGAAAAGATTACTTTAATAATATTCTTAAATGTTTCATATTTAACGTCAATGGAGGAAAAGTCGGTGGATTCAGTGTCTTAGATAACACCTAAATTTTACAAAATCCGTTATTCCCAAGGCAAATACAATTATTTAGTGAGTTATGAGTCAAAAGAAATGTATACTCGTTATTTTTCATTTAAGGATTTTTTTTATTACGTTCTTAGTGATATTTATAATCAGTACTCTTTTCTCTCACATATATATATTAATGAAAACTAGGTGTTTCCAAATTTCGTATGGGTTATGTTGTACTGACAACAAAGATCGGTATACCAATGGTACTTTCTTTAAATGGATGCTGTTTGAATTCGGATGGTTTTATTGTGAACCCTGAAGAATCAATTGATGTAATTGATAATAAAACTGAATCTACCACTAATACTGTTGCTGCTACTAATAGTGATACGAATAGTGTATATCATATTCGAGTCGACAAAGCAACTGATAATAATAAGACACGTGGTAAATCAGATAATTTTGTATTCATTGGCAATCTACCATTCGATTGTACTGAAGAAGAGGTTGGTTTACGTTTCTGTTTATTTATTTAATACATTTGTTTGATGTTTGTTTATTTTCTTAAGATTTCTAAAATTGAAATGCTGATTTCTGTACTACGATTTAAGACATACTTGTGTAAACTAAGTTAAATCCAATGAAGTTTCAATATATGTGATTGAGTATTGTTATGTGCTTATACGATTCTGAGCGACATCCCGCTGCATACTACTTGTAGGCTACGTTGCGAGTAGTGTCCATTGCATGAATAATGATAATAATAACGACAAGATGTACTTACATAATTTCATAAAGTCTACAATCTTTCTTAATCCTTAATACTGTAAACATTCATCGTAAGCACCACTGTAGTTGGTATATTCCTTTCCTTAGTCATCCTTTGAGTTGTCAGTGGTAGAGTTGGTCGGCCAATATTACTGATATATAAATAAACTTCAGCTAGGGATAATATATACTCACAAAGATAAGAATATAGTTAAAGTATTGCTTATATTGTCCTGTGAATTATTTGCTATAATTAAACATAAAATATTGATTAAATTGAGCCTTATTATTTGTTCAGTGAAGTAAATCTCAAATTTTGAACTGAATAGATATGTAAGTAGAACGCTATGAAATCTATATTAAATAACCATAACTCCACCAGATAACATGAGGTAGTTAACATCGGAACTGATTTCGCAGGTCTTTTTATTTTCGCGTATAAATTTATGTAATCTATCATCTCCATTTGATTTCTACATTTTTTATTTCATAGATCTATAGTACGTTGTCTACATTAGGTTCAATAAAAAATGTTCGTTTAATACGTGATTCTCAAACTGGTGCTGTGCGTGGATTCGGTTATGTAACATTCAACGATCCATCAGTTATCCCTTTAGCTATACGATCATCAAATACCCTGAGTGTACGTGGAAGACAAATAAGAATTATGGAGTATAAAGTGAAGAAAACTCAAAATAAAAATGTTCATCAGCAATTAAAATCACATAATAACAGGAATAAAATATCCAATACTAATCCAAAGCAAAAGAAGAAACACGAAAAGAGGAAAACGAAGCTACAACAAGAACAAGAACAACAAAAGCAACGATAGAAGTCAAACATTAATGAAAATAACACTAATCATGGTGATATTAAAAATTCAACAACAAGAAGCAAAAAGTAAATGACAGCGTGAGAATACACAAAAAAATAAAGAAATTGATTATATATATATATTATATGTATATAAATATGAATGCATTTCAAATATAATTTATATCATGCACATGATATATTAATGATAAATTCCTAAAGTCAATGCCTTCGAATTTAGAATAAAGTAAATGTTTTGTGAAATTGGCCCTTGAAAAGGTTAAAATATATATTCGCATAGTCAGAACTGGTGCATAAATGAAGTACTAATTAGCCAATCAAAAGATTGATCAGACTATGATAGGATTCCTGAGCAAGTGGTCGTAAAGCGTTTGTGTGTGGGTTGGTTGACCGGAGGACGGTATAAATTGTCACCAATTACAGGAATTACTCAACTACATAATCTTAGTCATACCCGAGATCGTCTTGTTGCGTAAATTGTTTAACCTAAATTTTTATAGAGGCTTTCCACTCTCTCCATTCTTGTTCAACTTTGTCGTAGACATCCTCTTAGAGTTAACATTAAGCTCGTCAGATTTTTCAGGGGTTGACCTACCAGGAAAGTCGCTTACTGATCTAGAATATGCCGATGACATAGTTCTATTCGGTGAAGACGCTGACAAAATGCAGAGTCTTCTGACTACCATAAGCAACAATGCGAGCATGTT
This sequence comes from Schistosoma turkestanicum, assembly GCA_944470395.2. Classification (NCBI taxonomy): domain Eukaryota; kingdom Metazoa; phylum Platyhelminthes; class Trematoda; order Strigeidida; family Schistosomatidae; genus Schistosoma; species Schistosoma turkestanicum. Next base: position 16,812,445 of record OX103972.1, on the reverse strand, counting down.
CGGGATGCGGTTTTCCCCCTCGAAATGCAAAATGTTGCTTCAAGACTGGGTTGCTTCGGCACCTGAACTAGTGATAGGGAGTGAAGTAGTCGAGCGTGTAGATCACTTCACTTATCTGGGGAGTCTCATCAGTGCTGACGGTCTGGTGACTGACGAAATCTCAGCTCGGATACAGAAGGCTCGATTGGCTTTTGCCAACCTGCGTCACTTATGGCGTAGGCGTGATATCCGTTCGCTAACCAAAGGGCGGGTGTACTGCGCAGCAGTTCGTTCCGTTCTCTTATATGGCTGTGAAACATGGCCGTTAAGAGTAGAAGATATTCGTAGGTTACTAGTATTCGATCATAGATGTTTAAGAAGCATTGCTCGTATATCGTGGGACAGCCGAGTAAGCAATGCTGTCGTTAGGAAACGAGTACTAGGTAAGGATGGCAGATCAATCGATGAAGTGGTGAAACTTCATCAGTTGAGGTGGTTGGGACATGTTTTACGTATGCCTAACCACCGACTGCCTCGACGAGCTATGTTTTGTGGTGTAGGAGTAGGTTGGAAGAAAGCTAGGGGCGGCCAGACCAAAACATGGCAGAAATCCATGAAGTCACTGACAAGTGGACTGAGTCATGTTGGTAGATGTAGACTACCTGGTTGGGGTCCGCGAGACGAAAGTCATCAATGGTTAGAGACCTTGAACGACATGGCTCAAAATCGTTTGCAATGGCGCAGGTGCATCCACTCTTTGAGCTCTCTCAAATCCTAATCTTCTGGATTAGCCAGCACCTCTACCTTTGTCTTTCTAACCTTATCTCACTGAATTATATTATTTGAAAAATATCTTAAACCCTAGTCTTCTTTATTATAACATTAATACCTCTACCATCTTTATCACTATGGGATTTGATTTGACATTTGCGTCTCTGTGCTAATAATGTGGTATGGCAACATGAACTTATGTACATACGTACGAAGTTCTACGTTGCAACTGACTGACTGACTTTATAGAGGCTTAAACATTATTGTACCTTAAAATATGATTAAATGTACTTTGAGCTTTGAAACCTGCATACGTGCAGGTATGAATGAGATTGATTAAAGGTTCATGATCAAACAATTCGATTTAAACTCCCCTATCGACAAGATCTTTGTGAAATTTCCACCAGGTAAAATGCGCGTCTGTTTTGCTAAGGTAGCTTTTTCGTGTCAGAGAGTAGAAGTGTTCTATGAATCTCAGCATCGAAAACTGCCAAATGTCGTTACAACTTATACCGTAACATAACTCAGCTTACTGTTTAAATAAAGGCCTTTTTAAATTTGATACCCATACAATTGGATTTAGTGTTTCATAGAAAGTCAAAATCGGTGTTACATGAATTTTTAGTAAATAGTGCTCACGAGCACCGTTATCAGTGTGGATCAGCAGTTAAATATTTCATTTTGGAGGAGAAGGTCCTATAAAAGATAAATCACTATACATTTATTCATGGATTTGAATTACAAATTTATTTAATGGAGACTAATTTCGTGAGATAGAAAACTATTAATGATCTGCGAAGGTACTTTCGCTCCTAAATTCGATATTCCTTAGCATTAAATTGAAGTTTAGTTGCTTAATGTTTCAATATAATCCTTATGATGGGCGTAACGAATTAATGTGAAATGTCGATCTTTGAGTAAAATACGATTCAAAACAAAAATTTTATTACTGAAGGTCATCTGAAATCTCACATACATGCTATACAAATGTAAAATCTTCAAAAACGGATAAACGATTCATCATATTTGAGTACTTTTTGAACTAATATACTTAACGGTAATACATTTTAACGTTATTACTACTGTCCCGGATATGACTGTAATTTAATATCATACATATAAAGAAAAGAATAAAAATTAGTTATCGTAGTATTCAAGTAATACACAAATAAATCAAACAAAACTCAGTGATCTAAAATCTCGAAATTATTCGGCATTATTCACGCTTCAGTTTAACCTGAATGATTAAATTTCTCTTTGTTGAAGCATATCAGACATTCTTCAATCACCTTACGACTGAAAAAAATACACGTAATTTAATAGTTTTCTGAGTTATCATGACTTAAATCTCAGGTTGATTTCACTGAATAACGCATACGTTGAATTCATCACACTATCTAAAAAAGATCTTATAAATCGATCAAAAAACAAGAAACTTCTGAACATAGTATTTATATAGTGTGAAAGAAAATGAAAGTGATGGTAAACATACGAGAGAGAAGAAGGGAAGAGAATGATCTTTTATACAGAGAGAGAATATTCATCAAAGAAAACCCTCAGTGTTAGTATGCATATAATATACAGCATATTCAATATGAATAATAGTATTTATCAATAAACAAAATCGCGAAACTGGTTGTTACTATCACTAATATTATTACTACATTTTTATAAATCTTCAGATGATGTTTCCATACCTTCTGTAACATCTTCTTCGTCAAGTGTTTCCCATGATGAATCATCATCACCATCATTTACTTGATCTATAGCTTCATTAGATTGTGAGTGAGAATCTATGTTGGCGTCTTCAGCATTTAAAATATCATAGTTGTTTGCAACTTCGTCAACAGTAGCAGACTCTGTAGTGTTCGCATTTGGTTCTGTGCGTCGACGACGTGTACGTCGTCTTCTAGCACGTTGTTGCTCATTCGAAGATGGGCTCCAATCACTTGAATCACTAGTACTTGTATCATCTGAGGATTCATCAAGTATTTGAGCAAGTTCATCCGAAGCATCTCCATTTAGTAAATCATCATCATCTTCATCGTCATCCTCCTCATCTTCATCATCCTCTTCATCTTCACGACCTTCTTCATCATCGTTGTCAGGTTCACGTTCCCCCTGAAAAATTGTCAATTCGAATATTCCAATTAATAATTACTGAATGGTATAGAATGTTGCTAATCTGTAGAAGCGTGTGGACTAAAGTGCGACAGTATTGTGAAAAAACTTAATAATCTATAATTACTCAATTTTTAGTAAGTCTGATCCACTACAATTCGTGGATCGTACAATTTATGATCGTGCAATAAGATACCGTGCTACTTGGAATAATAAAAACTTTAAATGATGGGTAATTTCTTTGAAAGCTAGCATAATGATAAACTACCTTCCTGAAGAGCATATACAGGCAATTCTAAATGGTAGAAAGGTAGCTTAATAGTTCAGTCAACTGACTTTATACCGGTAGATTTTGAGATCGAACTCGACTCCACAGATGGGAGAGAGGATAACGTAAACACTCAAGTAGGCAGGTTTAGACAGTAAGCAAGATAACTGGATACCATTTTTGATATTAGCAACTAGCGAAAAGATAATGGTTTACATCTCGAAAGCGATAGCTTTAAATACGTGGAGAGGTATTGCTTAACATGGTGATATATTGCTCAGACTAAATGCTGGCAACAAAATGTTCCACATATCGACATCAGTCTCTTAGTTTAACATTTAGTTTCTTGAATGTCAATAAATTTCAAATGAAAAGTGTGTAATATAGCAGCAATAATGATAATGCTAATCATAATCAGGAACTTACGCGTTTACGACCAATCATGTAAATTCTACACTGAGTAATAGGTTCACTACTGTTGTTTTCTCCTATCTTCTCAACTAGTGCCAACGACTGTCCTGCAGTATCCAGAGCTAATTGTTCAATTCGATGACGAACATCGACTGAAGCAATTAGACTATAGTCTATAGCATCCACCGTACGAAACATATTTTGCATAGCTAAACGACTACTTCCTAATTCAGCATACTCCTCGTCATCTAAACCAAATATTCCTAAAATAGTATATAAAATGAACGTTAAATAATTTATTGATATATATATATGTAGTGATATTTGGATATATATATATATATATATATATATATATATATTCACTTAAACTTACCAGCGTATATCACATCATTTGAAGCGTTGAATTGTACTTCAAGTCGATCAAGTGGCTGAATAGTGTGCAATAATCTCCATGTTCTTAAATCCCATACAGCTGAGCCGATGATAATTTCAAGACCGTTCGGATGGAAAACACCTGATACAATATCTTGAAATTTATCAAATTTATGTATAGGCCGAGAAGATGCACCAGGATATTGTAGTGAACTGCAGAAATTATTCGACAGTAATCCAGTGCACCTAAGATCCCATACAACACCATCATTTAACACTAGATGATCTGATGGTGAAAATGTTGCCTTATTCAAAATGTAACCACTCTGTTTTACAGCAGAGAATAAATCTGCAACACGAGTTCTGGTAGTAAGATCAAATACCTGGAAATATGAAAGAAATTATTCAAGATTTTGAAGTAATTTAGCATTATTAGCGTAATTCATAAGATATGTAAAAAAAAACTCAGTTAATAGCGAAGTACTACTTTGACAGAATAAATTCAATGACTCATTGAAGGATTCAAAACCGCTTCATTCAGCTTAACAGTTTGACACGTAATATTCTCTTACCCTATTTGATTTACAATCCATTCACTGGATAGAATACTTAAAAGTTAAAACTATCCAGAAATTATTGTGTTCAGTGGAACATTGTGGTAAAAAGTGTAAGTTCTTACATAAAATAAATCAACTGATGAGATTGTGAAGAAAAACAGACAAAGTGATGTTTATTCATGAGATGGTTAGATAATAGAAGCCGGAAACTATAAATGACAGTTAAATATAACGGTGATGAATTTTTTTTATCAATTTATTTATAATTGATTTTTCTATGCTAACTTTTACCTTGATTTTGCTTTTGCTGATACGGTTCCACAAATTTTTATTGGAAATGGATAAGATTTTCAGTGATATTAAAAAAAATTTAGAATTGATGGAAATCTCTAGTATCTTTTGTTTTAAACACTGGAGTTTTGAGTTAGATCATATAACAGCTCTATATATATGCAACTCCAAGTGATATGGCATAACTAGGTTAATATAAATTTATGCTAGGTGTTATGTAGACAATATCATCGACCAACATTTACAATGAAAAATGGAAAACTCAGAGATTAATTAGAAATGGTTAGAGTTTTAATTACATTTTATCACTAATAACCATGTGACATTGTTGTCTGTAAATGTTTTTCAAGAATGGAAAACATTTTCTGTTATTTTAACTAGATTACTAAATTAATCAATCATTGATTAGTAATTAATGTTTATTCTTTATCGTTGATCAAATCCCAGTTTATTAAATTTAAAATGTGACCATCAGGTTAGTCAGTCAGTCAGTTACAACGTAGACCTTCGTACGTACGTACATCAGTTCAGGTTGCCATACCGCATTGGCACAGAGATGCAACTGTCAGTTCAAATCCAATAGTGTTAGCGATAGTAGAAGTATCAGCAGTAATGGAGAAGATTAAGGTTCGAAGTTATGATTCGAGAAGTATATATTCAGTGAGAAAAATTTAGAAAGAGAAAGATAGAAATGATGAGGAATCCGGAAGGTTAGAATTTGACAGAACACAATGAATGAATGCACCTGTGCCATTGCAAACGATTCTGAGCCATGTCGTTCATAGTCTCTACATGGTTAAGTGACTTAGCAATACCGTAGAGTACTTTGTCATACGTTAGATTAGAAAAGACCTTGTCCATGAGTGGTGGAGTAAAGGTAAAATTTGTACAATTAAAGAACTTCTGGAACTCATAAAAAGCTTTCAACTAATACTAAAGTAAAAACTTTCAACAGAAACATCAAGACAGTCTTATTGTACGAAGTCGTAACTTGGAAAACTACCAAAACCATCATCAAAAAGATGAAGGTACTGATAACCATTTGTCTACTCAAGGCGCTACAGATCAGTTCGCCAGACATCATCAGCAACAACCTACTCTGGCAGAGAACATAACAGCTTTCAACTGCAGAGAAAGTTAGAAAAAGACACTGGAGGTGAGTAAGACATACACTGCAGAAACAATAAAACCGAATCACAAACCAAGCCCTAACTTGGAATCTTCAAGGCCAAAGGAAGAGGGGCAGACTAAAGAACACATTGCTCAAGATACTAGAGGCAGACATCAAAAGGATGAATAGCACCTAGCAGCAATCGGAGAGGCGAGCCCAGAATAAGGTAGGTTGGAAACTTCTGGTTGACGGCCTATGCTCCACGAGGAGTAACAACGTAAGTACGTAGTCAGTGAAGATCAGCAAAAAAGTTGTTTATTATTATTTGTCTAGTCTTCAACCAACTAGCATTAAAAACGTCTATTATGATACCGAATCACTTACTCTAACGGGGGGATTACAACTGAGTTCAATATGGTAACTAACTACACAATATACATAACACTGATTACGCTAAGTTTAAAAATTCAAATAAAATATGAAGAATAGATTTATTCATATCACAGTAATGGGGTTAATTTACTTAGGAGTTTACATCATCAATTAAAATAGTCTTTCATATTTTAACTAGTCTGCACCATTCTACAGAACTCAGTTCAATAAGTATGGTGTGGTTTTTAATGTTTTACCAACCTACTCTTATTGTAAACTATTTCATAGTGGATCACTGGTTAATAAGTAAGTTTATCAATTTGATAATTGTTTCCTTGATAAATTTGAACAAAACGACATTTTCAGAATAAGATATATTCACTCTCTTTTAGAGCTTCTTATCTGCTGAAAAGTCTAAAATTACAGGGAGTAGTATAATTAATTGTAAATTAAGTTTTAACATACTTTGGTTGATGAGGTTGAGAGTATTGTTCAGAAAGGAACCAAAAATCACAGTGCAAGAAGAATGAAGCAGAAAATATGTGATTAAACACAATTGTTATCAAACTGTCCGATTCTTCGCATATTGATATTTTCGATTCTGTTTTGAACATTCATCTCAAGTTTATCAACTAAAGTATGTTAAACCATACATTATAACTAATTATCAATCAAACGGATTTGTGAAGATTGTATTATCTTCATAGTTGATAGCACGAACTGATCTAGTCTAGATCACCATTAGAAACCTAAAAAGCGAGGGACTGCCATTTCGTCCTAGTATAGAACTCCTCAGTAGTGCACACCAATGACTCGTACACGTGGAAATCGAGCCGAGGATATTCGATATCACGCACGAATGCTTAACCTCCAGAATACTGTTTCTGCATTGACTGGTGTTAATGTCTAACTTGAATCGATCCATGATGTAGCGCAACCTTCATCGATCGCCCGAGGCAGATCAATTCGTGTTATTAACAATAAAATTGATTAAAATCGTTTTAATTTTAGGCTGTTTGTAGCTGATCAGCAGAATCATTAAAATAGAGTGAATTTTTTTTTATTCTGTAATCATTATTGTTACTGCTTTGTTGAATCAAATATATATAATCATTTGATCCTCTGTAGACTAGAAATCATAACATTATTGCATATCACTATTGAATGTTATTATTATTATTATTGTTATATTACTGAATTTCGATTTATTTTTAAATGTTTTTTTTTCAAATGAACTGTAAAGAATTAAGGTAACTGAAACAGTTTCATTATATAATAGCTGCTATTGAAAAGTCGCAAAAACAGGTAAATTCCTGATCTAAACTGCAAAAAATTATTGTCTTATTGAATTGAAAAACTACTAAAACAACTACTTTTTCTTTAAATCAATACTGCTAAAATAAAATGCAAACCTTAGCCATTTTTCCATAGGTTGCTACCAGACGATCTTGATGACCTGTATTGCTAAATTCTGCATGACGAGCCTCTGATACACGAAATCTGAAATTTAAGAGTAAAGAAATGAACATCAGAATTGTAAACAATGAATTAATTAATCTACATTTAGTTTATAAATGGCGCAATTTTAAATTTCTGACAAAAACTAGTCATTTACAGTTAGACTAAATTTTATGTATAAACAAAACTGGAAAAGGTGTACTTTGCCGATAATCATCGATAACTCCTAAACGATTTTGAAAAAGTAAAATTAATTTTTAGTTAATTAGAATGCAAGTAACATAAATGGTGTGATTTGTAATAAGTATTGTTTAAAACAACAATGAAAGCTTTACAATTAAATCAATAACAACAGTAATTTCAATCAACAAAAACCATATGTCCTTAAGTTTTTTTTTAATTTTACTAATAAAGATGCCAAACTATGCAATCAGCAAACACAAAAGTCTCAAAAACGCATCATCAAATTGTATCCCATGAAGTTTTTATTTGAATGAATTCAGATTTCACAATATTAGAAATCCATAGATATACATCTTGATTCAGAAAATCAGAATATATTTTTCCTATAAGGCTGAGTTATCATTAACACTGTTCAATGAAGATTAGACATTGAAATTACTATTCATCTCGATACATACGTAAATATTGATAAAACTATGTATAGACATGTAATAAGTAGGCTGATGAATTATAACATGGTCAATACTCATTAACATATAAATCTCCTTCAATTTGAAAAAACCGGAAATCTAGAAATAATTAAATTTATTGAACAGGTTAGAAGAATTTATCCATCTAATGATGTAATTTTCAAATTAATCAATCTAATAACTCTGAAACACATCATTTGTAAGCGTACACAGAAACTAATGATGTTATATTTAGTATGTGGTTGACGATGAAATCCATAATGAGTGTTGTGTCCCAAAATTTTTAAATGAGTATTTGACATTAGTATTAATAATATTATTATTATTGAACTATAAACAAAGTATAATTATGTTTAACATACACAAAATCATCAGAAACAGTCTCCCAAGGACTATTCGAATTTGAACTAGTATTTGTTGATGGTCTAAGTCTAGCTACAACTGTAGCAGGTTCATTCCATTCAGAACAAACTAATAAACGTTCACCATCACGTGTATGCGCCAAACGTCGAATAGATGAAGATTGTATATGAAATAATTCTATAGGTAGACCATCTTCTTCAACATTAACCCATGCAATAGCTCCTGAATTCGAACCTAAAAACAGACCATCATCTGTTCGCTAAAGAAAAAACCAACAACAACATCAGTATAAAGATAAGCTACATATATATTTTAGTCAACAAAACTCAGTACTATCATCAAACATGTTAAGAGGCATCAAATTAGGTAGACATAAAGTCTATGTGAAATAACTGGACATATTCACTTTGGTGGATGATTCACAAGAAACAAACACCAAACATCACATTTTTGTAAGTAAAGTAGACAAAAGTGGCTAGTTATGCGACTACGGCGATGATGTTTTGGTCATAGAACTAAACATCTTCATTTTATTGATACATGGAACAAATTTTTAGAAAAACAAGAAATAGATCAAATGTATTGATTGATCTATGGTTGAATGTATTTTCTGAGAGAAGGTTTCAAAACTATAAAACACCAAAAATTACTCTTCTACACACACACACACACACACCTGTTTCATACAAGTTTTGAAATTTTCAATTTCCAACTTCATTTGCTTTTTATTATGATCTTCAATACAATCACATCAGTGTTCAATACATTATTGAAGTGTTTCATAATGAATTCAACAAAATATGTTGTACAGACATGTTCAATTAACAACTTTTACCAAGATCTAATTTTGTAAATCTATGATGCATTACTATCATTACCAACGTTTCGGTTCCAAATGAAATCTTTTCATTGAATGTATAGCATCTTTGTATTCACATTCTACTAGGAGAAAATTATTTTTGAAATATAATTTTTTTTTCTTTTAAACAGATCAATTAATTAGACATTTTAGTCGATAAGTCAACAGATCAAATCGAAAATTATATTGTTAATTTATTATTAACTCAGTGTAACTTATTTATCCAGTACAGTTAAATTTATGTACTCAGTTTGATTTTATGCTTTATATTTAAGGGGGTGTAATATTATTCAACTATCTAGCTCTAATTAAGTGATATATACTGGTTGAAAGCTGATTATTTTACCCATGTGGGCCACTACTCTGTTTTGAATGAAAATAAGTGTCATAACAACAAGAAAAACACTATTACTATTATAAAAATGAAAATATTCATTTAATTGTACATTAAACTTACAGAAAAACAACATGCTGTTAACATATCATCATCAGCCTCTCGGATAACTGCAGTTGGTTGAAATCTTCGATGTAAAAAGTGTCGAAGTTCTTTTGTTGATGGTTTAAGTCTTAATGAACCACAAAGATCTTCACGTAGAAGTAAACGTTGACAACAATTAGTTTGTTTATTAAGTCTAGGCTCGGGACAACGATGTGGATAATACAAAGAGAATTTTGGACAAACAGAAACTGGATGAGGACATTGTGAATGTTGATGCAACAGAAATGATTCCACTACTTTAGATAAAGTCATTTCAGAAACAGGTTGAGTAGATATTGGTTTGAGGTAGAGATTTGGTAGACCAGGTCTTTCAAAACGATCACGACAAGGCTAATAAATAGTGGAAAAAGAATTAAGTAATTTTTATATCAGCATTAGTTCATAAAAAAATTTCATCGAATATTATCTAAGATGGAAAGAAATTAGGAATTTCATAAACGTTATCATCATTTTAACTTTAATCAAGTAACTAATTTATTCTTTTGTCAATAGAAAAAGACGAAAAATTAGATTATGAAAATTTGTTATTTTATGAGAAATATATGAAGGTATATTCAGTGAATGAAATGCACAACAACTACACAGATCAAATACATCAACATGTAAAACCCATAAAGGCTTTGAGTTATTATTCATAAAACGGCTTGATCAAGCTTAAAAATAATGATTTTTTTTAAATTATTTATTTATTATAACCACTAAATTCACCAATAAGTAATTGCACTTTTATACGGTTTTCATCTTATCCACATGGACTATACATTTTATAGTATAATGATGACTTAATATGCGATTCAATTTCATGACGATTAGAAGAAAACAGTGATCAGTTTTATATGACGACTAATCACTAATCATTTTATTTGATTGCAGTTGAGTTCTTTGAATTGTCTGATTGCAGTTGTAAAGTTTTCATGACTTCACTTCATTAATTTAGAAATGAAATAAAAGTAAATAATGAGAATTTCATTACAGAAGATTATTCATTAGCTTGAACTATCGACCTTGAGTTTGATTGGTTGTTCTTTGATAGCTTTCGTGTGGTTGTTTACACGTTTATTTTGATTATCGTTTTCCTTGACCTCATTTTCGGCCTCGTTGTTTATGATTTTTGGAATAGTTGATAAAATGGTTCTATTCCAAAATGCACATGGATTACTAACTGGTCGGAGCACTAAGCTTTAAAAAAAAAACTATGCAGTTTTCTTTATGATCCTTTTTGTCGGATATGTTCAAGTTTCACCATCCAACTTAGAGAACACAATATCAATGAAATTGTTTTGTTTTTGGGCTACAAATATTCATCATTTATTATCGAACAGATGATTCAGTAACATTATTTTGATTGAATAGTTTACATATGTACGATAGATTCAACTGATTATCGTAATCACTCAGACTGTCAGTTATTCTGTCTTTTGAAGTCTATTTTGGACTTAGTTTGATCTATCTAAGTTATTCCAACAATAATATCAGTCGATGGTTTCATCGTTATAACAATGATGAAACACTGCACTTACGAGAAATAAACATGTTTCTTGTAGCAAAGTATATTTAACTGTGAGATAATACAAGCACACTTACAAGATGACTGAAACCAGAAATATAAAACAATAAATCTGACTTGTGTTATGCAAATTAGTATGATGCACGATGGAACTAAATTGCAAGCCATTAGTTCTTTTTCACTGATGGATCCTCTAAATAACGGCGAACAGTTACACAGCCATACTAATTCAACACTGGATAGTATATAAATATCAAGTTGCCTACAATACTGATTGATTCATGTTGGGGATGTTAGATCCCCAAAATTCGCTTGATAAATGCCTTATTTTGGTTTTTACGGTTGCGAGTATGGGCTGATCAGTTGACCTTGAGATTTTAATTCCCACCAGGAAAATCCATGGCTGTGATTGGCTGCTGTGTATTTTAGCGTGCTATTTTCTTAACTGTCTCAAGGACGTTTCTATGATGTATAAATAAACGAGAGTTGTATGCTTGATTGTACTGTGATTGCTGGGTGTTTGCAGAATATACTTTCTACGCTTACAAAGCCTTTTTACTAGCTTTGGGGATTCAAGGTAGCCTACCTGGACGCTGGTAATTGTCTCGTTCGCGTTTATTGACTAAGGTAAACTCGTAATAGCCTCAAGCATACTAAGTGACGAGCGTAACAATTCATTTCAAAGTAAAGATATACAACTGAAAATGCTTGACACTTTTCTAAATTTAAAGATCTAAGAATATTGAGAAGTCATAAAGTTAGATTGATTGTAGTGTTCAAATTAGACAAGATAACTGCTTACTTTTGGTGTTTGACTAGGAGTTGCATTATGACGAATTTTAGTTAATCTTAGATTTGGAGTTGGAGGAAGTTCACCACAAGTATTGGTAGTATTATTGTCACTATTTGGAGCAATATTCTCACAATTAGAAATAACTGAACTTGATTCACTCATATCGAAATCTCGTTTCAAACAATTAGTCAATGAATCGGTGCTTGTATTTAAATATTCAGAGACGTGCACAACTCCAGATGATGGTTGATATGGAGGAGTTTCACCAGGTGGTCGGCTAAAATCATCATAAAGCGGTAATTGACTAGGTGCAGCAGGGACAATTTTCAAACGAGCCTCCTGTTGAAGGACTGTAGCAGATTCATACAAACCTATAAATAGTAAATAGTAAAATTTGAATAGCTCAATGACAAAGAAAAATCCGGTTGACTAAAGTTCAAATCAAGCGAAAAACTTTTTAATACATCATAGTGAAATGTAAGATGTGGAGAATTCAGCTGACTAGTTTCCTTTTAATGAAGGTTTTCGTTACAACCTGAATTTGAATGGCAAACCACTAAAAACTATGGTGCATTACACAGTAGTTACAGATGACACTTTCATAATACACTGTTTCTGATCTAACTTATTTTAGTAACGCTTCGAGGTGCATTCTATTACCATACAATCCTATACTAAGATCAAACACCTGTCGTTTAAAATGCTCCTACTATTCTCAAAATAGGTACAAATATTCACAAACCACTAGTCAACTGATGTCTTATCAATTAATAATTAAAATGCAACACAAGATAAAAACAGCTTTCATAAATACAACACATTCCTTTTCATCGGTAAACTTCAATGAGTAACATGGATTGTTTATTAATCGACGAGTTTTGTAACATTTTTAATCTGTATTATTGCTTTAGGTTAAAATTATTTTTTGTTTATTACTACACTTAAATGATAATTCTCTTCTTTTCATACTGGAACAAATTTTGAAATAAATAACCAGAAAATTATCCTAGTAACAACTAACTGTATAACTATAATAAGTTTGACTGTAACTTAACTGCTTCAAGGTTCATGTACCCGGAGGTTTTAAACCATATTTTATATGGCAGATGATAATTTTATCTTGGAAGGTAAATAAAACTAAGAGAAATGAGTTTAAATGCATTCGACAAAAGTAAATAACTGAGACTAATTTATGATTTTAGTTGAAACTGATCGATTAGAAGAAGCGGTAGTTTAAAGATTAGAGTACCTCAGTGTAGATTAAAACCTTTATTTGACCTGCCTCGGCTCGGGTGTCATTTTTAAACTTATTAGTCAGATACTTAAGTATAAGGGAGAATGATATTACTTAGTTATCCAAACTGAAGTAGGTGAAGTAGCTATAATCTGGGACATGTTGAATGGAAGTTCAACGCCTTAATCACTCAACTATTACTCGATTTAACAGTCACATAGTATTAATAACGTTTATAAAGAAGATGTGACTCAAATCCAAGAACACAAACCTCTATATTCAGTAAATTCATATTATTATCGACCGATCAAATAATGGATCGAGGCACGATATCGTGGATCAATTTGTAAGTTGTAACAGACTAGACTTGGATAAATACATGAGACCCTCTCTCGTTGTTACATATTAGCAGAAACTGAATGCAAGTCATCAACCATATACAAGTTAATAAAATAAACTTTGATCTTGCAGAGAGTACAACTATCTTAGTTCTCCCTTCAGTTACAAAGCAAAGTACATACTTGTGAACTGATGGCTGAAAGTTGACTATTCAACTGGACTGACAACTGCCTATACAATGAGTAAGTATACTTGAAATGTTGGAATTCCAGTCCTTAGAGCAAGGTCAAAATTTTACTTTAGCTTGTTGAATGTACTGGAAAAGAAGATCCAGGACATGGTAGGTTGGAGAATGCTGGTGGGCGGCCCATGCTCCACTGAGGGTAACAAGGGTAAGTAAGTAGTTTGATGTAAGCATTCAAGTAGTTTCGCTAGTTTAAGCATAAAATCTATTGTTTCAAACTGATAATACAAATATTTACTTGGTCAGTGTGATGTATTCATCTGATTCGAAACTAAATAAAAATTCATACTATTCAAATAATTGGAAATATCTATGTTCAACGCTAGAGATAATGTGGACCGAAACCATTTTAGCTGTTACGATGTCAAACTATAAACGTTTGGACATCAAAAAAAAGAATTAATTTTCAAATAAACTAAGAATGTGAATAAGGATGAGAGTCTTTTGATTTCTATCAAATTCTCATAGTATCAAAAATAAATTAAACTTAATTGGGTAGACTAACTGAAGAAAACGACTAAAAAACAATATTTAATGATAATAATAGTAATAGTGGCTATAATCAAAACATGAATAAATTTGTACATTTCTGGAAAATAAACTTAAAACGAGTTGCTTCAAACACTATAAATTTATCCTACAACGGTAATTTCGGTACAATATCCTAGGATTTATAGAAACCGATGAGAAATAATTCATAATGTAATTGTTCTAAAACTAAATTATATACCAGTGAAATACTACACAAAGGAAAAGTACAAGTAATAATATTGTAAACCATATTATATTGCTCATTACCTTTGCTTTGTAAATGACGATAAATCAATTCCAATAATTCTTCATGATCCCATTGTATTCGAGTTTTTGCAACTATTTCTGCTCGACGAACACGTTCCAATGACATATCACCTGATAAAACACCATCGGATAAAGTTCCAACAACTAAACGTATCAGCATTGTAGCATAACGACAAAATTCAGCATGTTCAGTCAATCGATCAGGTAGGACAGGTTCTTTCATAAGTACTATATATAAACAGATATAAATTGAATGGAAACAATATAATAAAATCTTTATCATTAACAAGTAATATATCTTACAACTTTATGTAACCATAATATAATGTAAAATTATTTTATTTAATAATAGTATAGTTACTTCAAATAATGGTTGTAAATTAATTGTTTATTTCACTTTAACAAATAGTTAACAACTAGTTAATATTTTTTTAAAAAAAATAGTAAAGTAAAATTACTTACATTGTAATAGAGCTTTAGTAAATAATGGAAGTTTGGCCAACATACTACGAACTTCTTCAGATCGTGCAAGTCCTACTAATCCACGACAAGCCAAAGTTCGTACACTATCAGCTTCAGATATTGGTTGTTTAGTTTCTAAATGATAAAGTAATACCATAATACCATGTTGTCGTCGAACAATATTCCATAATTTCGCTTGACGATAAAGAAGTTGAGTTGATTTTTGACGACCAAATGGAGATGGCATGTAAGATTCAGAAAATGGAACTAAATGTGTTCCTGTCTGTTGAGATGGAGTACATGATTGATTAAGTCGAGAACACAAGTTTGATGACATGGCAGATGGAGAAGATAGTGCTACAGTCTCATCGTGACGGCGTTTTCTGTTTACTGAACCACGTGCACTATTTGTACGCTGAGGAGCCTAGAATTGTGAAGAGCAAAAATAAAAGTGAAACTTAGATTTTAAAAATAATCTATTCCAAGAAAAAACCTACTGAGTAACAACACATGGAGCATGTAAAATTATCGATTTCGATCGACATTATTTACGGGCATATACATAAAATGAGTATATTGGAGTAAAACAATATCAAAATCGATAACCTAGTCAAACTAAAATTATGCAGAAATCATTATTTGCTTGATAGTACTGAAATCTTAAAGTAAAAACAGTAAATGGAATGTCCGCAAGAACTGTAGCGAGTGAAGTTCAAAATGTAAATGTACAATTTTTCTTTCAAATAAGCAAATGAATCATAGGATAAAGTAACAAACAACTCAACTGAAAAAAGCCATATTCAGAAACATGATACAGAATAGTATCATCGCAAACGAAATCTGTTCATAAGGTCACAAACCGTTGGTCTTGGGTATGTTAGCAGACTCGGACTACTATGTTTAGTGGTTACATTAACTAGAATTGGTCACAGTGATAGAGATCTATCATTCTATGGATCTTAAGTTTATGTATGCCTTCAAGCATCTCTTTTTTATCCTGTTATTTCAAACAATATTCTCAATAATTAGTTTTTTATATTTGCATTACCACGAAATCATTTCGATTCTTTTGCTATTTGTCTTGTTAATTTACGCTAATAGATATTTGTACTAGGCTTTATATTAATTAAGAATTGGTAGATAATAATCATAAAGAATAATACAAAATATTTCTTCATCATAATGGTTCAAAAAACCAATTACAAGTGGACAAAAGACAAGTGTGTATATTAGGCGTGACAGTTAATCAGTGATAATCATCTAGGTGTACAAAAAAAATGGTCAAATAAAGCGTGATTTGTACGCGTGGTTATCATCATAAGACCGAAATCATCGAAACTTATGAACGCTATCAACAGTGTGTTTTGATTATCTGTGTTACATAATATTGTAGCCTAAAAAATTTATACATGGATGATTGTTTCACTAATTAAATGTGTCACGTTAGAAAAAATTTTAATCTATGCTAGTTAAAAGAAATTAACATTATACTATATATGAATTAATACTCCAGTTGATCAGGCATTTATTGAATAATCTACGAGTCAAAATGAATCTTCAACACAATGTAATATATAACATATATACTTAGACTAGTAGGCACATTATAACTTAGTCAGCTCTAAGAACTAGAAAAACAGAAAATTACTCAATGATCAGTCAATGAGAGAGATCAGTTGTGATTAGAACAACACTTCTGTCAATGTGACACTGGTCTCACAACAAACAACAGTTCCGTAATATTTCCAGATTTCCCTCTGTTGATAAGTGACAATTGACATGAAACTTAAGCCTAGGGCATTCTTTTAATTATCAGTTAGTTAGTCTGATTCTGTTAAACATGTAATGGGATCAGTCAACTGTTGTCAGTGTGGATCTGATCGATTTGTCTCATTTTATCAACGATAAAAAGATTAATGAATTTACCAACAATAGAGATATAGTGGTAAACCAAAGTATTTACACAACCAGAAGCTTTCATGATTTAACCAATATAATTCATAAAACTGGCAAAACACTTTCAATTATCGTTCGTCATGCATGCAAAAAAACGAATGTCAGAAATTAGTAAATGCAGGGACTAATTATTTACCTTAAATGAATTACCACTTGGTGTAATATTCGTGGAGTTTCGAGCAGGTGGCGGTGGTGGTGGTGGTGGTGATGGTGCATTACTTCCCATATTTGAATTTGCTGCAGAAGTGAAATTCGATAATAAACCGGTTACAGCAATAGGTTGATCTGGATGTTCATGTTCTACTACTGGACGATAAACTAATGTGCATATAAATGCTAAAACAGCTTTATGAACTGATACATCCCAGTTGTCGTCTTCACGTGAAATACTAAACAACATGCTGGAATATATGAAGAATTTAAAAGCATGTTAAATTTATAATCTACGAAAAATTCACCAATAAACAACTAAATACATATATACATATCATTGAGAAAAGCATATCATATTTAAAGATCATGGTAAAAAATAATGTTGATAGCAATAGTTATGAATATTAGAATATAATAAAACCAATGGAAAGTGTAACAGGAATAACCTAAACGCGTTGTGCGTTACGAAGTTGGATAAAGGCTGGAGATGATCAAATCAGAATGGTTGACAATTAGGTTACTGACTGTTGAGATGCAGTTCTTCGATAGGATTAGCAAGATCGATGTGACTCGTAGATCAATAGTTTAGGTAACGTGGTTCCAAATCGATTGTAGTACAAAATAAGCATTCTTTTCTGATTTTTTTCCCAGTATAACTTTATATTTCGCATTATCGAAATATCAATCAACAGGAAAATACGATACGTTGTTACGCAGTCATATAAACTAATACTTTAGAAAAGCCTGATAGCAGTTGAGTTATGTTCATAGAATATTCAAGTACCATTTGTCAAGTTTTGGAATATATATATATAATAACCTTTATTGTATCTCTTTATCTGAAAGTGGTGTGTTACAACGTCGATGGACAGATTCTGTGGTAACATATGTCAATAAAAAGAATACTATATTAAAGTCTTTTAACTCGATCCTGAATCAGGTAAAGGTTAAGTTAGTGCTGTTCATCAATTTTACCTCACCTACCTTCGTCTTCGATTTGACAATGCATTTAAGACACCAATTGTCGAAAACCGGAAACCTACGAATATCATAAACTCTGACTGGCTTTGATTCGCATTAATGTAGTAGGAGAGAGCGAACTGCTGCACAGTACATTCGTCCTTCGGTTAGCAGACGGATAGCTTCCTTACTCCCTAAGAGTCGTAAGTTGCCAAAGCCAATCGAGCTTTCTGTAACCGTGCTGAGATCTCGTCAGTCACCAGACCATCAGCACTGATGAGACTCCTGAGATAAGTGAAGCGGTCAACACGCTGAAACTGCTTCACTCCCTATCAGGTGCCGATGCAACCCAATCTTGAGGCAACCGCATTCGGAACATGCTTGCCTTGTCGCTTAGGCTAGTCAGAAGACTCCGCATTTCAATAGCATCTTCATCAAACAGAACTATGTCATCAGCAATCTCTAAGTCAACAAACGAGTATCCTGATAGAAGGTCCACAACTGAAAGGGCAGATGAAGATAATGTTTCTCTAAAAGCATGTCTACGACAAAGTTAAACTAGGAAGGATAAAGCGGACATCTCTAACTGACACCACTTGAAGTAAAGAATTCCGAAGACAGTTCGCCAAAAGCTCTCACTCGACCTGTAGTGTTCGAGTAGAGAGCTTGTATAAGGTTAATGTACTTCTTTGGTATACCTTTCAATGACAGACACCACCATAGAACCTCGTGATCGACAGAGTCGAATGCCACCTTAAGGTCTAAACGAGGGTCTATGTTCTAGGACCTGGCGATTATTTGGTCTAAATAGCCAGTCTAGTTTTTTTCTAGTCTGCTTTCTATGAACCCCAGTTAGGTGTCGGAGTAATATTGTAGCCAGTATTTCAGACATTTTATTAGTTAAACTGATTCCTGAATATCGCAAGAAGACTGTTGTCCTTTGATGTAGACTGGGATAATCAGTGATTCAGACAAGTCAGATGGGATTACGTCCAGACCATAGATTCTACCTAAGATCTCAGTCAATCTAACTGCTAAAACTGGATAATCATCCCTAAAAATCTTAAGAATCAATCTGTTAGGACGCACTGCTCTTCCTTGTTTCTGATTTGCTATAGCTTTTCAACTTATAGAGTTGGATGACCTACATCAACTTGCTATTCAGGTCCACTGAAAATCATGTGTAATCGAAGTGTGGCTGAAGATCAGTTGAACTGATCCCTTAAGTGTTCTGCGCATCGATACAATCTCCTGGATTCAGAATGAATAATAAGATAATCTTTTTCGAGATAGTCTCACTAAGAGATTACTAATACCGGTTTCCTTAAAAAAGTCTGAACAAATGTATGTTGTTACCTATCGTCGCTGCCTTTTCCATCTCTCTCGCTTTCCCTACCCACTACTCTTCGCGAACATTGTGTCGGCTCTTTATCAGCATGTGTTTAAGCTAACTCCGATCTGCATCATGTTTGGAACCAGAGGGGATGAGTTTCCGAGCATCTGTCAGTTCGGTAGATTACACTGGGATTCACATCACCCTAACCTTACGGTTTACCTTAAGAGCAGATGTCACTGTTGTTTCCATTGCATTTTGGATATCATTCAAAGCTGATTCCGGTTAGGCATCACTTACATGGCAACCTGAAATATATTCTTTGCTTTGTTATTACTGAGTAGAACCCTAAGAGATTTTCTTGCGATGTCTCTCGTACGTCCAGCAAGCCCCAAGCAAATACACACGTGCTCGCACTAGGGCATTACCTGAATCGAAACATGTACCTCAGAACGTGTGACAGTCTCCTATCGAGCCCCTCCATCGGTGTCTGATAGAGATGTGATCTAGTTGAGTCCATCGCTGAAACGAATTAGGGGGTTGTCATGTCAAAAGATGTTGTTCCTTATACTTAACGTCAGTACTTGTTAGAAATAGGCGACTGTCGGAGCAAAGTTGTATGAGACGGTTACAAATTATCTGTTCTGTCAGTCACGACACCATAAGATCCACCCAAGTGACTTTCCTTTCCAAATAGTACACCTGCTTGAGCATTGAAGTCACCAGACACTATTACATCGCAGTCCTTAGCTTGCGAAGAAAGTTAGAACGTTTTCGGTAAAATTCATCATTTACCTCATTTGAGCTGCAGTCAGTGGGAGCGTAGGCAGAGACGACAAAAAGGAAGCGGCGAATGTCCTTATCTTTCCGAATCTTTACTGTCCCGTTCAGTCGGACGGCGCACAAGCGAATATTTCCTGGGATCCAATCCAAGAGAGCTAGTTCTGCCGTAAGACTCAATGCTCTAACTACACCAGCGAGACCATGGGAAGCAGCAGTAGAACTTGTACATACACAGAGCGTAAACCGACTTGGTTCTCTATTTGCACAGAGAAAATGTAGGTACGCACGAAGTTCTACGTTGTAACGGATTGAGTGACTGACAGACTATTTGGACAGGGTGAAGTCAATCTAATCACTGAACTCAGATCCTGTATGCGCGTTCCGGAAATGCAGCATACATTGATAGTGAGAGATTCTAAAATCCCAGCTAACGAAGCATGCTGTCCTACTTGATACAATGTCCGGACATTAAAAGCTCCAACATGTAGTTTAGAACAGGGATTCAGGAGTAACTTTCTGCGTACTCGAATCGTTTGCAATAGCGACGCGTGGTGATGAAGGAACATGAGAATGGTTAGTCGTGGAGATAAGAGAGATGTTAGGTGGTGTAGTAAGAATTTGATTGTGACTTGTTTGGTCTCGTGTGCTGTGACAGGTACGAGGGCGGATGTCACTTCCCGGCTGCCCACACCATGGAAGGGTGTTTCTTGAGGGAAAAGGAAGATAGATTAGTGTTGGTCTTGGAGACTTGGGAGCGTGAATGTAGAACCCAAGGGACAACTGCTTGAGGTGGGTCACACACGGCTTTTTTATGGGATGTTTTGGAAGTGTTAGCTCTACTCTTTTTAAAAGGCCTTACCATCAGAGACGGACAACCGTGAGGTAAGGTGAGGTGTGACGTTTTTAGGGTCGACCTGTTCTAGCCCCTTTCTTCCTTTTGAGGGGGATTCTGGTTGTCCGAGTGAAACACTTTACTGCTGTCACACCCCTCTACAGTCAGCAGTACGACTTCGCCTTCAGACCTTCAGTAGATGCTTTCAGTCTCATCGTTCTCCAATCGACCTGCCTGGCATGGTAGGACCGATAGGAACATAAGTTCCAGCCAATATATCTCGGTTGTGATATCACAATAGGCAAGCCCGACCACCGCGTCAAGGAACCAACTACGGTCCTAGGTATTGTACTACTGTGTTTTTATTTATAGGATTTCAAGTACCTGTGTTTCCTTATGGTGTATTATTGTTTGTTTTATCGATTCACAAGAATCAAACCTCTCTCCAACTACTTGAGTTTGAGAATTCAGGTAGTATTAATCACTCCTATAAAAGTAATGTGGCTTTAAGTATATTAAATATAGTTGTTCTTGACATACTAGTCACACTATCTTAAACCTAAATATCACACTGGTATCCAGGGTTTGCTAAGATAGATAAATAAAAGTACGGAAATACCGTGTGAACTATAAACAAAAGACATCTATAAAAACTTAGATCCATAACACTCACTGAAGCCCATTGATACGTTCATCTAATGTGGAAGAACCTTCTTCTCCATTTTCTTCACCATCACTTGATCGTTCTTGAGATCTTGGTACAGAATCGCTAGCGAAATTTGAGCCGGCAGTTGGCGCAATGTTTGGTCTTGGTGGACCTTCTGCTGGTACAACTGGATTCGATGTTGTTCCACTACTTTGATTGCCAGATCTTCTCAACACAGGTCTTCGTCTATCTTCTCTACTGATTTCTCGCCCACCTCCACCGATTCCCTCATTACCTACTTGCTCAACTATTTGGAGCAATTGATTGATTAAACCCCTACGATGTGTAGAGTTATTTCCACGTGGAGAAGGTAAGTGAACAGTAACATCGGTTGAACCAAACTCTGAAGATGGACTATCGATTCCAGTTGCCAATGATGAAAGTAATGGAGTTGGACCGAGAAACGTTGCTGAGCTTAGACTAGTAGGAAACGAATACACATCAGCAGAAACAATTTCATCTGCTAAATCATATGTTATAGACATTAGGTTGAATATATCAACAGCTAAACGGGTGCATTCGCTGCGACATGGCCAATTGTTATGGGCATATACATTACGGGCAATGATACGATATAATACATCGATAGCACCACAATCTCTAAGCTGTTGGGTAGGTTGCCAAACAGTATCTGGACGAATACGAGAAACGATTAAGGACATGAGCCGAGAGAACTGTTCAGCTGTGTAAGTAATAGGCTAGACATATAAAATATAAAATAATCAAGAATTTAATTTTAATGATCCACCACACTTTATAAACAGATATTGTAATGTAACCCATTAGCTAGGTAATTAATAATGAATTCGGATGAGAGCTTTATGTTTGGAAGTCTAGTGATATTATTTGATTGGCTTTGAATAAGTAGAAATGATGAATTTCGAACGTAAAACCTTAATGGAATAAGATTTAAAGCTGTAGCTTTTAAGTTACTGCAACATCAAATCAGGTACAAAAAAACAGAATCCAATAAAATATAATCCATTTATATTATTCAGCTTCGATTGGTATTTTCACTTTATTCAGAAATCCTAACTAGTTGTTTAAACATAAGGCATGTGTTGGCAACATTTTAATTACCCGTTGCTCAGATTGGTAGTAAGCTTCAAACGGTCAGACTTATTGATACTCTTGTTACGAACATATTATCCTCTTTTGAGTTAGCATTTGAGTGAATGGGTCAATATATTTCATTGTGGTGCATAATGTTAAATTTTAAAATATACCATTCTGCATAATGAATTTACCAGACATTCGAATGTATGGGAAAGGAAAGTCAGAACAATACACAGTACCCAACTACCAGATCTGTAATAATTGATCTGAAGTGTCTAGGAAATTTAAGTACTTCTTGTTAAGAAAATTCGCATAGTATGCCTCAGATTTATACCCATCTATTCAAAGGTTTCGGTTACCCTACCTCTATTTCGGCTAACATCACACACAAGTGACAGATCGTGGTTAAACACATCCAAAATCTTTTCAGTCAGTACAAACTTTTAACTTCATCAACTTTTTATGACATAAATTAGTTAAAAATCTACGATAATGTTGCAAGGGCCTCAAAAAATAATACATAAAATACGTAAGCGCTCCCTATGCCTTTAGCCTTAAATGAGCATGTCTAAAAACTGTGTAATAAAGAGTACTTCATATAATAGATTAAAGCATGACAGTGGATGCATATCTTGATAACAGCGCAAATGACATAAGTTGACAGAATATGATTACAAAACAGATTTTCGAGGACATTTCTTCAGAAGAGGTGGTTATTTATGGTGGGAGGTTATCTCAAAAAATTAACATTGATGTTGGACCTTGCAGCTACTTTTAGATAGGAACACAATGTTTAGAAAACTGTGCTCAAAATCAACTAGATTACAAAAAATATAATTCATAAAAAACGTACACGATATCCGGCGGCAGCCACTGCTCTTGGAGATTCATCAAATAAGCTAGCTAAGCTAGGGTCTATCGTATCAATCCATAACAAAAGACTGATTTCTAAGAAGCGACGAATAGCACATAAACTTGCACGAACAACATGCCATGAAGTTGTATCTTTCAAAGTAGTCGGATTATCTTCTGTTAAACGCAACGGTAGGACACATATCTACAAATTTAAAGTCATAAATAACATTAAGAATTTTTCCAACATAGGATTGTATTTGAAGTTGCAGACACATCATATCTTAACAACACAGTGGAAGGCTAATAATGAATTCATTAAAATGATGTCTGCTAAATGGACGCAAGATCTGATTTCCTATTCGCTATTATTAACGTCACAAGAAATCAACACCGCAACTTGAACACAACAGGACAGGTGTGGAGTATGAGAGACACACTTTACTCCTATGTTAGTTTATGTAGAGAAAAATGAAGGTATTTATGGAGTTATTCATGACCCCCGGCTTTTGGAGAGTTCGAGAACCACACTAAATATAGTAAGTAGTACAGTATCCAATCAGAACCGTGGCACGTGATTCTACATTTTCCAGATGTTTCTAAAAAGATCTTTCCTGGCGTTCCTTGGCTTCTATAGACATTTCCGAGGGATATTTTGGGACTCCTCAACAAAAGAATGTAGGGTTAAAACAACAGTATTTTTAAGTTAAACCAGAGTAAACAGTAAATTTCGCACTAATCTAATTAACTTTCAGTAAAGCCATTAAGTGTCAAACTAACAAATTATACTGGTGATTCTCCGATTAATGGAAACAGTAGTGATCAATCGAAATGAGCAGTGATTCAATGTAACTGAGTAATAACTCCTCACGAGATCGAATTAATGAATTCAGATGAAATACAAGAAAACCAGTCAGAAGAATAAGTTTTTTTGAACAATAAAACTACATGCTTATATACGAAATGTTAACACAAAATAAACACTATTTGGTGTTATAGAAAATTGGATGGAATCAGTTGTGCAGGCCATTTATTTTCAGTTAGCTAAGACTTGACTGCTGGTTAATCATCTCATTACTGTTTAGAGAAATAAAGACGAGTCTACTAGACACCAGCATTAGATGAATCAGTGTTGACGATTAAATAGTGATGGATCCAGTCAACTAGGGGATAATAAGTGTCATTCTTATCAGTATGCAAATAACAAAGCTAGACAGAAATGGTGACAGTGAACATCTTTGATGTTAACTCATCAGATGACGAATTTGAATAGAATCCTTTTGGTAACACCATATACTCGTTCGACGGTACTCTTGAAGCCGAAAACACTGTCATGAAATCTTAATGGCTCCCATCCAAAACTTGAATTAGGAAAAGGGTTAACAAAAAAGTGGCAGTAAGTCTATTGATATCCCACTAACTTAAACATAGAGAAGTATGATAGTATATGCCTTTACCACTGTATCTACAATACAGAAAGAACACGGCAAAATTAAACCAAAACGAAAACTGTTTTCCTGACTTATTAACACCGTACCTAATTTATAATGAAAGTCATATTTGATTATTTCATCTTCGAAACAACTGCACACATACTTCCTGACTTTCTACTTTTAAAATACTTTCGGAAACAAATGCAATTGAGTATGAACCAGTGAGAGCTTAAAGTTTAAGTATTTACTTCATATGGAGTGGTAATTTCTCACTAGGTCTATTTAATGATAACTCATGACGAAATGACGTTATAAGTTACCAAGTAATGTAACATTTTTATATATGATCACAATTAAAATTGAATAGATAGAAGTCGTTTTCTATAGAGCAGAATCGTAAGGATGATCGTTAGTGAATTATTCTGCTAGTAATCTTGTACTACATACTTGTAATACAAACAAAAAGTATTAATTTACTCTTAAAATGATGGTTGAATTGAGGTACTAGATGTTGAATATTAATTATATCAGTCATTGTGAACAAATCTAAGATTAAATAACTTAACACATAATTTTGTAACAGGATAGATTGAACATGATTAGAAATGGAATTTACGACAGGCATTTTGTCCTATATGGGTTTAGTCAGTTGAATGTATCTGCATTCTAATTTTCATCATAATAGCTGGATAGAGAGACAATCTGCATAGGATGCATACACACACACAACCGATCAAAATTCAGTCGAAAAAAATTCCAATCACATGGTAATTTAATCTGTTACAAATTAAAATCCCATAGACGATTATTGTTTTAAGTAAATAAAATAAATTATAATTAAATTTTCAATATGTCTTACACTTCAACTTACAGCGTTGTATAAATATACTAAACCATTCTGTTGTTCAAATCGTCGAAATGTTATACCATAGCATAAGACTAAGTGTAAGAAGAATAATGAATAACAACGAGCTGAAGGATGTGAGCATTCAACTAACCAAAGGGAATATTTAATTAAATCGTCTAGTAAACAACTGGATAATTGACAGACCTAGAAGAGTAAGGCAAGCGTAAACAAAACAAATAAGCATTTGGAAATACTATAATAATAATAATAATAATAATAATAATTGTCGACCAACTTAATTTATGGGAACACTAACTCTTCTTAAGTAGATAATGTAAGACTACTCTATAAATAAACAGATACATCATAGATTCGATTGACAAGCATTAATGGAAAAGAGGTTTTCGGTCATAGGGCTGAGCGCATACCTTGTTGAAAACAAAACTAATAATCCTAACCATACTTCTTGTTCATGCCCATGGAGTGCAATGATGAAGTAATTTTTAAAAAAATATTCGAAGATAAATGTTATTTGTCTCTTATGTATACAATTTTTTTATAAACATGTTAATAGTATTGGATAGTGATAGACTAGTTCACTGCATTCAAATGTCTACAAACATTGTTTAGTCAGTCAGTCAGATGCAACATAGAACTTCGTACGTAAGTACATCAGTTCATGTCGCCATACCACATCAGCACAGAGATGTAATTGTCAATTCAAATCCAATAGTAGAAGAGGTAGTAAAGGTATTAGAAGTAATCGGAGAGGTTAGAATTAGAAGATATTATTTAAGAAGTATGGTTCAGTGAGAAAAGTTTACAAAGTTGAAGAATCCAGAAGATTAGGATTTGAGAGAACACAAAGAATAAATGCACTGGCGCCATTGCGAACGTGCATTTAAATCTATAAGAGATACTGTATGTAATATTTTGTAAGTATTCTTTGATATGAATGAAAGAGATCAATATAAATCTAGCCTCTGACCCATTTTACCTTAATAACAAGTTTAGAAGTTACAATTTTGTTTAGAAATCAAAAGAGAGTACAAGCACGACATAAGATTAGTAAATAAACAGGAAACTAACTGATCATGCAATTTTTTTTATATTATATGATGACTATAAGGAGGATGGTAGCATAACATAACAGAGTATGCATCATTTTTTGTGTTCAAGTAAATAATTGATAGAGGCGTTATTAAATGAAAAACTATATGATTCGTAGACAAAAGGTTTTCATTTGCTAACTAAGTCATTCTTACTTTTTCAACAGTTAAATAAAGCGTGCATACATTCATTCTAATATTAACATAATGAATATACTGATTATTTCCAATAAAAACAATGTGAGCAAATACACTAAAGAAAATTTACAATCTACAGTTTTCATAAGCATACATATAAAGCTCTTTAGATGAATGTAAAACTTACGCGTTCCATAGCATCTTCAAAGTAGGCGGTATAATAAAGAACTACACTAACAGCTGTAGCAGCTACTGATGGTCTTGGTACTTTAAGTACAGATTGTAAGCCATTTTGTTCAACAAATTCTAAATAAACACATCGATGACATAGAAGATTAGCCAATAAACGTAATGCTTCAAATGTAAGACGAATATCACGAGAAGCAACTTCTGGCATGAGATAGGTGTAGATCAGATCTAAAATGCCTCCATTATACATGAATGGCATAAGCTAGAAAATACAAGCACAATTTTAAACAGAGACAATAATTGTCACAATGCATTCCAACTTAATACAGAAACTTTACAATTAACTTAGAAACTTTCTAGCTATTCTTAAAACTACGATAAAATTAACAAGATGGATAGAAAAGCAGTAGAAATAATAATAGTATCTAGGATACGATCAAACGGTAGAAACATAGTTCGGATAGAAGAGATGAACTTTATGAATACGAAACAATAATGAAATTAATAAACTAGGGTAAAAATGAATTAAACATGGATTTACACCATTGCGATCAATTATGATTCTGATCTTCACTTGAACGGTAAATCTCAATCTATCGTTTAGCTGTCTAACCAAACCCACACAACTAGGTATGGATTGTTCTTTTGAATAATTCGCTGAACAATTAGGAAAAAAAATAGATAAAGAACGCATTTACGAAATCTAATGGAATAAATAATTAAGGCGAAACCAAGTTACTATTACACACTATTGTGTAGTGCAATATTATAAACAAATTCATAAACCGATAATCTTCCCTGAACACGAGTAAATTAATGATAACATTTAGAAAGCCTTCATCATTAACTAGGGTCAAATTATTTCGACATATTAAAAAATATGTACAAAATTAAATCGTTCCATTAGTAAACAAGGACTGAACTTTAAAAGAATTGGTATGCATAATTTAAAAAAAGCAAACATACATCCTGATATTCAGCCAATGGAATTAAATAGGCAATCGAAAGCCGAATCTTCATTTCTGTTTTAAGCGGATCCAAAATAAAACTTCCTAATAAATTTGTCATACCACCTTCGTAAGTCGACTGAGTAGCTAAACAGTTGAAATTAATTGATAAAAGGATAAAATAAAGTATAACTACTTACTTGAAGATAAGTTACTTTTTAATTGATCTGTGTAATTGAGTAGGCGATTTAGCACAATTGGGATCTATTGTTTAATAAGTGGGAATATTACAAGTAATCAAAAATAATCACAATACTAACCAATTGGATATTCTTTTGTCGGGTAATATAAAGCAATTCTGTATTATCAAGAACAGAACCAAGAAGAAACAAAGCATAACAATTGGTTGGTTCAGTTTCACTCAATGCCAACTTGTAGAGTGTATTAATTATTACATCCTACAAACAATATGGTTAGAAGTGAACATTAATCACACCTCTTCATCCAATGAAAATGACAAAGTCACACCCAATCTCATTGCACAGAGTAGTCGTGACGCAGCAATTACTAGTTCATTTGATGGTTCATTAGAGCCCAACAAATAAACATAAGTTAAACGTTCCAAAAACGCATCTTGAGATGATAGAAGACGTAATATCTGACCTAAATCACAACTAGAATCCGTTCGCAGTGGGTGACGATCATCGAAAGGATCAGGATCAGTACTAAAGAATAAGTTGATTTGTTCTTCAAGTAATTCTGAACAGCTAATTAAATAAAAATAAACACTAGGAACCATCCAATAGCTCACTTATTTAGTAAGGGGACTGGATTGAATGTTGGTGAATTTCGCTCAGACTTCCACCGAGAAATAAGTTCCTCACATCTTTGAATAGCGGTTCTTCCCTCACTCATTGTTAAAATTTGTTAGCAAATCTGAAATACAACGACAGAGTAAAATGCGGTTAGACATCAATTCACTGGTTGAAAATATATATGCAAACATAGAAAAATGACTATTCTACGTGTCTTGTAGTTATTAAATGTGTGTAAAAATGCAATGTGGCAGCCAAATACTTCAGTTCAGCATAGTAACTTATCCTGACACTTCTGATAGTATCTGCTAGGTTTTTCTCTAAACAAAGGGAAATAATAATCAGAATGAGTACTGTTAAAAATCTAGCAGTAAGCACTAAGTGCATGTCTGTCTGGTCAAAAAATGGCTGATAAAACTCAATTTTGCACAGATAATATGAGTGGCCACACCAGCACATCTAATAGTTTGTGTAGCGAATAAATAACTAGGTGCCCCTTTGTACCAATGTCAGTCAGTCTGTCCGCTACATACAAACACCAGTTCAAGTTGCCATATCACATTAGCACAGAAATCAAACTGTCAATTCAAATCCGTTAGTAGTAGAGGTAGTAAAAGTATGAGTGGCAATCAGAAAAATTAGTGATCGAAAATATCATTCAAGGACTATATGCCAGAGGAATCAATTAAAAACAAGAGAAAAAACGGTAATGAGGAATTCAGAAGATTAAAATTTGCAAGAACACAAAGAATGGATGCACCAGAACCACTGCAAAGGATTTGGAGCCATGCCATTCAAGGTCACTAACCATCGGTTACTATCACCTCGCAGGTCCCGACAAGGTTGTCTACACCTAACAGCATGAGTCAGTCCATTTGTCAGTGACTTCATGGAGACACTATATGGATTTATGACATGTTTTCGTCAGACCGCCTACTCCTACACCAGGCATCATCGCTCGCCAAGGCAGTCGGTGGTTAGGGATACGTAACACATGTCCCAGCCACCCCAACTGAAGTTCCAAGACTTCATCTACTGATCTGCCATCCCTGCCTAGTACCCGTTTACTAACTATAGCATTGCTTACTCGGTTTTCCTAGGACATAAGAGCAATGCTTCGAGGACACTTATGATCGAATACTAGTAACCTACGAATATCCTCTACACTTACCGGCCATGACTCACAGCCATAAAGTAGGACGGAGCGAACTGATGCACTGTAGACTCGTTCTCTGGTCAGCAAACGGATATCTTCCCCACACCATAAGTGATACAAGTTGGCACATGCGCCATAGGTGACGCGATTTAGCAAAAGCCAATCGAGCCTTCTGTATCCGAGCTGAGATTTCGTCAGTCAACAGGCCATCAGCACTGACGAGACTCCCAAGATAAGTGAAGCGGTCTACACGCTCGACTACTTCACTCACTATCACTAGTTCAGGTGCCGATGCAACCCAGTCTTGAAGCAACATTTTGCATTTCAAGGGGGAAAACTGCATCCCAAACATGCTCGCATTGTTGCTTAGGGTAGTCAGAAGACTCTGCATTTTGTCAGCGTCTTCACCAAGTAGGACTATGTCATCGGCATATTCTAAGTCAATAAGCGAGCCACCTGGTAAAAGGTCTACTCCAGAAAATTCAGACGAGGATAAGGTTATTTCTAGGAGCATGTCCATGATAAAATTAAACAAGAATGGAGAAAGTGGACATCCCTGACGGACACCACTTGAAGTGAAGAATTCCGGTGACAGTTCGCCATAAGCCCTCACTCGATCAGTGGTGTTCGAGTAGAGAGAGTGTATAAGGTTAATGTAATTTTTCGGTACATCTTTTAATGACATACACTGCCACAGAAACTCACGATCCACTGAGGCAAATGCCGCTTTTAGGTCCAGGAAAACAACTATTGTAGGACGCCTAAATGTGTGTCTGTGTTCCAGCACCTGACGTAGTGTGAAGATGTGGTCTATACAACCACGTCCAGGTCGAAAACCAGACTGGTTTTCTCGAGTCTGCTCTTCACGAGCACTAGTAAGGCGTCTAAGTATAATCGAGGCTAACAATTTAGAAACTATATTAGTTAGACTTATTCCCCTGTGATTGTCACAAGAAGACTTTTGTCCTTTCTTATAGATTGGGACAATCAGTGATTGAGACCAGTCAGATGGGATTACGTCCAGTTCCCAGATTCTACCTAGGATCTCGGTCAGTCTAACTTTTAAAACTGGACCACCATCCTTAAATAGCTCAGGGGTCAGTCTATCAGGACCTGCAGCTCGTCCTCGCTTCAGATTTCCTAACGCTTTCTCAACTTCATAAAGACTAGGGGGACTTAGGTCGATTTGCCATTCAGGATGACTGGAGATCGTGGGTAACCGAAGAGTGGCTGAAGACCAGTTGAACTGATCCTTAAAGTGTTCGGCACATTGATCCAGTCTCCTGGATTGAGAATGGATAATAAGACCATCCTTTTCCGAGATAGTCTCACTCACATTCGGGTTCCTAATACCAGTTTCCTTGATAAGTCGGAAAAGTTGTCTACTGTTGCCGATCGCCGCCGCCTTTTCCATCGCTTTCGCTTTCGCCGCCCACCACTGTTCACGGTCGTTGCGCAGGCTTTTTACCAGCCTGCTACTAAGCTGAATTCGTTCTTCATCATGTTCAGAGCCAGGTGGGATGAGTTTTCGAGCATCCATCAGATCGGTGGATGCTACAGAAATCCACGGCTGTTGATGATGATTGGATGTTTTGAAAGTGTTAGCTCCGCTCTTTTTAAAAGGCCTTACCACCGTGAGAGTCGACCTTTTCTAATTCCTTCCTTCCTTGTAAGAAGGATGGATCTCTGCGGATACTGGTTGTTCGTGAGAAACACCTTACAGCTGTCACACTGCTACTGTCAGCAGTACGACTTCGCCCGCATGCCTTCAGTTGCTGCTTTTAGTCTCAGCTTTCTCCAATCGACCTGTGTGGCATTGTAGAACCAACAGGAACATATGTTTCAGCTCCGTTGGTCGATATCGATAGGTAAGACCGACCACCGCGTGAAGATAGCAGCCACGGTCAGGTTCGTATCAATGTTCGTTTAAAAAATAAATTTCAGGAAGTGTGTGCATGATCTCATCTGTAAAGCCACTAACAACACTTACACAGCTACTGGGATAAGTAGAGTTCCACTTACTCGAAAAACAGATCCACTCTATTACATCCCAAGTATGGACCTGTTTCCGGAAGTGAAAGGATGGCAAAGTTGAAGAACTGTGAGACTGGGTGACTATGTCCTATTATTGAACTGGAAAACAGGTAGGTAGTTTCACCCCAAAATCTATTTGGTGTATTTCTGAGTACGGTCACGAGAAAGTTATTCAGCTTTTACTACACATTTCTGAATAAACTATTACGAAGTACAGTTCCGCCCAACAAATTGCAAGCGTTCACCATTTAAGAGAACAAAAACATTTTTTGATCATAATACATTATAATGTTTCAGCACTTAGAAAAAAGTGAATTTCGTTTTTGCTTTCTCAAGATGTTTATACACTGCAATCGTTGACGTAGGCACGGGAGATCTGTTGAGCTGTGTGTATTACTTTTAGGATTAACTATTGATAACCTCTTGATAATGGAAGTGACCACCAGACACTGGTTACCTGTTGTTTGCATCGTGTGAAATAGTGGTTTGCTAGTTCGGGGAATTAAACATTGTTTACTCGGTTGCAATTTTGAATCTTGCACCACCGAATTCGGTCGACATAGCCAAACGATATCACGTTGCCACACATG
This sequence comes from Schistosoma turkestanicum, assembly GCA_944470395.2. Taxonomy (NCBI): domain Eukaryota; kingdom Metazoa; phylum Platyhelminthes; class Trematoda; order Strigeidida; family Schistosomatidae; genus Schistosoma; species Schistosoma turkestanicum. The sequence continues at coordinate 16,779,091 of OX103972.1, read as the reverse complement.
TCGCTGGAATCGGAGAACATAATCTTGTTATATACTGACTATTCTACCATAGTGAACTGGATTCGAAATGTGAACTGTGTAGTATTTAAGTGGTAAGAGGACTTAACTTTCAGTTAGTCGAAAGTAGGTATTGGCGCCATCATGCACAGTTCAGGGGTTATGAGCTAAGCAATAAGTCATTCATTCACGAATAACTAGATTACTACACTTCAGATAAGAGCTTAGGAAAACACTAATTCCGGCAGGGGAATTATTTGAGCAAGACGATATTAAACTACTTGGAAATTCTCGTTACTTAAAAAAATTATTAGTACTTCAAACTACCAACCAAAAGAGTAGGAATACGTTTGTGAAAATTTTGCCGCGTTTCTTATAGTGTGTTAGCCTCAAATCAATTCAGAAAGTTCAAGAGTTACTGAACAACCAGAGTGCACAAATAATCTTTACGTATATTAAGACTAGTAGTAATAAACAAATGCTTTGAGAAAATCGCTCGTTTTCAGTCAGCCGGTTAAAGTGTAAACTTGGTACTTACGTAAATCAGAGCAGGTTGCCACACGACATTAACAAGGAGAATTAGTTGCTAATTTAAACCCCACGGCGGTAGAGGTAGTATAAGTATAGGGGTAATGGGAAAGATTAGGGTTCGATGAAATTAGTAATAAAGTATAATCCAGTGAAATAAATTTGAGAAGTGAACGACGAGGGTCATGAAGAATTCGGATTATAATTTAAGCGATGACAAACAATGAATGAGCCTGTGCCATTGAAAACGATTATGAGTCATGACATTCAAAATCTCTAACCATCAGTAACTATCATTTAGCGGACCCCAACCAGGTAGTCTACATCTACCAATACAGCTCAATCCACTTAAGCCATGTTTTGGATTGACCGACCTGAGCTTTTTTCCAGCCTTATCCCAACATCAGAAAACATTGCTGTTCGGATTAGTCGGCGGTTGAACATACGTAAAACATGGCTCAACCAAAACGAGCTTCATTTACCTCTGGAGTCTCATCAATACTGATGGCCTTGTGTGTAAGTCTCAGCACGTATACAGAAAAATCGATTGGCTTTTTCCAACTTGCGTCACTTATGGCGTAGGCGAGATATCTGTCCGCTAACTAAAAAGCGAGTCCTCTGAGCAGTAGTTTGCTCTGTCCTACTCTATGGGTTTGAAACATGGCCAATATGAATAGAGGACATTCGTAAGTCACTTGAACCAGATCATAGGTTTATTCGAACAAATGTCCGAACTAAAGCACGATTGGACCAAACTTTTATAAACAGACTTTCCAGTTATTTTCAGAATAAGTATGCAACCAACGTGGGTGCAATATCTAGACGAAAGAGTGACAAAACGTATAGTTTACATTCTTGAAACTATGACAAGCTGTGTTCAGTTATTATAATAAGCTCGTAGAAAGTCCTTATCACGTTGACAGGTTATGATAACTGCTAGGAGGTAACAAAAAACTGATGATATCGCTTATTACCGGTGAAACTACATGCGTAGGAATAATGAAAATAAAAAACCATAAAATCCAGGGAAGATACAAGACAGTAGATCGAATTTTCAACAAAACACGAAAATAACAAACACAAAGGTAAAAATATCTTTTCGGTAGATATTTTTCTACAAACGGCTTTTCTAATCTGTACTTATTTGGGGTGAAAACTCAAATGTGACATGTAATTCTAAAACTTTTGAATAAATAAATCACGAAGTTAAATCATAATCCTGAGAAAATGAAACATTACGAAACATATTTACCCTCAAGAGAAACACCGAAATAGCATGTGTCAAAGTCGATTGAAAATCCCGGGTGTTGTTTACAGTGAGTCTGTATCCAATATCCAATATCTTTTCCTGAGCTAGTATCAGTCAGATGATCTTTTTCTCACGCTTCTATTCCCTTCGGCACTGATCAAGGTATTTCTCACTGAACATTGGATGGTAGGCTAGCCACTTGACAACACTAATACAAGTCATTTGGCAGTTCCTAATTTATGTTAGATCATTTATTCGCAATGTGGAGAACAATACGGGTTCTAATGCTGGCGAGAAGAGGGAAATCTCAGAACCACAAAAACAGAATAATGATCTATTTATTTGACAGTGAAGACTGTGTGAGTGGACAGAACTGTAAAAATATAAGAGGAGACATAAGAAACAAACGAGATATTATAAGTTAATGACTTGACGAAATGACAGGTTTACAACTGCTAAGATTTAGAATATTTATCAGGCACACCCTGCATAAGCTGTATATGGTAGCCTACGTAGTCAGTCTGATTTGCTTTGAGAATGAGCTATCAACGGTAAATAATAGCATCAGTATCAGACACACGGAAAGGAAGAAACCAACTCACAAAGTAACAGTCAAAGTATAACGGAACAATATGGCAGCCATTGCGCAACAATGCCAAGTGAAGAAAAAGATAAACAGTCATTAAAATCTCGACACCATGATATCCAGAATTAGTAAGTAGTCTTTATAAATGAAGGCAATTGATAGCTATAAATAAGAAAGTGGTTGAATAGGTTTTCTTCCATTTATGCACTATGATTAGCCAAGATGAGTTCTGGAGCTAGATATAACGCAGATACAATCACCGTTAGCTTGGTAAGTTCTGGTTGAAAATGTATGGAGTGAAATCTCACGTTACTTAGCGTCACCTACTCTCACTGGCCGATTTCATCGAATGTTCAGCGTATGCCATAGCCAGAGAGCATTTTTGTCATTTTAAGTGCTTCGCATCTCAAACTATGATGAACATTATTATATGCATATTATTTTTTTTCAGTTACATTATTCACAGACTTCTTCCAATCAAATAAAACGCGCTTCCAGTAAAGATATCCTGCCTGATTTTGTTTTATATGTTCTAGCTAGCAACGTCCTTTTCATGAGGTTCAAATGAGGGACAACATACATATCAAGACGTTACGGAAACATAGCATTTGAAAATCTAAGTGATGTAGTTCATAAGAATAGAAATGAGCATCTCAAAACTTGAAAAACCATGAATTTTTTCGTGGTATACTCAATTTTAGGTTTGAACTTGAACGAAAATAGTGAAATTATACCGCCTTCAAATTATTTTCTAAACTCGGGCATTTTCGAAAGAAATGTAATCTCACAAAAAGTGGTTTTTATTTTATAGCATGTCGACATCCACTTAGGGCATTTATTTAGCACTGTTCTGTCAGAGAACCTCTTCTACCACTTGGCTTAAGATTACCATCAACAAACTAAAATAAACAGTTCATTAAACTAACTTAAATCTTGTCAAAAGAATCAAAGGTCGCCGAAATTATAAGAACCTTTACCAGAAGAGAAACTTGGAGACGTCCGTATTTAAAACTGTTTGCTTAAATTAGAAAATAGTAGGTGACATGAGTAAATAAAGCTATTGTCGATTGAAGAGTCGTACTTGACGAGCGCGTCAAGCAAAGTAGTTCGTCACAGTCAGGAGACAGTGACAAATATACTTGGCGTGGCACTACTGGCTGTTGGTCTTAGACAAAGTAGAAGGCTAGCTTTATTTTATCAACTCATGTAAGTGAAATCTGATTACTTTTTTTCTTTTCCTCATTCGTTTACTTGACGTCACTAACATGATAAATGCAAGTTTTTCAACCCTAGCTGCCAATTGAACTAATTGCAGAGTTCACTTAGCGGCGTTAAGAAACACGTCGTTTTATCCAGTTTTTTTACAGTGCTCCATTTTCATCTTTCGGAATCTACGAACTATAAATACTATAAAGTTAGTCGTGATTTTGAAACAGTGTTTGGCCGCTCTGAATATAATTAAGGCCATAAATTTCATGTATTATATCTAATTTTGGCGACAGTGATCTTGTTTTCTACGACTGACGATAGTGTGGAAGTGTTATCAAGTCATCGTGATTCCTTTAAATACCACGTGACCTAACACAAGCTCATCATTTGTCCCACATATAGAAATGTGGTAGATTCATGTCACTAATTTCAAAAGTAACGTTAACTTCCATGCTTTTGTCTTGCTGAGTAGAATATCTGCGCATTAAAAGCCTGTCATTTTTCGTTACCTGACCTTGATTACCAAGTCGACAGTAATCGTACTGAGCACCAGTTACTTAAGCATAGCTCCTTCAGTGAGGTCGCTAAACGTTATGCAACTGATTTCCACGGTATGTTGAAAGATGCAACTAAAATTAAAAGCCAGTGACTATCCCATTGTTCACTTTTGGATCGTTTCGTTTGGTTTTGTAGGATTTATGGTGTGTTGCTTGCTATTATTACTTAGGCAAAATATTTGATTTTGACCTAATTCAATCCTTAATTTTGCCATCTTGCTATGTACAATACTTGGTGTTTTTTGCACTGATCCATTTTTACATAATTTTAATTGATATTTTATTGATTTTTTTTGCATAATCCGAATAATTATCACACAACATAGCTTTCGATAAAAATTTCTCATATCGTATCAGCTTATAGCAATTGTTAATGAGTGGTTACTATTAGAAATTCCTACTGTATGTATACATAAATGTTTAATGCATTCTTTCAGATTACAGCATGCTGATTAAGGTGAAAACGTTAACAGGTAAAGAGATTGAAATCGATATTGAACAGACTGACAAAGTTGAACGGATCAAAGAAAGGATTGAAGAAAAAGAAGGGATACCTCCACAACAGCAACGATTAATTTTTTCCGGTAAACAAATGAATGATGAAAAACTTGTCCAGGAATACAAAATGCAAGGTGGATCAGTTATCCATTTAGTACTTTCATTGCGTGGGGGTCTATGATGGTCACACGTGCTTTCGTTCATCAGCGAAACGGAGTGAAATCACACACCTTATGTATTATATTGCGAATATGAAGGAGGTTGAGCTATTTGAGTCATCGTTTTGTCCTTTTCACTGTATCTATCTGCTAATATCAGATCTTAATCTATGTATATGTCTTAAATTACATTATTGAACACATCTTCAATATTGTATGTTTGTGTGGTTAATAATTCGTTACAATGAAAGATAAAAAATAACTTGAGGTTACTTTTTTCAGTATATACACATGCTTGGTATTATTTAGTTCTATCTTAGAGCAAAAGTGATCGTATTCCGTCATTCCTCAAACCTGTTTCACGGGTACCTCGGTATCAAGATATATTCACTCAGTAAAACGTTTCAGATAAAGAGATTTCCGCTTAATAATGATACATACTGCCAAGCTCTGTTCAGAATATCAACTCGAACCCAAGAACGACATTCCAATTCTCAAGTCCTGACATTAAGTAATGGAAAGGTTTACTAACACAACAAGATAGTTTCGAAGTCTGTTGCTTTGATTTAGTAAAGTATTTAAAGATCACCAAACAAAAACCTCAAAAGCTATAAAAATTCTGAATCCGTTACGTTTCAGAGGGCTTGTCAGTAATTTAGTTCTTTACACGTTTCGTCTTAGAATTCGTGACGCTATTCTAAACGGATATTTCAAATTGTGACCGGTTTAAAAGGCTTTGTTTGACTAAGAGGAATCGGTCGATTTTCTCAAACTTTCTTATCCTACCTTTGCGTAAGAGATATTTTACTAGATGGGTATACGAATTAAAGTAGGTTCTCTTCTGTATAGTCTGTCTCCAAGTGCTTTAACCCCTCAAGACATTAGGGTGACATCAATCACAAGTTAATCTGTTTTAACATCATCAATTAATAAAGCAGTAAATATGCTATATGACGCGTAGACTTCAGACTTTTATTACATGCTGCAGTTATTCACCAAGTTGATGATGATCGAAAATTATTCATTAAAACACATATATTGGTGCACTGAAACATGCGCCGCACAACGGGGAAATGCGATTATGAAGCAGCAGAAAGGAAGGTAGGATAAAGGATTAAATACGTAAAAGATAGTAAATGAGAATTAAAAACAAATAATTAGACGTGTGCCGGTCCTATGATAGCTGGTGACCAATGATACATTCGTAGGCCATTCGTTCCGTCAGGATACTGGAGCCCAAGTGCACTGTTGGTTTGTAATCAGGGTATTGCAACTGTCTTAAGTCTATCCTCCCTACCCACCAGCACAGTTTAAGTGTCGAACACTCGTTTTTCGTCCTCTCACTCTACATCCGCCACCATAAGTCACTAGGACTTCCCTGACAGTAACTATGTATGTGTGACCATATGAGAGAATCCCGAGAGGGAAAGTAGTCTTTGCACACCCTTAGCCGTGACGGGTTATTTTGGGACGAATTTGTAGATAGTTAAAAACGACCTCAATAAGACGACTGGATGGCTAATAGCGTCCACATTACACTTGTGTGTGGAATCTCTTGTTAGTCTACCAAGTATCCTTAACGATAAACAGGTTTGTATCCATTAAAAACCGGTTAGTGCTTCATTCAGTCAGTTGCAACGCAGAACTTCGTACTTAAGTACATCAGTTCAGGTTGCCATACCCCATCAGCACAGAGACGCAATCGTTACTTCAAATCCAAATAGTGGTAAAGATGGTAGAAGTATTAGCAGTAATGAAGAAGATTAGGGTTCGAAGATATTATTCAAAGATTAGAATCAAGTGACATAAACCTAGAGAAAGTTTAGGATTTGAGAGAACACAGCCACGTCCGAGTATGAAAACAGCCTGGTTTTCTCTAGTCTGCTCTTCACGATTTCTGGTTAAGGATAATTTAGGCTAACAAATTAGAAACTATATTAGTTAGACTGATTCCTCTGTGATTGTCACAAGAAGGCTTTTGTCCGTCCCTATAAATTGGGACAATCAAGGATTGAGACCAGTCGGCAGGGATTACGCTAGTTTCCAGATTCTACCTAAGATCTCGGTCAATCTAACTGTTAAAACTGGACCACCATCCTTAAATATCTCGGGAATCAATCTATCAGGACCCGCTGCTTGACCTCGCTTCAGATTTCCTATAGCTTTCTCAACTTTAAAAGACTAGGAAGACTTATGTCGGTTCCCCAATCAAGATGACTGGAGATCGTGGGCAGCCGAAGTGTGGCTGAATGCCAGTTGAACTGATCCATGAAGTGTTCTGCCCATCGATCCAATTTCCTGGATTAAGAATGAATGATACAGCCATCCTTTTCCGGGATAGTTTCACTCACATTCTGGTTCCTAATACCGGTTTCCCTGATGAGTCTGAATAGTTGCCTACCGTTGCCTTTTCCATTTCCCTTGCTTTCGCCACCCACCACTGTTCACGGTCGTTACGTAGGCTTTTTATCAGCCTGCGCCTGATCTGACTCCACTCTTCATCGTGCTCAGAGCCAGGAGGGATGAGTTTTCGAGCATCCATCAGTTCCGTAGATGCTACTGAAATCCATGCCTTCTCCTTAATCTTATGGTTTACCTTACTAGAAGATATCACTGCTGTTTCTACAGCCTTTTTGATATCATCGCTTACTAAATGGCTACTTAACTCTTTCTTTTATATGTTCGTGAAATATATTCTTAGCTTTATTATCATTAAGTAGAGCCCTAAGAGGTTTTCTTGCGTCCAGTAAGGCACAAACAAACGCGCTCGCACTAGAGCATGATCTGAATTTAAACATGTGCCCCAGAACGAGCAGCAGTCCTCCTTCGAACCCCTCCATCGGTGCCTGATGGCAATGTGATCTAGGAATATACGATTATCTTAGCACAGATGTAGTAGACGGTCGCCATTATATGTTCTTTGAGCCGCGACACCATAAGATCCACCTAGGTGTGTTTTCTTTTCGCTGAGTCCACCTACTTTAGCATTAAAGTCACCAGCCCTTATTACTATATCAGAGCGCCTAACGTTTTGGAGTAGGTCCGAAAGCTTCCTGTAAAACTCATCTTTCACCTCGTCTGAACTGCTGTGAGTGGAAGCGTAGGCAGATACGACGAAGAGGCGACGGCGAGTTTACCTATCCTTCCGAGTCCGTACTGTCCCGTTTAATCGGACAGCGCATAGGCGACTGTCTATCTGGATGCAGTCTAGGAGAGTTAGTTCTACCCTAGGACGTAATACTATATCTATGCCGGGGAGGCCACGAGGAGCGGCATCAGGTCTTCCAGAAACACGAAGCGTAAACCTTGTCTCTATCTGCACTAGGTGAGATGAAATTGATGATTTTACTCGGATCTTTTTGTCAGATCGTACCGTTTGCTTCAGTGGCGTGAGGTGATAAACGATCGAAGGAACGGTTGGTCGACGAGATAAGAGAGTTATTAAGAGGTGTAGAAATGATTTGATTGTGACCAGTAAGGTCTCGTATGCTTTTATGGGTATGAGGGCGGATGTTACTTCTTGGCTGCCCACACTGTGGAAGGGTTCTGGTTGTCAGATTGGGCATGGGCCTCATAACTCCCGAACGAACTCGGATTTCATCATCAGACGTCATAATTCTTCTAAAGGAAGACCTAACTCTGAGAACAGAATTTATATGGTTTGAATTATTATTTCTTGTTTGCGTTTTTTGGCACGTTAGTCTTTTCCGGGATGTGGTCGCCGACCCACATCTCAACCCTCTTCCTTTTTCTGGGCTTGAGACCGGCAGTAGCCCCCAAGGGTCTACAGGCGTATTTACATTAGATGGTAGGTATGTCTCAATTTAGTCGTTAGTACACCTAGGGTTCATTTTAGAAATTCGCTTTTTCGTCATAAAGTGGAACTAACCATGGAATTGTGACCGGAGATGCAAACCTATTGGTCCCTTTTCAAAAAAACTTAGATTCTCAACCATCTTTAAAATGATTAAGAAGATTTTTATGTAATGATATTTTCTATACCTGCAGTCACATTGGTGATACTATCAAATGACTAGTACGGTTTCAGGACAATCCTTGTCCTAATATTCATCAGTTCAAGTTGAACTACTCATGAGTAACTCAAATTTAAATTTTATTTTTAATGTGCTGCACAATAGGAATGACTATTTCGCTTAACGGAAGAAATATGTATATATCCATAAATAATAAGTGAAATGAGAATATCACCTATTGCAGCTGAAATAAAAGATCAAAGAGTTCAATTAATCAGTATAAAATACCCAGTTTTTTCTGAACAACAAAGTAATCTTAAGTATAATTGGGACTAATAAACTAGGAAAAGCATTTTGTACAATAATGTTAAAATCAAAATGCAAATATCGAATGAGCCTCGGAAATATCTCAAAGTATTATGTCAAAGGGTAGGTTATAAATTATTGTTATATTTTCGATATCCACTATTCCATTAAATATACAGCTCTCATTAAGTTTACGTTTATTCAAACGAAATTCCTGATAAAAGTGAGTCCTTAAACTAACTGAAACACGTAATATTCTTTTATCTCACATCTTTTCCTGGTAATGCTTAGCTTCTGAAACAAAACTTTGTTCAAGATTTAATGCATAAAGAATAGCAAACCGGACACCTTAGTATTTCTGAAGGATGATGGGATTGTAAAATCTTTCAGTTATATAATCTAAATGAAGAAACAAATATTTCAACCCCGTACACAGGTTTTATGTAGCCGAAGAATACTGAATTTTCTAAAATTATTAGTATACAGGTATTTCTTTGAATTATATTTCTGTTAGTGATGGAATCAGGTGTACGATCATTTAATCTGTTGATGAGAATAATCATCTGATTTCTATATTCCTTAAACTTGCCAGATTAGAATCATAATAGAAATAAGCACTGGCTTCGTGAATTAAAAATACATTATACTGAAAGAATATAATCAACACCAGGATACTGCCAACATGTTACTGCACAGTCATCAACTGATGTCTTCAGTTCAGCCCTACAGAATTTTGACTGCGACTTGAATATTTCAATAGTGACATTTCCAAAAGTAATATAAGATCATACGAATTTGTATATATTCGGTAGTACTGGCAAGTACGATCACAATCTCAACATTGTAAGGCTTAACGCAAACTGTCCATAACTATCGAATACGACCTCATGTCACATAGACCAGCGACCTTATTGTAATGATAATCACAGAGCACTAGAAAACATAACATCAGCTACCAAACACTGTGTACATCGAATCCGTCCGTAGATATATAGTTTTTTTTTTAAATGAAAATATGACTTAGGTAACTGTGTGTTTCTTACACTACAGTAAACTAGACATTCTCTATGATCACATTTCCATAGCTTTAGATATACCTGTATGTTTGTTATTCACCATCATTTCTGTTTTTATTTTTTAAAATGACCAAATATATGGGCAGTCACTATCATACAAAAATGCTGATGTATATATATATATATATATATATACTATTTCGTTCAAATCAGTTCAGCCTTGAGCATACGTACAAACTAGGTGCAGATGATTGGTAAATTTCAATGGTGTATCTATCTACTAACTCACTTTAAAACACAACAATCTTCATTGATATTTTGTTTTCTCTATGAGTAGCGAAATATTTGTGCAGCATGATAAAAAATTAAAATTTTCATTAGATTCATATCAGGCTCAATAAATGATATCGATTAGTCTATTCGGAAAAAAGCTTAAATTCTTAAGATTTTTTCGCAAACCGATACTTATTCTACGCAAAAGCCAATAATTAAAAATAATTATTTGATGCGAATCGTTAATACAAACCAATCTTTGATCATAGTTCTATTCTATTTTGCAATGTGATATGATCACCTGGACTAGTAAACATGTGGATTATTTAAATTGTATAAAATTACATCAGTTCAAAAATTCACCATTTGTCTTTGTTTATATTGTATCACAGTTAATTATTTTAAGCTTTTCAACTGAGTCCGATCTAAGATGGTTGACATATTCAAATCAAATTGTGGATACCTTTTCTGTCAAAGGTAAGAATGATTAAATTAAAAATTTAAAATACTTTTTTGTTATCCATTTAATGGCCTACTTGATACGCTTTTGAAATAATATGATGGAGAGTAGAAATGATGCGTTTCCAAATCGATTGCCATGTAACTTCAATATTACAGGATATTTAAAAGATTAAGCAGATTAGAAGTAAAACTCCTGTCACCTTACTACTAACGAGTGTGTTGACTCACAACAATCGTGTTAATCAAATAACAGAAAAAAAAGATTAAGAATTTCGTTTCTCCTTTATTTGTTTTTTTTCCAGTTATTTCACTAGTAATTCAATATTCACACACTATATATAGTTGAGAGTTCTAATTCACAGACGATAATCCAATCATAGACTTAATTTTTTCTAAAATGTTTTTGTTCTAGTAAAATGTTTAGCACATCTCTAATCTTTTCACTAATTAATCAATTATTCTGTAGAAATTTTTACTTTCCATCTTTATCTTTATTCAACTGTTGAAGTATTTGGAAAATAGATTTAACGGAAGCCTTATCATATGATTGGTTCATTTATTTATTATGGTAGTCTATTATCACATTGATAACAAAACTATTATGTTTTTAACTCTAAATAAGGAAAAATAACTCAGAAAATCTTAATTTAAGATCACCAGAGATAATGGGTGAGGTTGCACAAAACCTTCGTATGATTAAAGTTAGACATTAACACTGTTTGACGTCGGTCTAGAGGTTGAGCGTTCGTGTGTGAGACCAAGGGTCCTGGGTTGGATTCCCGTGTGCGGGGTTTGTGGGTGAGCACAGCTGATGAGTTCCATGCTAAGACGAAACGGCCGTCCAGTGTTTCCAGATTTTCAATGTTGGTCTAATAATGATTGATTTATGATTTCGATAAAAATATTAGTTACTTTTCAGTTACTTACCGTTCTACTTGTCTCAGTCATGTGAAGTTGTTGGACATACTCAAGTAGGTGAAGTGGTTTGGTTGTTACAACTGTGCGTTCGCTTTTGGGAGATATTGTTATATATATTCATCAATACAATAATTTTTTTTCAGTAATAATAGCAGTGGAAAAATAATGTCTATAGTTTAATTTTGATTATTTTAGTGTTTAATATTTCAAGTTTTTTGAGTAGATATTAGGTATTTTTCTGGATACTTAGATATTCTAGAAAAAGAATCTCAACATCAGGCAAGTTCTTTTTCCCCTTAACTTTCTTTTCATTCACATGAGGACATGGAGTTACTTGGTTCAGTTACCACACTAATCTGTTAGGACACGAAACTAAACAATATGATAGTGATTAAGATTTGACTATGAATCAGTATAATTTTCTTTGGAAAACTGGCTAGAATCTTTTATTTATTGAATGAGTCTAACAAAACTTTCATATGTAAGCTAGGATTCTATTTTCAGTAACCAGTCGGATTTAAACGCACTATTTCATTGGGATTTCATTTTCTAAATGTCCGATTGATCAAAGATTTGAAATGTTCACACCATTGCTAGTACCAGGCGATGGGCCACAGTCTAATTAACTCAGCTGTCTGATTATTTCATCGAGAACTAGATTACGACCAGAACAAAAGATTTTCGGCAGAGCTACAAAGCAGTTAGGAAGCGAAATCAAGGCCGGACTAAAATTGGAATGAATTTTACAATATATACGATAGTTTCTTATATTTAGTGTAGTTTCGTATGACTGCCTTCGATGATTGGCCAATAACAGGTTTATTTAATGGTACATATGACGTAACTTATTGGTCTGAAAAACAGCTTCATCACCAGTTTGGAACATAAGGAACAGTCTTTTAATTAAGCCATCTAATTTAGAGACCATACCAATCAGGTCAACTGTTCACAACAGAAGAAGCTAAAAGAATAACAAGACAATGAGGTCAAGCCAATCACATCACTAAATTCGTTTTAGGCTTGATCTATTTTTTATTCGCTTGTTAGTGAAATTTGTTGAATCTGATGATTGGTTTATGATCTAAAATTACGGCTTTTTAATTTTTTTTGTCATTTGAATGACTTGATCAAATCAATCAATCTGTCAAAATAGGATCAACGTTTTTTCAAATGTTTTAAAAATATCAGAATTATTCATTTACATCTTTACAATGCCTTATAGAACAATTCATGCTTCCCTTCTACTACATGGGATTAGAGTGAATTTTATCTCGATTTATTTGGGTTATGGCTGACAGTAGGTTTTGGAAGATGCATATCATCCTCCTTGGTACTAATCAGCTGCTAGTACATTCACCTTGAAACTAGTACTCAGCATCCATAACTTTAAACTATAATCCATTATCCACTAAAATGAACAATACCAAATCACATATGTTGACAAAAATTGGTTAGTCCATAAATATCAACAATGGTATAAAGCAAAACCCCATAATTTTTTGAGATTTGTTTTTTTTATTGTTTCCTTCATTTGTTTAGTGTGAACCAAATGAATGATAAATTCGGAGATACAATATAGTGAAGCTATAATAATAAACATAGAAATATTTCAGTATAGGGGTTTTATAAAGAGTATTGAATAATATTGACCTTAGGGAAAAGACCTAAATTAGAAAACTAATGCAAAGCAGGAAGCACTGGATAGCAGTAGCTCGGATCCACCACCTAACAGGTGATTGAACCCAAGACATTTAGGTCTAGTTGTTAGTGTTTAACCTTCAGATCAGTGAGCTGGTAAGCAGCGGTATACATGTTTAAATTTAGCCAAGTTTCAACACTGCACAATCATATCTTGGTACGTGTAGACTCTAGTTTGATTCCATAAGACAAATATAAGTTTGACAATAAGAGACAAAAATTGCCCCTAAATCGAGTCCTAGTATAATTATGCCGACAGATCAGAACTGAATAAAATGTTAACTATATATATCCATGAACCATTCTGGTCGAATACGAGATAAAAGAAAATCCTCCAAATTTAGTAAAACATGATAACAGTAGAAGAAATCGATCAAGGTTACTACGAGAACTTTTGGGAAATATGTTGTGGCAAGCTGGCATCTTAATGTAGTGAAAGTCCTACATCATTGATGTCTACTCATGTAATTTGCGCATTTCATACAATTCGTTGTTGTTCTGGCTTGACATAATCTGAGTATACTGATTGAGTTGATTGAGTATACTACTGAGTTGCTCTACAAGTTATCATACTATTGTCTCAAGAGTGAAAAGCTTACAATCCACTAAAAAGATTGTTTACGGAGTTGTTATATCCGGATGTCGACCAAAGTAAATAGTAACTTAAGAACTCAGTTTATGGATTATTACTGTATATAGCCTAACTTTATAATTACTACGTAATTAGAATGTCATCTATATGAGTTCCCTGTATCCTGATCTCTTGAATAACTTATTAACTCTCGTGATGATTCTTAATATGTTGCTAGGTTGTTATTTTGCATCCTCCCCTAATCACAGTCACCTTTGGCTCATTCATGTATACTTGTTAATTTCCATTTATTAATGCGATGTTGGTCTGTTTTTGTCTGTATATGGACGAATGTTCAAAATGTAATAACCAAATTTTGGACTGGTGTTTTGTGGTCTCTATTCATCCTCTTCGTTTGTGGCTAGTTCGCATTTGAGCGTCAATTAAGTCTTCTGACCTTTTTGTATATTCGTACCTAAAAGGTCATCTACGGTTTGTTTCGTGAAAGGGCATGACATTAGTCGAACACTAGATCATTTTCCCTGAAACTTTTCAGCTTTTTACAATGTGCATAACCTATCCGAGATAAAACTATGCATTTTGTTTTACTTAACTAAAAACAGTTATTCTGCAGGCGATTAAAATTCTAAGTGTGTGATTTTTGATACGAGTTATGCAAAAAGAAAAAAACTCAATAAATTATTAAACTGTTCCAAATATTGTACACTTCCTAATTTATAAATCGTGTAGAAACGAAACTATGCTTTGATTCGTAAGCTTTAAAGTGAAAATAACTCAGAATAATAAATCATTTATAAGTGAAGTTTATCTATTCCAACTATGTCTGCTCATCGCATATATTTTTTTTTGCTTTAAATACCAGCTTGTCAAAATAAAAATATTAAACACAGAACACAAGAAGCCAATCAATAAGTCATAAAAATTTAAGCAGATCATTCTTGCCATGATCATTTTGTTTCTAATCTGCTATGTAATACTAGTTTTACGTAATCTATCATAAATACCTTTTTACTTGACTAACAAATAGTTTCGGTTAACTTTTCATTATAACCTACTGGAGCGCCGCTAATATTTGCATGTGTCACACACGCAAGCACACACACACTTTGCGGTAGCCAATACAACTAGCAGTAATCACTATAAAAACACATGTTATTACGTGTAATAGGATTGATTACTCAGTGCCAAGTCGCAAATAGTTGGTTGAGTTTACTATTTAAATTACCAGTCAGATTAAAAAAATTAAACATTAACACTACGCACTAAATGGTCACATGTTAATTTCGACTAATCGATATCTTTGTGGAGGATGTGAAGTGATATAGATAGGCAGGGAATCGTTGAATAGATTCGTTTCTTGACAAACTAAAACCAAAAAACTAATAACTTGCAAATTTATAATTTGAAGTTTATTGTAGTTCATGTGTACATAAGCCTTTGGAAATAATCTTATTTGAATTAGAAATTTGAAATTAACTTGATTCTTTATGCTTAAAATGTACTGGTAAAGATATGATGAGTATATATAAGTGAACTACAACTCAATGATAAGACATTTATTCTTAATATAAAGCTAATGCCACTGAATTCATTTTAACAGATCAACTGAATAAATACTAAGGACTACACCTAGTGTTAGACGACTTCAATTATCTACGAATCTAACTAATTTTATTGTAAGGAAAAACTAATGGTCTAACATTGATCGATTCATGATTTCAAAAAGTAACACAACAATCTCCACAACCCCATAACGAAAATCATCATGTGTAATCAATCAGAGACGTTTTATTGATTTCTTTAAGACCATAGTGACTATTTAGAAGAAAGCTAAATGAAACTCTCGTAAGAACTTAAAGTTTTTTTTAGGTTCAACGGAGAGGTGTCAATTTCATTCAAGAAACCTGTTAGGAACGTAGTTCATACTGAATATACCGATTTCCAGAATCTGGTTTAAAATTCTAAAAGTTAGAATAGCTTTACTGCTTAACCTGAGTAAGAAGTATCAATGAAACTAAATATTGCGCCACAGTTTAATACATTTCGATCAAACAAAATTCGATTGCTTGTCCTTGAAGAATCCTTTAAAACCAAAGAATACTGGGCATAACCAGTCTGTCATAGTTCAGAATATTAAAAATAATACAAACAACAAAAGTTTGGAATTAATGATTCATATGTACCATAGTATTTGTGAGATTCTAAAAGTTGTACACATCTGTGTACACTATCTGAGTGAAATAACAGTTTAATAGTCTGTCGGTTTTACTAGACTCTGCATGATTAAATATTTGCTTGAATTATTACTGATTATGTATGTATGTATACTTAAAAAAATATTTTTTCTGTCTATTGGTGTTATTGGCTATTTTATTTATTTGTAAATCTTATATAAGGGTAATCGACAATTCATTAGTGAACTAGTTGATTGAACTGAGGAATTTAAACATTGTTCACTTGTTTAACACATACTAATACCCTAGACATTACTTCTTCACTATGGTAAACAGCTATCTAGTTGTCAAAAAATGTCACACAGTGAAATATCATTTCTTTCTGTCTTGACATACCCTCTTATTCAAAACTTTATGGGTTTTTATAACTTCTTCCTTACCTAGTACTCTTTGACTGCTACATCTAATCCGACCAGATGCAAATCAGAAAAAGAACGACTTCGGAACGAAATCTATATTCAAAACGATCCGGAAACAATAATGTTAAGAAACATTTGGTTGTTCTTGTCCCTTTTATAACAGCTGACTGACCAAAAATATATGGACCACTTAGCATATTTAGATACGTTCTTGTAACGAGCACCCAAATGTTCAAATCCCATCCCTCTAACAGGTTAACATTTGTTCGCTGTGACTTCCATCATCAGATGAGATTAACGCCTTAACCATTAAATATAAATTAGTAGGGGGTCTCTGTTTTAATCCTGGTGTGTGACTCCTTGGAAGTTTACGTTCACGATTGATCTAGTGAAAGAAACAAGACCCTCTAGGTTTGATAATGAATTCAATACTATTGAGTTTGAATAAAATAATTCAGAATTTTAAATTGATTCATTTGGAAATACTATGCAATGATCATCCAAAGAATGTAGATGAGGATGAGACTGGACTCTATAGTAGTTGTCTGATCCTGGTTTCAGTTTTCTACTTTATAAACATATCTAGTTAGAGCTCTTTATTTCATTAAGCCATACCAATCTTGTTGTTTTTTGATGTTCATAGTTTTGAAATGGTCAAAAATATCTATCTGTATAAATCTTAGTTTAAGTGTATATAAATCCATAAATATAACCGTATACGTTATCAGCACGGTATTTTATAATTTTCCTACAACAGGCAGTACATTTTGTTCTAAACCAGTTTTCTTAAAGGAAACCGTCTTCCCTGTTCATCTTAATACCAAAAGAGCTGTAAACTCGTTACTTTTCAGTGAATATGTGTACACACTAATGCTAGACTGATTGTCATGTTTTTTTGATCTAAAAAATACTAAAAGTATTTGAAACTTGGTTTATTGAAAACAAACGTTTAACTAAGATTTAATTTTCATTCAGATAATCTAGATAGAGCAGTGAGATAAATCGAATAACATACTTTGTAGTTCATGATATGGTTTAACTGTAACCAGATAACCATTGAAAGTTGTGTAACGTTAGATCTCGTCTGTCTAGTCCTGGTATGGAATTCCTTAACAGTGAACATTCACAATAGTACCTACGACCAAACTTATGACATGCACATTATGGAGTTTTTACCTAAAGGCCACCACGTTGGGATTTGATGGCTCGTATTTTTAACTCCACTCGAGTCACAACACTGAACCTCACCCTTGGCTGATTAGGATATATCCACAACTTTTTCCTCAGACTCTAATAAAGTCAGATAAAATATTGTACGATACTCAGAATGTTCTAGACCTTATAACCAAACATAGATCTAACTAACTAGTTGTAACCACCTACCTTGTATATTATCCTCTAACTAAATGTCAGATACATTCTTACTATCATCATTTATGAATATTTTTCGTTCTCTGATAATATACTTCGGTTATCTTCTCACTGTTATCTCTAAAATGAGCTTACTTTATACTTAGATTTGATCTCAATGGGTCAGGGGACAATATTCTATCACCTTCATTCTGGAAATTATACAAATCTCTTAGAATCACCTCAGCTGAACAGTATTTTCGTTATTGGAAACAGGTAAGATATTGCAGTTATTTACATATACGAATCTTTCAATGACTTTCACAGTTCAACTCATCAAAATAATTATCGACTTTTTAAGTTGGCCAAACTACGGCTTGAGAGATCGCAAACTGGGTTAAAAGGAGGATAAACTGAATCTATTTTAAGCTTAATATGGAACATTTTTTCAAAGTCTCTGAAATTAATATTTCAAACTGAACTCTATCTGCTGTCTGAAAGACCTGATGAAGTTGACTTTGGATGGTTCCCAAAATTACATTTAAAATAAGTCTTAGTGGAATAATTACAAGAACACAATAGCTTGATTGTAGCATTTAAGAATGAAGTTTGAAATATTTCAAACCGTTTGAAATATCTTTTTATCAGATTGAATCAGTTAATTATGGGAAAATTAGACTTGCAACGCTTCATTTCCGAAATGCACCAGATAAATATTTTACTCTAATTCGAAACTTCATTACTGTCCATTCTAATTAACCCATAAATTTAGCAGAATATTATCTTTGAGTAAAATAGTTTACACGTAACAAGTCAGTTAACTAGTTGAAATCCAACAGTTAACATACTTCACATTCAGAAAACTAACAAAATCCAAAATTGATTTCTTGAATTCACAAATCGTCATCTTTTTTAAAAGACTTCTCAACAGTTTTCTTGTGAATGATTACTTGACTGTCTGTGAAAAATTGAGGATTTCAAGAATCGATTTTAAAATGAGTAGAAAACTATTGAAAGTAAAGAATGGAAGGACAAATGAACAATATTATTTGATAATCAGGAGTATTTGTATTCTGTATATTGAACTAGTAACACCCAGAAATGTCCAATTCACACTCTAGTAGTCACGAACGGACCATAACTAAATTCAAGGGAAACTACGTGAACGTAAACGAAAGTATTGTATTTCGAATTCTAGTGAGTCGTGGAATAATGTAAGAAGAGTTCACTGTTATATATAACCATCACACGTTATCAGCTCAAATACCTGTGTAGTGAATCTCAAGATTATCTTTATTGATTGGATTCATATACCAAATTTCATATTCGCTATCAGAAACAATAGTGATAATTAGTTTCACGTGATTCATGGACCTAAATGACTTGCTTTCGATTTTCAACTAATACAAAACTTAGGCCTAGAGAATGATATTTCACTTTCCTAACCATATAGTATGAATTACGTCATAATGTCGAGTCATGTCGTCAAGTGGTTATATTGAAAATTATCAGACAGAACTCAATCGTTATTGAGAATTAGATGATATGAGACAGGTTAATACCTTGTGGCCAATTATTCTAACTGAGTCAGTCTGGCAGCTGCAACTTGAACAACTCACTAGTGACACTTTTGACTGTGGAAATCGGTGGTGCAGGTCTTAGTCCGAGCCGAGGAGAGACGCTGGTCCTCTGAAGATTTTGGATTCTCCCTGTTGATAAGTTCAAAGCAGTACGAAACCTTGATCTAGGGTTACGGATACTTTTAGTCATATCATCTTTTTAGACAATGAAATCAGCAGTCCTATATCATTTGTACAGAAGTATAATACTTTCAAAGTATTTTTAGCTATAAGTGGTTTATTCATTTCTATATTCAACTGCTATGATCAACAATAACGATAACTATGTTTCTTTATCTTCAGAAATGCAATGTTTCGCTTGAATCCAGAAAATCTTCGACTGATGGCTAGTTTTGAATTGCCTTCAAAACCAATGACATCATTCTGCATGGCAAACACAAAAGTTAGTTTGTATGTTTGTATGTTATGCATGCATTTGATTTAAATTTTTTAGGTCAAGTTTTTTCTACCGGCCTAAACGATGATATCTTATTTTCTGGACTAACTTTAATCCCAATAGTGTTGAATCAGCTACTAAATGTGCAAAGAAATGTTTTAAAAATGTGTAGCGTTTAGTATTGTTAACCATGTAACACAACTCAGAGCATATTTACTTCAGAAAAATCCAATTAGCTCATAAGATACGTACTTGACTATTGAACATACATGAAATGTATAGATCGAAGCTGGAAACAGTAACATATGGACTGAAATATCTATGTTTACTGATTGTACTTATCCAATATACAGTCCTCGGAAAATTATATTTTTCTATTGAGATTTCCTCATTTCCACTAGAACTGAAGAATGAGTAAATTAGTATATACAGGAAAAAATTCGTGAACTGAGTACTACAACATTTTACTTTCAAAAATGCAACCTACAAAAGTTAGTGAAAACACTTTCCATGAAATTGCTTGTTAATCGTCAGCTATAAATGGGATCAAGTCAATTATTTTATTCAGATATAATGCTCATCATTTTTAAACATCACTTGAAATGTAGCTAGTTTTATTTTTCCTGGTAAAACGTACCTTTGTTGATGATGGTTTGGAACACATGGGTTTTCATTAATAGGATCAAATTTATTATCAACTGTCCAAATGATTTAGCGATTTAGCATAATTCGAAGGTAATTGACATCAACTGGAGAGCAAGTAATCACTTAGATCAAACCAGTTTCGAATTTTCGATCGTTAGTTGACACCATGAAGGAATTTCTCTAAGAACGTTCACATTTGGTGATAAACACTATTGCTTCACACCAATTTATCGAAATCTAAGGATCTATCTAGTTCGCCATTTGTATTCAATTTACATTATAGCACTAAAATAGGGTAACGTACGTCTTGTGTTATTGATCTCCAGTAGTTTATCTACGGAAGAAAACCAACAAATTTTAATTATGAAGTATTTTTACACAACTTTTTACTTTCCATATTCTTCTAATCTTTCTTTGTCAACTGTCTATCAATAAACTGCCACAATGAATAAATTAAATATTGATATTCTATTTTTTTTATTTATTTATGAAACACAAAACAATCAGGCACCGTGCACTGAAACACCTGCATTTAATTTATTATTACAAACTCATGATAAACAAAATATTTGGTATTGTTATCTTTATCAAGCAGTTTATATGAATCATAATATTATACCGAATGTACAGTCTGCACGATGTGAAATACCTTCAGTAAGTCTCATGGGGTTATAGTTTTTGAAAGTTTCTACTGTTGGTTCACTGAAATCGATATTTATTATTTAATGTCATTCAAATGCTTTGATCTAAGTTTAATAGAATAATTCTATTAGGCAGTTCTTATTATTATACTAATCCATTTCTTTGTTAATAATTAATACCAAAAATTACCAATAAATTTGACTGGTTCCGTTGGTACTTTATATCCAACTTAATCAAACAAATATCAAAAATTAACATGACTTTAAATCAAGAAGATTTATTATTTAGTAAGAATAATGTTTAGGTCGACAGCATGTTGTTAAGAAGTTCAATTATTTTAAAGATGAAATTTCTAATCTTAGTTAAAACTGATCAATTGAATTCGCTCAGTACTGAAGACTAGACAAATATGAGATTAATTACTACTTAACTGTAACCACCTCATTCCTTCCGGAGGTATTCTGCGACCTGAATAGATTAATGGTACCGTCTCAAGCTCTGAAGCTGGATGCTATGCATTTGAATCTCACAGTGAGCAATCATTCCATCAACGCTGGAGTTGTGCATTGTCAATAAGTCCCAACAAGCACGAAACATAAGCAGGCCTCTGTTTCCTGTCAACTTCCTCCTACCATCTTACATTAAACTGCAATCATATTTTAATGAATTGGCAATTCGCTCATATTCCTAATAAACTATAGGCACTTTGGATAAATTTAAAAGTGTAATAAAAAAATTAGTTGTATGATTTACGTGGATTAATTTAAAATGGAAATGTATTACAATTCAGTAGTATGTAGAAACAATAATTTGAATTTGAATTGGTTAAGTTATGATTTCATTCAACAAATCTGAAAGTATTAAGATTTAATTCATCTAATTACTGTCAGAAATGATTTCTCTAAAAGCACATGTGCTTTCCTGTTTAACTTTTCTTGAATTTACTCAGTCAAATTACAGTAAGTGATAATATTCTGTACTTTCGTTGATTACAATCAACTACTTTTATGAACGTCCAGCTTTCGTTAATGCAATTCAACCGTGTAGTAATCGTTATAAACAAATTACGTGAAAATAATTTCACAAAACGAACTATTTCTAACTATTTATTCATCGAAATTGGATTCAGATATCTGACTGAATTATAATTTTAACTGTTCATTCACTCAGTCGGGAATTAAAACAAAACCTTTTTGATATTCATTTTTAAAGAAATAAATCAATAAATAATCGTTCAGTCATGATTTCATGTAATTGTCCATGTTTACTTTGTTCATTGAAATATTTTTTCTAGTAATATTCTTTGAAACGTAGTTGTACATAAAACAGTTTCTATCTATTACTAAATACTGTAGATGTTTGAAGCACAGTATTTTCACAGATTCATTGGTAAAACGATTCAGATAGACTATTAGTTGGTTGATTAATGTTTGTTGTATCGAGAACAATTTGAATTGTTCATTTTCATATTTCAATGTTCAATAGTTCAAAGTAAACAACAGAATGAATTATTTTTTCCAAGATATGCCTCTTTGATAAGTCTCAACTAGTTCATAGTTTACTATTGACTATTCCCAACCAATTAACACGTTATCTTCCACATTACAATGTTATATCACTTGAACTAATGGTTGCATTATAACTCGAAAGAATTCGATCATTAATAAGACAGACAATACATTACCTAATGTTCATTGATTAATTAGTATTTTATAATTTACTGTTTGTATATATAAATTTCTAAATTGTTTAGCCGTTAAATTTAGAACCTGAATCTCGTTTAGTTCAATGGGAGAACTCGGTATACTCATCACTTGATATAAATCGTCCAGGTGTAAGTCTAATGGCTAGTGATGGTTTCCTGTATAGTGCCGGTTGGTTTCATGGAGCAATGCGTATACATCGTTCAAGATTACCAAATTTTGATGGAAAAGCTAACTGGAATCAATTCTTGGCAACCCCACCAGATGAGATGTTTTTAAAAGGTAATTCAATTGATTTACTTTGCTTTGATAAACCAATCGATCCAAAAGATTTACCTTGCTTAAGAAACACATTGTTTGATAATATAACTTCAGATAGAAAAACTGACAGAAAATCAAATATGCTTAAAAAGGTATTTTGTCCAAGTTTCATCATCAATAAGATGTATTCATTTCGTTTTGTAAATTTAAAAGAAGCATTTAGTTCACTCACTGGGGATGTACGCATTTCATTTAGTTTGTACTTAGCCAAATACTGTGATGAGAATTAACTATAAATCAATTAAACTTAAACTTATATTTGAAATTAGAGGGAATTATGTATTCTTAGGATACGTATGACAATTAGGAACGAATAGTATTGAAACATTTAAAGTGTGCAGAGTTTAAAATGATCATTTACAACAATCAAACAAAGTTGTCATACAAGCACATGTATCATCTCATTTCACAATTCCGTTTTATCTAATTATTAACAGTATTCAGTAGCACATTTTATTCGACTCACTTTTATCTATCAGTCGTATTTGTTAAACAAATAACCATAATATTCAATATTATTGGCATGTTATAGTTTCACTCTTGACTTGATTAACTAGACTTCAACTTCTTGGGGTATACAACTTGAAATTAGTTATTAATGTACATATGATTATTATTTTGCCAAAATCAATAATAAATATGAATATAATATTTTATTCTTATATATCAACCCCAATACAGAATCAACTCATTTCATTTGTTCATTTGAAACATCGGATTCAGTTTATTTCTTAATTCGTGAACTGAAATCACCAACATGTGAAGCTAGAATTCACAATCGTTTTGTACAAACATCTAGCTCTTCTATTGATATAGATAATGATCAATTTTCCGCCTCCTCCTCGTCATCATCATTTTCAAAGTCTTCACTTTTGTCAATCAATGAAACACCAGTTACTCGCCTATTACGTATATGTAAAAATGATCCAGGTGGATATCATTATGTGAATGAAGGTGAATTTGTTACATTTAGTAAAGTGACATTAGAATGTAAATTTCATCAAAATCATCCAATTCATTATTATAACTACAAAACAAGAAATAAAAATGAACAATTCGCAGATTCGTTAATGACTGAATTTTCTTATGGTTATTCCATAGCTGGTAAATGGGATCCTTTAGATAATAAATTATATGTTAGCTATCAAACTGGCATGTAAGTTTTTGTGTCATTTTTACTTGTAGTTTATATCACTTGGAATTTTGTTTTGCTTCAATGAAACTTATAAACTTTAATCTTATCTATTAGGGTAAGACAAATACTGCTGTGATTATGTTCACACTGGTGACCAGTTTGGAGACTTGTCCATGAAGTTCTAGTTAGAATCTATGACCATTTGGAGAACGTAAAACTTATCACTAACAATATTCCACGACTTTCATATTATTTCAGGAAAAGACCTAAGTTTAGAAAGTAAAGTCTTAGTTTTCGGCAGTGACATAACCACTGGGAGACATAAAAATTCTGAACCCAATCTCTAGTGAAATTATATGTGCCCGCTGTCTTAACTAAAATGCGTCTTCAGTTTATAAGTAAAATAAAATTTCAATAAAATTATAACTCTGCCTATGATTTGTTTTTGGTTAAGATAGACATAACGGTTAAAAAAAATCGTTTGCTGAATGTGCTATGAGTTTTCATAACTAAATTGTAACTTTCTGTACTTGTGTCATTTCTTCAGCCTCGTCTTCTATATATAGCTGTCATTTTATACTTTCTCACTCTTAATAGTGATATATCCTTCTTTCTCCATGATTCACTGATACTTATCGAAAACTGTATTTTCTAACATATTTATCGTCTTGCAGTTGCATACTTTCTACTTCTTGTGAATGATCTGGACCTTATCAAATCTAATCATTTTCATCCAGTTGTTTGTGTTTTGACTGTACAGAGCCTTGACTTTAGTCGTTTATGATATGTTTCGTTTTTTGCTTTGAACATTCATCAGCATTCATTTTAACTTGTTGGACCCATTATGTTCGAGCTATTTTCTAACAGAAAACGCTGTCCTCGAATTTTGTTGATTTGTTTTATAGTACCGCATTTAGATTTTCGGCTTGTATTTCGGAACATTCAAAATGCAATTATAATATTTAAAACAGATCAAGCCGTTATTATGAGAACAGTTTTACTGTCTAGTTCGATTATTGTCTTTAGGATAGGTGTTCTGTTTTACTTATTGATACATTAACCGATGATCAGTGATCAAAACCTCAAAGACTATTGATCAGTAGCTTCCGGTGGTCAGTCAGATGAAGGAGGTAGAAAGCAGATTTATTCACTGTTGTTTTTCCCTACTCATTAATGACTCAGAATCTACATAAAACTTTGCTTCAATTACCCGATCTCGCAGCACGCAAATCAGAAATTACAATGTACAAAAAGGAAACAATAGGGAAATAATTAACTATAAATCTTGAATAATAAATATGACACATACTAAAGGTTTATGGGTCAAAGAAAATTTATATAAATGGTGTTATAAATCTCTGTTAATAAACCCAGCTATTCCTATGGCTTAGTATTCTCTGACAACAATACACTCGACAAGTACCCAAAGTAGAACACGGTTGAACAGGAAAAGATTAGATTCGAAATAGCAAGGTTAAGTGGAAGTAAGAAGCCGAAACGAAGGCGAAAAAGGAACGTTAGTCTCTTTATAGTTTTTACATGAGAAGCTTCTGGACTGTACTCCAAGTATCGACCAGACGCTGATTGTGTAGGAATGAGCCAGTCAGCGCGCAGCTAACGCAGTCATGCTTTAATCCATTCATGTCCCCTCGAACATATGGGAATGTAGAAATACGATAATTCAAGTGTTTAATAACCATACAACAAACATACCAACGATAATTTCTCAGCCTTGCTTCAATTCTCATTGATAAAATACTATCCTAGTTAAGTGTGGTATCTTCTGAATATAACGTTTTCATGGGATTTCCACTCTAAGTTTAACTATAATACCATTTCTTGTTATAAAGTTTATACTCTCAATTTTTTGTAGGATATTAGGCAAGATAAACTACGAACCTCTTGACTAAGCCAAAGTGTTTACAATTAATTACATTTACGCTTAGAAAAAGAAACCGCCATCATCTTGAACACAATAAAATATCCTAAAATAAGTCTAAATATTAATAAAGTTTCAGAATGATCTAACAACTTGCCATATAAAAATAAGCTGTTTTATTAGAATCCTAAACTAACTTCATATCGAAAAAAAGATAAATGGTGTAAATTTTACTGCATACATACTCAAATAATTGCAAGACTTACATTTAGTCGGAGCTAAATCAATGAACAGAATAATCCGAACAATGTAACAATGTTCCGTACCAGTTACAACAGACGGATTTATGTACTAGTCAGAACTCTACCTTTTTTCAAAATACATCTCACTTAACATTTGAAACCAAAGTAATTTTTTGACTATAGACTAACTCAGTCGGTTTAATTTTGGCAATTATATTACGGTAAAGTCACTATCATTATAGAAGTTGGTTATTTCAACAGATATACAATTATAATCGTACTGCACACTATTGGATTACATGGTGGGTACCTAAATAAAATTGTATCATAGTAAGTAACTGTACTACTAAACAATATCAAATATCTGCATATTTTAAATGACGTAATAAAATCTAGTCGTACGGTGTCCAGTTACGTTATTTCAGAGGACTGATCTTGTTCTAAAATTTTAGTTGCAATATCGCTACTGATTTAATTCAATGATGCAGGATGTGGTCGCTAATCCCATGCCCAACCCTCCTGTATCCAGGCTTGGGACCGGCAGTAGTCCCAAAGAGGCTCCAAGCGGCAATCTCTACAGCAGTAGATCTCAACATACACAAAGAGCAAAGCAAGATCCTTCAAAACAACACAATATGCACCAACCCAATCACACTTGATAGAGAAGCACTGGAAGATGTGTAGACATTTACGTATCCGAGCACTCTCACTGTAGAAAAAAAGGGATCTGATGCAGATGTGAAGACGCGGATCGGAAGAACGAGGGCAGCATTTCTTCAAGTAAAGAACGTCTGGAACTCAAAACAACCATCAACCAACACTAAAGCCACAATTTTCAATACGAATATCAAGATGGTTCTATTGTATGAAGCAAAAACTTGGAGAAACACGAAAGCCATCCTCTGAAAGATACGAGTGTTTATTAACGGTTGAGAATCTGTTGGCCAGACACTATCAGTAACAACCTACTGTGGGACAGAACAAACCAAACCCCAGCAGAAGAAGAAATCATGAAGGAACGTTAGCATTGGATAGGACACACATTGAGAGAAGCACTCAGCTGCTTTACAAGACAAGATCTCACTTGGATTCCTCAAGGGCAAAGGAAAAGAGGAAGACCAAAGAACATACTACGCCAAGAATTGGAAACAGACATGAAAAAATGAATAACAATCGAATGGAATTTAAAAAAGGCCCAGCACAGTGCAGACTGGAGAATGCTGGTCGGCTGCCTATGCTCCACTAGGGATAAAAGGTATAAGTAAGTAAAAGTAAGTATTGAACACTGTCTGTAAAAAATTAAAGCTTGAGTCATAGGAGATACGATATTCAAAAGAGACTGTGCTCATTGTGAAAATTGAAAATGGTTCGTAAAACTAGAAATCCAACCAGAACACTGCTCTTTTTCATTTTAAAGTTGTCGACAAAATATCGTGAATTGTTTTATGCTCAGAAAAAGGGACTGTTTAATTATGAAGCAATAATTAATTACCTTTCGGCAAAAATCTTTTCTTCATTTCATTGTACAATTCGATATATGTAACATGAATCATTTTACAACTTACAAGTTCCTTATTATCAAAATCATTTCTGACAACTATTACTGTCTTACGTATTTGTAACAGCCTTCACATAATATATCCATTTAATCTTATCATAAGACTATAAAGTCTACTAATAATGAATTCGTTCACGCCTACTTCACCAGTGAACTTCTCTTTACCAATGGCAAAATTGACGGTATACAACGGCCGGATATCTTAGTTCCCGTTAGTGCAAAGCAACCACTCACAGTCAAAAGGCTAAAGAAGCATAACAATATGCGTTCTATTATTCAGACCTAAATAACTCTCAAGAATGCACATCGTTTACGAGACCACAATGCGTTACAAATGAGAAGCTATTGTTTCAACATAACTAAGTCGTTAATGATCCATCCTGAACAAATTATTAGACTGTCTACCAGTAATTCAGAAACGCTTATATATATATGTCAACTGTTAATAAATTATATAAAGGTTTATAATTAGGATACCATATTAGATAAGTTAAAAAATTACCTAACAAAAATAAGTATGATAATTCACCGTGTAATCACTACAAAAGTTTCTCTTTTATAAATATTTACCCTTGTATAACAATATTCATTAAAATGTCTATTTATTTTGAATTACTTTTACTTAAATATAGTAAATATCCTATTGGTGATGCACTTTGTGTTTATGCATTAAATGATATAGAAGATGCATTCAATAGTGAGTTAGCACCAAATGAAAATTTGGAAAAAACTCAAATACTGCCAAATTCTTTTGAAAATATTGTAAGTTATAGATAACTTGTAAATTGTTACATTGCCAGTGTAAATAATTGTTTACTTGTAAATGCATCTATCTGCATTAGAATTTAGTAGCTTGGTTATTGTTGCAAACTATTAAATATAATTTCTGAAAGGGTCTCTGATAATATGTTACGCTTATAATATGGTTGGTGGGTCAATGGTTGTAATACCAAATAGATAAACCGATAGTGAATAAATGATAAGTTTTACTTACAACTTCATTTAAGTGTTTTCGTATAAATTATATGCTTCAAACTGTGTGTACAATCTTGGATCAAAACCAAGTATTATTAGTAACATATTAGTAATACAAAATTTTCAGTGTAGGATTGTGGAAATTAGAGAGTTTTATTAAGTTCTTGAACTGATCAATGTTATTTTACCATTCAAAACACAGAAGCACAAAGTGACCTTTTCTTCCTCGTGTGTGACTTGTCAATAGTGTGGATTCACGACCCCACAAGTAATAATCGAACCAATAAACTTCAGACTCACTAACGACCAGTGAATTTTAACCATGTCTGGTGTGAGGCAGTTGCTCAATAAGGTCTATATATGAAGTCGCGCAATATTATGAATTGCTTGAAGTTGGACAACACTGTTAGATGCCCATTCAGTGGTTAAGAGGTCGAGAGTTCTCGCATGAGACCGAAGGTTCTGGGTTCAATTCCTGGTAGCCAAGGTGTGGATTTTTAATTCTGAAAAGTCCGACGCGAGGATGAAATGACTGTTTAGTGCTTACGAGATTGCGATGACGATATACCCTTGATCGGTTCATGATTTAAATGAAACAAAGGACTTGTTTATGAACTTCTAGTTATATATATGAGATTATGCAGCTTTAAGAATGAATCCGTTTATAGAGTTTTATTGTTACTTAACGGTTATATTCAAATCA
Source organism: Schistosoma turkestanicum (assembly GCA_944470395.2). NCBI lineage: Eukaryota > Metazoa > Platyhelminthes > Trematoda > Strigeidida > Schistosomatidae > Schistosoma > Schistosoma turkestanicum. The sequence continues at coordinate 16,749,308 of OX103972.1, read as the reverse complement.
GTTACCGTAATATTTTATTTTTCTTTCGTAACTGTAAATCCACTAACTTCGTTGATTTTTGTCACACGATTAACATCTTACGGAAATTTTTAAAATTTCAAACGTTCAGTTAAAACACCACAAAACTGGATGAGTGGTCACAGATTGAATTAAATAGGAACTTGGGCAACCAGTTTATAAACTATCGATGTAATATTCTAATTGTATAAATATTAATTAAGTAGACTATCAGGTATACATATTCCCTTCGGCATAAGTTTTCTATTAACCCATAAATTATTATCATACTATTTATTATTCCTACTTTTTTGATAGTTTGTAATTTGCAGTGATTCCCTACCCAAAGACACTTTTAGCTCACTCACGTATTGTTGTCAATTTCCATTTGTTGGTGAGATATGTTCTGGTTATGTGTATGTATAAAGGACCGTTTGAAGCATAGTGACAAATCTTGAACTGGTGATAACTGGTCTTCACTCATCCTCTTCGGTTAGTCAAGTTAGGATTGGACCGTCCTTCAAGTATAAAGTAGCACATCTTGCGTCCTTGTTACGAACTGGTTACTCAAAAATCCTCTTAAGTACTGGTCAGTGTAAGAGCACAACCAGAACTGAAAACAGATCATTCTTTTGGCATGTCTGCAGTTTGTTTGGATTGACGTGATAAAAACCAGTCTATCACAGAAGTTTTAGAGCGAATGAATCATGGTTAACAGTTCATTAGAGAATACGCTTTCAACCTTATTTTGGACTCGTCTGCTGGATATACGTAAATCTCAAAGTTGAAATTGACAATGAGATTCGAAACCAGTAGTTTTTTCTCAAAACTCTAATACATTATCCACTGGTTATCGAATTCAAATAACCGACAACCTGTCAAAGATATCATGGAAGTTAAAGGTTTAAAAAAATCTAAAATTAAGATAATGCCTACCTAAGTCTTATATTTCCTAGTTTTTAAGTAAATCTGCCTAACAGTAAATCAGCTTAATGTTTCTTAATATCGTTATGTTTAACTGTGACTTCATTCTATCTACACTTTGTTTTTGCGTAAACATTTTATTCAGTGTAAAAATTTGAATTCTGGTCAGTTGACAGATTCAGATATAGATAAAATACGTCAACTACCAAAAACTCATTTATTACGCGTTAAGCATGTGCATCCAATTGATAATCGTCCATTAATTATTCGCCCTGTCCCAGGATTACCATTTAAACAAAACAATCATCAATTAGGCTGGTATCATATAGAAATTGATCATAATGACAAAAATGTTATCTTGTATTTGGCTGGTAAACAACACATTGAACGTTATGGATTATTTAACTTATCTACGGATGATACAATGGAAATATGTCCTTGGGATCGATTGACCATTGAAGATTTTGGCATAGAAAATGAAGTGATTACTGGTGTTTATATGAAACATAGCAAACCAGTGAGTTTTTGAAAATAAATTAACAGTGTTTATCATTGATATAGTTTTATCTAAAAAATTAGTATTTCTTATTGTACCTGAGCTTCTATATTCATGTTTGAGATTCATGTGAAACCGGATATTGAAAAAAAATTGGCTCCATTACCTAAGGATGTATTTAGATTTTTTTACAAACCACAATCTGTGAGGTATCTACAGCAATGAACGCATCTGTAATTCTAGAATGAGAAAGATCGCTTACACTAATAACATGAAGAATGGCTACAAGATACGACAGAGTAAATGACATCTAATGGCTGTCTATTGTTAATGGCAGTTCATGGAAAACTAAACAGGAAACTAGGAGCCAAAGAAAATGGGAACCGTTTGGCTTAAGCAGAGATCCAAGGAATATAAAAAAACTGAGGATAGCAGATACAAGGGCTGAATAAGAGCAATTTCGATGATTAATACAGTAAATGCTATTAGTTAATATTAATATTTTAGGATATCATCATACTCCTAGAAATTATTACGAGTATGATTGTCTACTGAATAATTAGAGGTAGTATGAAGCAATACACATAACGAAATGAATGGAAAGGTAATACGGATCGAGAACGCAAATGAATATATGCAGCAATTTACTTAAAGTTAATTTTAGGCGAAATGTTCGCCAATTTGTTAGTTATATATTCGCGGATTAAGAGTACACAAAAGTGTAACTAAATATCTAGTTTTAGTGAGAGTTCATAATAGATTGTTGTCAACTGCATGACAAGCGAAAACCAGGTAACACTGAATATCTGTTAAACTCAATATCTCTGAGTGATTAAAAATGAAATATAATTAATCATATGCCAACTCACTGGTTTGGTAGTAAAGCGTCTTCAGAAATACTAGAAAGTTCTGGATTCGATCTCTGGTTGATTGTCAGTAGACTAAAGTAAAACCACACACAATGATGAAATAGCCTCCTGGTATATCTTGCTTCTCAACATTTAGCCAGTTCAAATCAGTCTATGGCCAAAATCAACCTCTTCTCTAAACTCTTCAACAAGCACCAATTTACATTTATGATGATGTGTTCAACATAAAATAGTTTTTATTCCTAACTATCGTCAAAACTATCTAAGACCTGAGAGTATAGGACAACTATGTTATCGGCGTTTCGATGCTATTATTCATGCGTTCTTCTTCAGTAGTTCAGGAATTCCATGAGATTGATTTAGGTTGAAAAGGATTTACTAAAGTGATATTCCTTTGTTTGATTTACTTTGTCCGTATTTAATATTGAATATGATCAATACAAGTATACAATTTTGATATTAGCCAAGAATGAAATTTACATTTTACGTTTTGATCGATTTCTGGACTCATTAGGTAGAATAATTTACGAAACACTAAATCTTATCAACATTGAAGCATGAATTTCTTTACAAAAGAATAGTAATAGTTGTATTAGTTTATCATTTTTGTCGATTAATATCCGTTGCCTTATATATATCCTGAGTGTATTGACTTGATACAAAGTTACGTTACGAGTTTCAGTATATGCGGTATGTGGGTAACATTGCATACCTTCAGTGACTGTTTCAACTCACGGGCTTAATAGATAACGAGTCGGGCATTGGGAGTAAAAGGCATCGGATTTGAGTTCCATTGCGAATATTAGCACTGGGATACAGTTACATTGATTTGATGAGTCCCAGGTAAGATTAAATGGGACTCCTGAGTTCGACACATAATAAATAGACTAGAAATGATAAGAACTTTTAAAACATCAATTTAAGACTCGACTGATTTCATTTTATTTGTTTTTTCTAAGTATACTATATTTTTCTCCAAAAGTATGTTTAAAAAATGCTTTGATTTAAGATTATGGGTATGAAAAATTTTCAAGATTTTCTGAATCTTATTGGTACTAAACATGATAATTTTATCAGTAGTGATGTGGATAGATGAAGCATAAAACTGATAGCAAAGTAGATTATAATGCTATATATTTTATAGAAAGACATGGCTTAAGCACGTACAAAAAGGATAGTTCACTATGAACAGAAAGTTTATAGATTTGTAATATTTTATGACCGAATACATGGTAGTGAAAACACTATCGAGTCTAATTGTTTACATTCTATCATTTATCTGAACTGAACTTGATTATTCATGAACGTTTAGAGTACAATTATAAAATTGTTTATTTCTCATTGAGATTTAAAACAAGTAAGGAAATTCGTTAACATTTCTCCCTGCAATCTGTGAGTGAATACTAATGACGATATCCAGTCAATTAGACAAATCACCATATAATTTCTTTGCTTTTCAACGATAATTTATTTAATATTAGTGTATAAAGCAGGTAATTTTTAAATTTATTACTTTATAAACTGTGTTTAATTCTTTTCTTTTTTTTATCCAACTTATTTCATTTATTTTACAATGATTACTATTTAATTAGTCAATGGAAAAATGGAGTAAAGAGTTTTATATACTAACAAGTAAACATGTGATTCAACTACCTAAATTTATTCAATTATGTGAAACAATTAAAAAGTCAAGTGAATGTATCAACACCAATTTAATTTCATGCAAATGGAATAGTGAAATGAATAAATGTGAAGTAAAAACTACATCATCATTAAATTATGATGATGTATTAACAAATAATTTACAAAAAAAAGAAAGTTATAAAAATCAACATGAAATTTTGCTCAATAATATTTTATCGAAATTTTCTACATCAAATCCAAATTTTTGTTTGTTCGATAAAAACAAACTTGAAAAAAGTATCCATGATAAATTGCTTGCCTATTGGTGGAAAAGTCTTCAAGGTCATTTGCAGCAACAACAACAACACACTTCGACAAATCAACAAAATGAATTAATTCAAAACAACCACTTACCAATTCCTTGTACAATGTCAACATGGTCACCGCTAATAAATCAATATCAGAATCTTACTTGTCACTGTCTACCATGTACTGATTGTGCGAATGATGAATTGTATAGAATGGAGTTCATTAATTGTCAAAGTAAGATCCTAGATACATTATTTTATTTTCGCAGTGACAGATTTTCATATTTTTTTGTCAACAACTATTAAATATCTTGACATAATGAAAATATTCCGAAGTGTCAATAACAGTAAAACATCAAGGATAAAAGAGCATCAGAAATTTACAATAATAAACAGATTTCAACTTTATGCTAAGATAATTCAAAAAATAAATTGCAAATAAGAGAAAAAATATTGAAATCTAATAGAATTAGTTTCGAATTCTAAATGATTAAACGGCAATGAATAGTTCCTGATAAAATTATAAACCTGATACGCTTGTGCACTGAGCTAATCATTTACGATTCTAACTTTAACACGATGAACGAGACTGATTCTATCCTTTTATTCTTGACCGATTAGCTGAAGTAAGAATTTCAAGCTATTTCAAAAGATATTCCAGAAGTATTAAACAACATTCCAGTTCCTTCATGTTAAATACGATCATTAAATGTCTAACAATTATCATGCGATTGTCATTGAACATAAAAACGATTAAATAATTATTTAAAGTTAAGCGAGCTAAAAATCCTTTTATTTAATGAACAGGTTTCATGATTGATTTGCTTTTATATGTGTTGTATTAGATGATATGAAATCTTTAATAAACGGAAAACAAATTACGTTTGTGAAAACTGTTAATGTTTCCGGAGGGTGTCATCAATGATACAGATATGTACAGATATGTAGATCATATCTGATGTATAGTTTTACTGTCATTTCTATGAACAACACATATAAACGAACAATATTGTTTTCGATTAGATCGTCATCAGGTCACATTGAAGATAAATCTAGATCTTTTCGGGTGATCTATCGTATACCTTCATCATTTCCCAACGGAGTTCGATCCTGTCTCCTACATATTGCAGAAGCCATGGGAATACGTACATTCAACCCTAATTTATGTGTTCAGAAGAAATTCGTGATACCCCTATCTCTTCCGTGGCCGGATATGACGTAACTAACGATTGACATTATATTTTTTATTTTATTTTTATTTTTACACATTTACTTATTACGTAATGTTTTTGATGTTTTTTGATGATTATCTGAATTCTATTCATCCACCTTTGACCTACTTTAGTTATCATATTTTATAAATTTTCCTACTACTATCTGTTCACCTATCTTCCTACTATCCACTTGTACTTTTGCCTTCTTCATTTCATTGTGATTATCACTCAAATTGCCTTGATTGGTTTTAACATTTTCATATAAATATCCATGTATATCAGAGTAAAGCCTGATGACGATCTAATCGAAAACAATATTGTTCGCATATATGTGTTGTTCTAATTTTCACAATGGGAATCTTTAATATTTCTATGAACAACGAAAACTTGTGCATTTTAGTTGATTATTTAATTGATCTTGTAATCTTTTTCCTTATGTCTTCTCTCAGTTCAGCCAACATGGTCACTCTGGTCATCATGGTCTTCTTGTTCATCAGACTGTGGTCATGGAATACGCACGCGTATGCGACGATGTGATAGTCCACAGCCTGTAGAAATGAAGATCAATAACCAAATCACTAAAAAAATAATTGGATGTAAACATAGTTATGATATTCCAGTCGATGAAAATACTGATGAGCCTGAAGTTGAACTACAGGTTGAGCAATGTCAAAATACTAATGAAGTTTGTAATTATGGTGAGTAGTATTTTAGGTAGATAATCATCTTGTTTTGTGTTGAACAGTTTTATGGTTTATTTGAAAGTTCTAAGTTTTGGCAGCAACCATTATGTTACTGACTACAAGGTCAGATTCTAACCAGGAGCTACTCAATGAATATTGAACTTCGGACAGTGGAATAGCTTCTAGTTACACTACAGAAGATCTTGAAGGTCTACAGATCTTTCGAAATAGTTTTTAACTCAATAACACTTTATAATTTTGACCGACTCTATCATAATAAGTGATAACCACTTCATTTTCTGGAAGTTACAGAAATTTATCACGAAGCATTAACTAGCTAAGCATATCTCTCCTTACGTTCCCTATCTACAAGGCTTGCAGGGATAATCGCTCCCAATCCATGGTATAACTATCTTATATGGTCTTACGATGTTATTTGGATCTCAGAGTTTATGGTTCATTGCTCTATCCACTATGGTACGGAACTGTCGATTATCGTATCGCAGTTTATTCTCAAAATAATATTATAACAAATGAATATACAACTTTCCTGATTACATTGTTCTAGAAAAATAATTGAATTTATATCTGGAGATAATATTTTACAGAAGAATACAATAAACATGATGATGAGCGAAAACTGAGAATCTATTCCATTTCCTAATTATATTCCTCAAAAGTAAATACTATAACCACCATATCAATTGAACCTTAGAAGTTTAATTTCATTGTGAACCTCTAGGGTTTGACCTGTTCAGTGAGATTCGATAAACAAGCTGACATATCTTTAAACTGAACATATTTTGGTGTCTTTTTTAGAGCTTAATGTTTAAGATTAGTGGACAATATATGCTTCACTTTAGCTCAAGTAAACTAGTAAATAAAATTTTTGTTAATTAGAATTACGTTAAATATCTTATTTGTTTAATCATATTATTAGTTTCCTAATGATTTATAAAAGCCGAAGACAAGAGAATAACTAATGGTATTAGTTTTAATGTTGTTAAATTATCTGAATTAGATGGTCCACCATATCAAGACGGTATTGATCCGCAACTGCATTAGTAAACGATCGATTTGTATCACATAGTGAGAGTAATCTTAAAACTCATTAGGAATTACGAGTCATTGAGAGGCACTAATGTTGTAGTTTGAGACTCTCTAAGTGAGTGAACCGAACGAGAACGAATCCGGAAACTTCAAGCATCGCTACCGGGACATATTTAAAGGGCTAAGTTATAGTCGAAAACACTTAAATTACCGACTTCTATATGCTTGTGATACAGTACCATCTTCGTGTTGTTAAATGCATGAGATAGTATTTTGCTCTTGAAATATGAGATATTCAACCTCAAAAGTATGGCTTTGTAGTGCCTCCACGTATATTCCAGTTCGCTTATATTTAATTTGGTCAAGCCCTTCCGATTAATTTATTTAACCAAGCCGTTTGTATTGCAACAATTTATATGTCCCATTCGTTCTTATTATTGTCTGGTTTGTATGAGCTCACATGACGTGTCCCACTTGTCATTTGACCTTGTCAACTATTTGTCGCTTTTATTCATGTGTGCCTATTTCGCTTGTCACATGTCTGTCTTATATTTATCTGACTATTTATTGTTAGTCACGCTCTATCTCTTGGAGTTGGCTCATTAGCCTTCTGCAACGCGCTTCTCCTGTTCGTTCGCTCCCATCGCCCATCCGTTCGCATTGTAATCCTGGGAGTTGGCTCAACAGCCTTCTCCAATTCACGTCGCTTCATCTCTTTTATTCACTGCTTCTTCGATTCGTTTTGTCGTGTGTCAAAAATAAACGTATTCAACACTTTGTGTTCACCTTCTGATTTATAAACCGTCAGACGCTATTTAGTAACGATTGACTGGGCGAGCTAATCGCGAAGATTAATAACACGCAGTAAATCAACACACTACAGCTTATTAGAAAACAAGCAAATAGCTCAAGGTGAAATCGACAGTGATACAGTTAAAACTTCAAGTTCTGTTTACTATTCCAACTGATAAGTTTATACTAAGTATAGCTGGTATTAAGTTTCAAAATAATATGAACACTTAACTACTTCATTTTCAATAATATCAATTAAAAAATAGCAATAATTCTTGATGATCGATAATTTAGATTTCTTTCAAAAATAATGATAATGAGTGTCGTTATTTTTTCTTCTTTTACCAAATTAACCTTTATTCCAACAATAATAACAACAAAAAAAATCATTCAGTAGAAGTCTCTTCACCAGTTCTCTCGGAAAAACAAACATATCATTTAGGTGAAACTTATCTAAAATGGAATCATTGGACAGAATGTTCTACTAAATGTGGAATTGGTATCAAAACACGTCATTTAATTTGTTCAACAGTTATGAATAAATGGGATGAAAGTGAACATTCAAAATGTTCTATTGTAAATTCCGAAACAATAGATACAAGTATATGTGAGAATTTCACATGTCAGCGTAAGTGATTTCGTTCTCAATTCAAATGAATCATTAAAAATTTTTTGATATTATTTTTAAATGCCCTATTAAATTTTTAAGGATTTGAACTTGAATCTTGTTGTACCTTTGTCTCATTTACCCCTAGACCAATCAAAAATGTAGTTTTTATCGCCCAATGGAGAGCCTGCTTTCAGATGACTAAGAACCGTTAACTTGAAAGAGCAACATTTCATAAATCTCATTACCGTAGTTAGTTGTTCCACATATTTATGTCGAGCAAAAACGAAACAGTGAATATATTTCTAGCGGTGTTTGTTAGCAATCAATTTTCAACTGAGGAAGAGTTAGCCACATAAGTGATAATTTACAGGAATCAAGCTTTCTGATTTCCACCATGATAAAAATTAAACTCTTCGATTCAACCTTATGAACAAGTGGAACTCAGTAAACAGATTCAATAACAGTACTGTCTTTATTCGTAGACCATATGATAGTTAATTAGTATTTCAACACAGAAGATTTACCTTATCATGTTGGCAGATGTAGGCTACCTGGTTAGGGTCCGCGAGACGAAAGTCACCGATGGTTAGAGACCTTGAATGATATGGCTCAAAATCGTTTGCAGTGGGGCAGGTGCATCCACTCTTTGTGTTCTCTCAAATCCTAATCTTCTGGATTCCTCATCACCTCTATCTTTCTCTTTCTAAATTTACCAAACTGAATCATACTTTTTGAATAACATCTTCGAACCCTAGTCTTTCCAATTACTTCTGATGCTTTTACTATCTCTACTATTATGGTATTTGAGTTGATAAGGGCGTCTCTGTGCTAATGTGGCGTTGCAACCTGAAGTGATGTACTTACGTACGAAGTTCTACGTTGTAATTGAGTGAGTGAGTAAGTGAGATCATTGTTAATGTTTTCAAACAGAAAGCAATTAAGAGCTTGAAATATATTTTACTTAAAGGCTCTTAATTTTGATTGCACTAAAATGTGATAGTAAAACCTTTGTAGAGTAAATTTAGTGAAATTTAACAATGTCGACATCAGAATAAACTATTTTCCTTGAAAATATAATAGTTTTATCAAAACCATGCATTTAAAAATGTCACTGACATAGTTGAATACAGGCGAAAATTCTTGAAAAATATCTATTTGAATTGCTAATAATACTTGATGTATATAACTCATTTTTACTGTAGTTTAGTGAGTTCAAACAACTATTTATTTATATACTACTGATTTCCTATGTTGGTTATTTTCATCTAGTTTATTGTATGTTCAGTATGTTCTTGTAGAATATCCATTGAAAAATCTATCGAAATTTTTTTCCATTAAGTCATAGTTCTTTTTTTATTTTAATATTACATATGATTAAATCAATAACTTGTAAATACTAAATACATCATTATTATGTTCATAAGTAAAAATTTTATCATAAATTCATAATGGACACTTATTTACAATATTATACTTATTACTCCTATACAACTGCACATCAAGTTTCCATTGAGCTTAGTTATTTTTTTTTCAAACAATTAACCATAAGATTTGAACAAATTCACTGATTAGATAGTTTACATGAGAAAACAATTACTAACCACTCAAATAAGCCAAATTTTAAAAGGTATAAAAATTCAATCCAAGCCCAGATTATCAGAATGCAGTTCTCCGCCATACTGTCTTGCCTGACGGCCAAAAATAGGACAGCACAAATAGATAGTTCAATTTTATAACTCATGATTTGGTATAAATTAATTACTTGACCACATAACACGAGAAATAAGAAAATACAATTCATATATGGCTACTTTTTTAAGTGAAGAGGATTGGAATAATGGATCCGCAATAAATTAACAATAACTAAAGGAATGTAATACATAGAACAATAGTTTATGCACCACAAAACACTTTATTACTAGAGGAATACAACAATACAGTAATTCAATCATTCGATAAATATACAAATATACAGTTTTATTTAATATCTGCCTTGTTATAGTAGTCTGACACTGCATATTTAAACGTCTTAAGTATAGATGATGTCATGAGTAGCTAATGATTTTTAATAGATTAAAATCGTTTCTGATGTAGTTTCTTTTTTTAATTTTAATCATGTAGAAGAAATCGTTCATTCAGAATGGACACCTTGGTTAAAAGCATTGCCTAATAATCCGCATATATTAAAATATACTACAATACCTGGTCGTTCAAATTCACAAGTATATTATGAACAACGTCTTCGTTATTCATGTAATGTACCATTTGAAACAGCTGATGATTTACAAATTGTTAGAACACAAATTGTTGAAAGAAAGTGTTCCAGTACTGATCATAAGTGTTCTGATGTATCAAGTAAGTTTAGTGCTTTTACATCACATAATTCAATGAAGACTATCATACTACTCGTTCATTGTTATGTTTACATTTAATCTGCATATGACACTGTTGGATTAGAAATGAAACATGTATTTAAGTAGTACATAATCAACAGATGACCGAACAAACACAGAAGGCAGTTTTGTCCTAGTAAGGAACTTCTCAATAGTATTGTTATTGTGTGTGATATTCCGGATCTGAATGTGATACACGATAAACCCCCTAATATTGACTGCTTGAGCGAGAAGGTGAGAGTGGAGTAGAAAGTCGATTGGCTACCGTATCATAAACGTAAATACTCAACTTCTTGAAATCTCTCTGCTTGTCAATTATTTTGAACAACTTTATGGTATCCATGTTGTATGAATTATTCAATGAATATCTATTGGTCGCACCTGGGAACACTTTATTTCGGTTCAAATGCTGCTTTCGATGAATATATTTATAAAACTTTGTTGATGCCTTTCAGTCCTTCATGTGTATTCGTTTTCACAAGTACGTATAAATTCATCTATAGATAACCTTAGAAAGCTAGTGGTTTAAGTAATATCTAGAATCATATACTGAAATTATTTCAGCTGCAAGGAAACTTCGTTTTAGCGCTTTTTCACTTATTTAGTCAATTCCATTTACAATCAATCCCCTATTGACACGTTTGTACATAATAAATAAAAATCACATGATATCATTTATCTGATATATTCACTTGACTGATTTCTTCAAAGAAGCGAAATGTGACTTTTAGGGTATGATTTGTTACTTTTATGTGAATCTATTCCAGTAATTTTGCTAACCTTCAAGCCAAATAATGATGTGGTGAATTTATTGGATGAACTTGATAACTTTGGTACAGATTTTTATTGTAAGAGCAATAAAAGTGAATTTGACAGAAATTCCCTTTTCATGTATTTCGTGATAAGTTACCTTGAAAATGTTTGCCAGATTAATTTACTTCCTGAACATTTTTCTCTTTAGAATAATCAGTAAATGTTGTACACATTTTTTTGTATAAGTCAGTTTTTGTTTCTTCATCATAAACTAATATCTACTCTCTGAGGATTAGTTAAAATAAGCACAATGTTTAACAAATTACTATAAACATGTAAAGTTAGGGGTTATTTCAGTGGTCAGCTTGTTTTTCTTAAACAGCTTAGCTATAGATCGCCAGTAAGTGAAATGATTCAAGTATTTGGTTGATCTCTCAAACTTGTCAACTATTAGGGATGCAGTAGAAGTTAGATGATGAAAGCTTTTTGAGTTAACAACCCAATACTCAATAAATCAATCTATAACTTATCCTTAGAACTCGCTTGCAACTAAAGCTTAATTAGACTGAATTCCAAGTTTTGCTGATCAGTTAGTAGAAACCATAATTATTTCATAATTATCTCCTACAGATAATTTTTATTCGTGTTATTTTACAGATATAATAAATAGTCAAACTGAGGAAGAAAATAGAATTCTTTCAGAATCACTTGAAAGATCTTCAAATGTAATCTGGTCACCATGGAGTGAATGGTCTGAATGTAATCAAAATTGCATTCCATTGGAAAGTATTTTATCAACTGACCAATTAGATAAACAACAAACAAAATTTTCCAGTACAATTCTTTATAACTCAGATCAATATCAAATTCGTACACGTAAATGTCTATCCAATCTATGTTCACAGAATAATGGTTTAGATGCTATCACTGATTTACGCAGATGTCCTTCTAAACCAGCGTGTAAAAGTGGTTGGTCATGTTGGTCTGATTGGTCAAATTGTTTTCCAATGAAATATGATCATGGCAATAAAAAGTCTCAATGTAAATGGCGTAATGATGATCGGAAAGCAACACGTACACGAACTTGTATACTAACACCATATGATCAAAATCCAGAAAAACAGAAAATAATTTGTAAAGGATATGAACAAATGAAAAAACAATGTATTTGGTTTGATGGTGATCAGAAAGACTGTCTTAAGTGTAAGTAAAAAGAATAACTTATTTTTAACTGAATAAAATTATTTATTCTTGTGTGAGGAGTTAAAACGAAATAGTGACTAGTACATATCACAGGGTGATATAGAGGTTACAATAATAATCAACAAAATAATTCAGCAGTTTGCGCTGAATTTAGTGCTGGTTAAATAAGGATCATAAATTTTAGTTTTATGACTTCAGGGATAACACTTCTTGATTACTTGACAGTTTCTTTTCTTGTATAGTCGGATAATCTTTTTGAATGTTTCTGTTCTAACTATAATTGTATAAGCGTATTAGTAAACGCTCGACCTAACTATATAAATATGCATCGTCTATGAAGTTTTATGCTTCTCTTTTTCTCCTGTACAAGACTTCATATTTTCTAGGTGCTTGTAGAATACACTTTCTACTCCATATCAAGACGTTTTGATACCGTTAACAGAGCCTTGGATTGGAGTAGCCTACCATGTCAATGGATCATTTGTCTTAAGCTCTCGTTTACAGACTGAGGTGAACTCGTTATAGTTCAAGTATATCAATTGTCAAGCATAACAGGAGTATTAGTAGCATTTAAACTAGTAATGGGAATTCGTTTGAATGTTTCTCACATATTATACACGTTTTGCTGGTCAGCAACAAATGATGTAAACCCACTACATTTATCTTATGGTAGTGCTTCAACTTCGAAGTAAACCCTGAACATTTCTATGAAATGTTAATGAAAGGTAACATCTGAAAATACTTTAATTCCTGCTTCGACAATAATTAATCTCACTCATTATCCAAAGCGTTACCACCCAGGATTTTTTCCAACTAAAGGCTTAAACAGATTGAATATAGTTTCTGTACTGCCCAACTTTAACTGTCTTTTTAACCTATACTCTTCAAAGGATATTAATTTGATCATTGTATAAACTTTTCTGCACAGCATAATCGACCTTGTTTTAATTTTCAGTTAATTTAACCAGCATATACTCCGATATTCCAATTGATGCAAACACAAATTACCATAAAACTTCAGTATGGAGTAGTTGGTCCACTTGGTCATCATGTGAAGTGCTACAGACACAAACTAGTGGAAATATACTGCGATTCTCAGAGAATTCACTGGATCCAACAAGTCCACATTTACTTGCTATTCGAACAAGAGAATGTCAGTTAATTAATATTGAAAATAGTGAATTGTATTCAGTATATAATCACAGATCAGTTTGTTCTGGCTCGTGGAATCAAATGAAAACTTGTCCAAATGTAGCGATGAATATTGCAGGGGGTACGTTTTGAGTCTAACATATGACCAGAGCATTCATTATCCTGGTTGTTTGCATCTATAGCCCTTGCAAGACTGATTGTTGGTAGACCGAAAAACACGTTCTGCTAAACACTTATAATTTATGCAGATGAAGTTTCATCGCTTTTCAATGATACTGGAGATTTTCACAGATGTGACAGTGTTCAGTCTAACAAGCGATAGTAAAATCACATTTTAGGGTATGTAAAGTCCTGAAGAGAAGAACTTCGAATTATTGCTACTTTGTCCGGCAAATGCACACAGTAAAGTTGTAAAACTTTATTGCCAAAAGTTTAGGGTACCTCAACATTGTCTCCTTCAAAATGCTCTCCAGTTGTGCCAATGCGACTGTTCAATCTCTATTTTTACTGTTCAGAAAACCCCAGGTAGTCCTCAGAAATAAGCTTTTTAACGTTTTGCTAGGATTGTTTGAAGGATAATTTTTCTTAGCTCAGATCATTAGCAACCCTCCGAGTAGCATAGAAGACCTTCACATTTAATGTATTCGTCAACATGAGATATCAATGGTCATCATGGACTGCTCTCTCTCTGAAACACCTGATCCAATGAAGAAAGCTGTTATGTCCATTACTTAATGTCTATAAATATCCCTCCCCGCTTCATAAATTTCCTGGAAATTTCTTTGGAATATCATAAGTATTTAATTTTCAGTAGTTGTTCCGTTTGTTCATCAGACTCCATCGTCATAATGTCTTTGTTGGATCTGTATACGATAATCAGTTTTTAAAACATAAGTTGGTTTAAATAATAAGGGTTTATGAGACAGATATCTTCAGTCAACTGGTTAAGGTTAAACGTACATGCTTCACAGTACTTACTTACACCTGTTACATCCAATGTTGTATAGGCCGCCGACCATCTTGCTCCAACCAACTCTGTCCTGGACTTCCTTTTTCAGTTCTTTCCAATTTTTATTTATTTTTCTCAAATCGTTCTCCATTTCTTGGCGTAATGTGTTCATTGGCCTTTCTCTTTTCCTTTAACCTTGAGGGTTCCAAGTGAGGGCTTGTCATGTGACGCAGTTAGGTGCTTTTCGTAATGTGTGTCCTATCCACTTCCACCACTTCTTCCTGATTTCCTCCTCCACTGGAATCTGGTTTGTTCTCTCCCACAGTACGTTGTTGCTGATGGTGTCTGGCCAACGAATTCGAAGTATTTTGCGTAGACAACTGTTAATAAATACTTTTACCTTCTGGACGATGACTTCGGTAGGTTTCCAAGTTTCTGCCCCATACAGTGGAACTGTCTTGACATTTGTGTTGAAAATCCTGATTTTTGTGTTGATTGATATTTGGATGGAGTTCCAGAAATTTTTCGATTATAGAAATGCAGCTCTTGCTTTGTAAATCCGCGCCCTCACATCTACATCAGACCAACCTCGCGCATCAATGATCCTGCCCATATATATAAAGGTGTTGAGGTCGTTCAAGGCATCTCCACCAAGAGTGATTTGGTTGGTGCATGTTGTGTTGCATCGGAGAATTTTGCTTTTTCCTTTATGTATGTTGAGACCTACTGCTGCAGAGGCTGATACTACACTGGTCGTCTTCTCTTGCATTTGTTGTTGCGTGTGCGATAGAAGAGCCAAGTCATCTGCGAAGTCCAGACCGTCCAGCTGCATCCTGACTGTCCGCTGGAAACCGTGCTTCCTTACAGATGTCGACGTCTTCATAATCCAGTCGATCACGAGGAGAAAGAGAAAGGGTGAGAGTACGAAAAATTGCCTGACACTGGTCTTCACCTCGAACGAGTCTTTGAGTTGTCCTCCATGCACGATTTCGCGGTTGACTGTCTACTAAAGCAAGCTGTGATGCCGAAGAAACCTCCACTGTGTTATCCTGTCCACGCTATCGAATGCTTTCTCGCAATCAATGAAGTCGATATATAATGGTGAGGACTTCCATTCAAATGACTGTTCCACAATGGTCCGCAGTGTTGCGCGCAGTTTGGTCGGTACACAACCGATCTTTACGGAATGCCACCTTCTGATCTCGAAGTGGAGTGTCTACTGGATAGTTATTTAGTTTAACAACACAATTTTAAGGACCTTTCCTAGTATTGAGAGTATAGTGATGCCTTCGCGGTTCTCACACCTGCTGAAGTTTGCTTTATTTAGTATTTAGATGAGGTGTCCTTTCCAGTCTGTTCGTACTTGTTCTTCCTGCTAAATTTTACTGAAGAAAGTGTGGGACATCTTTGTAGTCACTATTATGTCAGCTTTCAAGTGCCTCTTCGGGAATGTTGTCTGGTCGTACTGCTTTTCCTCTGTTGATTTGTGTGATGTCCATGCTGATCTCTTCAATTGTTGGTGGGTCAGCATCAGTTGGACGATTCGTTGGTGGATGATTGGTGTTTTCACTGGGGCCGGTTGATTCAAGAGTTTTTCAAAGTGCTCTGTCCATCTGTTTCACTGTTCTTCAGTGTCTGTGATTGGTTTTTCTTCATTGCTTTTCACTGGTCGTTCTGGTTTACGATTGTTTCCAGCGAGCTTCTTTGTTGTATCGTACAATTATCTCAAATTTCCGTAGCTTGCAGCCTTTTGCGCCGTCATTGCTAGGTCTTCCACATACTTTCGCTTGTCGGCTCTGATGCTCTTCTTCACTTGTCTGTTTGCTTCTGTGTATTCAGCTTCTGCCTCATCTTTCTCTGCTCTTGTTCGGCTGGCATTTATTGCACCATTAGTCCTATAGGGGTTCCAGGCGGAGTTATTCAAAGTTATAATAAAAGTAAATAATTAAAAGTAGCAGTTATGATTATAAAGAAACTAGGACTTCTATTGATGGGTAGTTGAGTAATGATGAACTACTAAGGAGACAATGACCGAAGTTGTAGGAGATTTACGTCCAGTTTAAATATTTGCATGTTTATTTAGATGTTTAATGAACTGATCATGCAAATCTGATTTGGCATGACAAACTTTTAGGTACAATCTGGAGTGTGATCTCTTTATTGAGCCATTTTTTCTGTTTAGGAACTCGAATAGTACCATACCGCTTACATAAATTATAAAAGTCTATAGTCAAGAGGTTAGCGAGATAGTTTATTACTTTGTGACTTAGGGTCATTTCTATTCATAATGAACAATTCAATAAATAATTGCAGAAACGATTAAACATAACCAATTGTTTTAAAATCTTACATTGTTTTTTGTTAACATTTGGACGTCGAAAATCTTTAAAAATCAAACGTGGAAATGGTTTGATGGTGATATAACCTAACCGAGTAATTTCTCTAGAAATTTTTTGTGTACTTCTTAAAAAACTAATTACTACTGAATATCATATCCAACTGAATTAATACATTCGAGTTCGAAATAAAGTCGGTAAATGTTTTGAATTTTTTGGAACAAAGAACTAATATGTGGAAGTGATGACTATGGTTCCATTTTAGTCTGATTCATCCATTATTAAAGCAAACATGTTACTGATAATGATACGGAAATTACAGAACTCGTCACATTGTGTAGCTTAGATGGGATTCCATAATGAGAAGCAACCGATTAAAGATTAACAAATTAAAACAAAATAAACCTGCTACTTGTTAATACTAAGTAACATAATTCAATTACATTAATTTTTGGAGTGAATATTTATGTTTTGTAGCATTCTGATTGACTTAACCTGATCTTTCATTGTTCATTTTAGTGTTTGGTCCTATGAACAGAAAAAGGATGAGAAATAGATTCACAAATCTTCATATAATCTTAATTGGTCTACTAAGTTTTGTTGCCGGGATATTAGTGGCTGGTGTGGGAATAATAATTTACCATAGAGGATGTCATAAACGATATTTGAATAGAAATATTAGTGGTAACAGCAAAAATAATAGGATTAATAGGTTAAAAAATGAATCACTTCCTGAAGGCGATATCAATAATCTACATCCTAATCAGTTGAATTTGTCACCTCCACCCCAGCCTATTCTAACTTTGCCAATACCAAACATTGTAACATCATCTATAAATGATGATCCGCTAAACTATGGGCACCGAAAAGCCCATAGTATTGTTTACGATTCGGTAGCTTCACAAGATGATGTTACTTACTTGGAGCCAAATCGTAATTACCAACAGAAATCTAAAACTGATCAGTTGAATGTATATAGTCGGTTAAATTATAAACCTGATTCTTGTTCTCCAGACGAAGCGTTTCATAGAAGAGTAGCAACAACATCAGAGATAACTACAGTAGATGGAATGTTGAAAAATGATGGATTTCGCAGTTATCCTCGTACAGGCAGAGTTATCACATTGTCCAATCCATTGGATTTTTATGAAGAGAATATTTCTAACTTACCTTTCCAATATTATCATCATACACTTGGTTATCAACCTCATCATCACCAACATCATAATTCCGATCTGCCTACACAATTTTATAGTACAGACATTGAGCATTTACTACGACCAACAGACAGTTACTATGACCGCAGCAAACGTCCAGACGCTACTGTATCTATGTCATTTTCGAGTTATAAGCCGGATGGGCGTTTCAACCAGATAAACGCCGACAATATACAACAATATTCACAATCTCCAGCATTCATCCCTCAAAATCGTCGACAATATCGAAGGAAATCACAGATTCATAATCAAACTATGAGTTCATTATCAACACACTTGGAACCATGGTATGCCTCGGCTGCTATCGGCTTACCGAATAGTAGTAGTAATAGTAAAAGTAACGGTCGAATCATGTCAGATTATGGTACATCACCAATCGACATATCAAATACGCAACAATATCGTCATGAGTACGTCAGCAACCGTGATGAAAACGATTATAACCACCATGAAGAAAGCATTAGATTTCCACCTAAAATGCCAATCTTATCTGAGAGACATAAATTATATGACGTCAACTCACAGTCTAGATTAATACCATCATTGTCAGTATGCTCACATCATTCTTATAGTTCTAACTTTTTAGATGCGGATAACCGATCGTCTGTATGGAGTGGAGGTGAATCAGTTCCTTTTGAAAGACCATCTAATCCACATTTAAGAGAATCGATTGGAGCCTTTGAACACCAGTCACCTTCTCCACCATTACCTCCTTCTCTACCTCACATTGCATTGGGAGCGACCCCTTGCCCTGAACCAATAACAACTAGTTGTACGACACCATGAACTTTGAACCGTAGTGATATTTATTTTTTTAATAACTACTTTTAGGTTAACAAACAAAGCATTGAGCTTTTGTTTTATTTTGTTCTCAAATGTTCTCTCCCCTTATTCTTCTTTCTCCTTGTATACATGTAAGTCTGACTAGCACTAAACATAAAATTGTGTACTTACTTCATGAGTTGTTATTTATGTTTGTGAAGAGCTTTGAACGTCGAGTTGCGTACAGATCTAAATTTTTATGCATAATCTATATTCACTTGTGATAAACACAAAGTTTAGTCCGTAAAATTACAATATAAAACTCATGTTTTCTAGATAAATGTATAAAATGTATCACTCTAAAGGGACAATCATCTGGACATGGAATTTTAATATGTACGACTATCATATCTTATGTAGGATACTAAGATATTATATTAAACACCAATATAAACAAATAAAAAAACGAAGATTACATAGCAAAGATCATTTCAAATAAGAGTTTTATGATTTGTTTACGAGCTTTTTGAGCACTGATTTGACTTGCAGATGGCTTTCATTACAAACTGATATTATCTGGCGAGATATTTAAGACGATGAAGCACAAAATAGGTTATTTGATTATTATGTGAAACCACTACTCATAAGTTGACAGCCTCTAATCCTACACTGAACTAAACTCACCATCTTCAGTCCTCAAATTTACGGTAATACATTTCTCGTATTAGGTCAAAAAGGAATCGCTCTAATTTTCGAAAATCTGTCACCTTGTGATATGGCTTGATTTTCAGTCAATGCCATTGATAAATTCATGTACAATAGTTCCTTCTTTGACAGTAGTTCATTTTAAAGTACATTTTACAGTTTATTTAACTGGATCTTGATAACTTTTAAACAGTTTTCAGACATCAGTTAATCTACATCGGAATCATCATCACCTATATCATCTGCTTGAAATGAGCTTGACAAAATATAAAGTTTATGCATAGATTAATAAAAGTGAGGCTTCTTAATATCTTTTTAATTGCTGTCTACTATTCTTTATGCGTTTTGGGTGAAAATTTGCTTACCATTTACCTGTAATAGTCCACACCTCTGACAATTTGCTGAGTGAAGTCTTGAATAGCTACTGGTGAAGACTCTCAAACTTGATTAAATAACTATCCTATG
Organism: Schistosoma turkestanicum; assembly: GCA_944470395.2. Lineage (NCBI taxonomy): Eukaryota > Metazoa > Platyhelminthes > Trematoda > Strigeidida > Schistosomatidae > Schistosoma > Schistosoma turkestanicum. Next base: position 16,728,807 of record OX103972.1, on the reverse strand, counting down.
CTTGTTGGTCTTAAGTGGTTCTCCGGCTCTTAGTATTTGATAAACTTATTCAAACAAACCCATTTTCACCAATATTGGAGATTTTTACCAAGCCTATGAACTGTTTTGTATATGCTTATGGAAATTTGTGAAATGCAAAAAATAAAGACTGTAGTCTGTAATAAAAACAGTAGATTAACAGATAACCAACAAATTTCTTCAGTTTTAATTCTAATCATTCGGATAATGCGATTGTAAATTCCAACATACTATGTATTTACATGAATAAAAAATGGTATCATAGATTTCACATAACGTATCAATCAGCCATGCGTTAGCAAAAGTAATCGTACTGAATCAGTATAAAATAAAACTGACAAGCCAAGTTGTGAGGGAATCCAAATCATACTTGTGTTAATCATGACAAGCAATACCGAAATTTAGTAGCGTGTTTTACAGAGAAGAGATGAAAATAACGTTTGTATGAGGAAATACTGAAATTCAAAATCTAGATGAAGATAAGAAGTGAACAAATCTGGAGGCATATCATCTAACATCTACAATCACTAATTTGAGTTAATATTCCATCAACTCGACTCGGCGAACTCATGTATTGATATCACTGTGTGATCATATTTTTAGATTAATGATGTTGAAAAATTGGTAATATGTAATGAGCCAGAAACAACTCATTCACGTAGAAATATCCGAGGAAAAAATCAATATGAAATATCATCACAGGGCTGAAGTTTATTCGTATAGTATAAACGTTTTACGATTTTTCTTCCAGTGATATAAAAAGGTGGAAGTATTCATTTGAAGACATTGAATGTACATTGTTAGTAACTGTTAATCATTCAAAACTTCATTATAGGATCAAAGTTACATTAAATCAGTATTATTATGGCTGAGAATCAGTAAAACAATTAGTGTACGCAATTTTGTAGCTCAACATTAATACATTACGAGATTAAACACAATGTTAAAAGGTGATTTCTCAGTATAAAACACTCAGACATAATTTGAGTGATTATTACAGTTGTGAAAACTACCAGTTCAGTATATATAAGTTTTCTGACACTAAACGGATTGATAAGTAACCACAAGATGTAAAACAATTTGATTAGGTGGTAGTTAACTGCCAGTTGAATCTAATATAATCAAGGACGTATTGTTAGTTTCAGATAATACTTAAGAGAAGGCAATAGTTTTTGAGTCTATTTTATGTACTGCTGTGTACATAATAGCATTAAAAGTATGAGCAACTTCGAGGTTAGAAATAAAGTACTAAATGAAGGCAGCATGTCAGTTGATGAAGTAGTATATCTTCATCAAACGAGCCACCTGGTTTGTGTCACATATACCTAACCATCGATGACGTTGGCAAACAATGTCTCCTGGTTTGCGGCTAGAATGGAATAAAGCTGGGGGATGCAAGACATGATATTATCTTATTAAGTTACTGGCTGTTGATATGAGCCATGCTGATGGATGCAGGCTTTCTTGTTACGATTTCCATTATCAATCATCTTAAAACAGCTAAAAAGACTGATAGTAATGAGAAACTAGACTAATTGGGAGGCAAATACAATGATGAGGTAGTTTAACAAGTTCATTATATGACAGCTGTCTAGCCGTAAATTAGTTGATAAATCAAGCTCGTTATTAATAATCATAATTTTCCGTTTTGTGTTCCTTACTAATTCGGGAACTCGGCAATTCAAAAAACAGGTTTAGAACTAGGATGCAGACCCATGGATAGCTTAAAAATCTTACCAACATTGAAGTGTCTGTTACTTTCAATGGTATTTCCAATGAAAGTTAACCAAAATCCCATCTGCGAGTCATTTAAAAGAGCGTACCTGAACTTGGAGGTATAAGGAAACTTTATACCTTACAATAAAGATTCTATTAATACACTGTTTTATTATCATTATTTTCCTTCAATGTTTGCAAAAATTCAGATATTTTTCCGTCCAAATAAGGTGTACATTGAAAGAAATAAGTATGACGATAAATTCAATCTCATGAGGAAAATACAGCTTGCTGCTAATGCCTAAACCGATTAGGGATACATCTCTCGGAACTTAGGGAATACTCCGATCCATTTGATGCTTTTATTTTTAGCAATTTACCCGTTAGGTTAACATAACGTCTCACTTTTAATTTCAAACTATACAATACTATCTCTAAACGTCAAAGGAAGTTGATACGAGGTACTGTGTAGTCGATATCTCAAAAAAACTATTGGATTATATTCATAAATATTTATTGGGTTTGGGATGGATCTTCATTCTGATCCATGGATTTATAGTAATATGAATGAACAAATACTTTGTATGCTGTATAATAACGTTTATGTGATAAATATAAAACCATTAGATGAAATCCCTAAAAGGTGAACAGTGAGGTTTAAAAAGCCTCTTTTTTGTTCTGGAGGTTCTTAATTTTTTGAGCCAGAGCCCTTGCCTGAAGTCTGTAGTTGGCAGTAGTGCGTTTTATTTCATTCAAAGACTGCCTTTTGTTCATGACAGAGTCAAATGAATCCTCGTAGTTTAGTAACAAGGCATTTCTCCCCAAAAGTCCACATGATCGGCGGAGTTTGGTATTCTCACCCCTAAGATGTTCCCTAGTTTGTTTTATTTTCGTTAGATGGTCTTTCTTCATTGACACATCTGCATCAATTTCCTCAAGTATTTTTCGCTGACTAGCATTATCGTCAAGAACAAATTGAAGTTTTTCTTTTAGGTGAGTAATTATTTGAACTGTTTTCGAAATTTTCCGTCTTAATTTGATCATCTCTTCACTTCTTTCCTCGATTTTTTGGTCAAATGTTTGATTTTCGAATTTCAGCTGCTCAAAATCAATCAAGTTCAAACCTTCTGACAGCTGATCTTTTGATTTCAATTGAGCCTCGGCCTTTAAAAGTTTATTTTTTAGCTTTATATTTTCTAACCTGACTTCTCTGACCGTTTCTTCTTTATATTTTTCTGTCGTAAACATAGAAGAAAGTTCTTTAGAGCTAAGCGGTTTCCTGGTTCGACTATTTATCGCCCTTTTTCCTATATTATACCTGAAATCATTAAAATCCTGGTATGCTTTGTCAACTTCCTCCTGTTTTGTTTGGCACAATTGTTTTAACTTGTCAATTTGTTCAGTATAATCAGCCTCCATTATTTTAGACTGATGGCGAAGATCAAACAAACTTGAAATATATTTGTTGTATTTTAGCTCGTAATCTGTGGTAGCATCACCAACTCTACCGCTAGTGCTTAACTGAGTACCCTGTTGGTCAGCTGCCTCACCTTTCTTGCGTCTAAAATACTCAGCCAACTTCGTTTGAAGTTGGAAGTTTAATTCCCTAACGGCTTTCTGTTCATTTAGAGACTGTTTGTACTTTTCTATCAACTCCTCGCGTCTTCTGGTATCTTCTTCCACCTTAGCTTCACTGGTGACACATTCTTCATTGTCAATTGCACCAGTTTCTGCAGACGAAGGAATGAGTCCATCAGCTTCTTCAGATTTAGAAACATTATGAAGCCTCTCATCAACTTCTGGTGGTTCTTCAGTTTGAATTATATTCTCCTGGGGTTCCGAAGCTAGATTTTCACCTTCTTCTGAGATTACCTGAGGAGGATTTTCATTGGCTGGAGAATTTAATAACTCTTCATGTCCAACATCGATTTCATTAGTCTCAGAAACGCTAATATGAGGAACACCAGATATTTCTTCTTTTGCCACATTATCTTCAGGGCTATTGTTCTCAGCATCAAGATTTTGATGTTCTACCGTAATATTTTCATTTACAGAGATTCTGTCACTTTTTTTCTCAGTGTTTTCTATCTCTTCTTTTGCCACATTATCTTCAGGGCTATTGTTCTCAGCATCAAGATTTTGATGTTCTACCGTAATATTTTCATTTACAGAGATTCTGTCACTTTTTTTCTCAGTGTTTTCTATCTCTTCTTTTGCCACATTATCTTCAGGGCTATTGTTCTCGGCATCAAGATTTTGAGGTTCTACCGTAATATTTTCATTTACAGAGATTCTGTCACTTTTGTTCTCAGTGTTTTCTATTTCTAGTTCAGTGGAGTCATAATTATCTTCCTACATAAAGAGAAACACTTAATGATCGAAATTTGAAAACATTTTTTATACCCTGGTCTCCCCATTCTGCGAATCCATTTTCCATTTATCCGGTAACAACTATAGAAACGACCTTAAATCCAATATCCAATATCTTTTTCACGAGCTAGTGTAAACCAATTTGATTTCTTCGCGCTCGATTCTTGTTCTTTCGGTACGGTTCCAGGTGTTCGGTAATGTCCAATGGATGGAGGTCTAGCCACTCGACTGTCTAATTCTAGTCAGTTGGCAGTTGGTTGTGAGTTTGTATGTCTCGGGATTTGAATGAAACGTTTGTTTCAGGGCAGTAGGGTTTCTGGATACTAGCAGCCGTCACATTACCAAACCGGAGATCAGTTAGTTGCAACGTGGAGAGTAATAAGGGTAATAAGGATAAATTGAAATGTTAATATGAGTAAAATTTCAGAACTGAGTAATGTATAGATGAATTTAGTTTATTAATTGGTAGTGAAGATTGCGAGAGAGGACCGAAGTGTGAGCAAGGGAGAGGAATAGGCGCGATAGATTAATTGGGTGATCTGAGGAGATGGCAATGGTAACAACTAGCAGGTCTCAAGATATGAATCAGGCACAGCTTGTCCAAGAGGGAGATGATAGTCCGTATGTGAGCACGTGATTATCAAGTCTCTTCTTAAAGCAGTCCACTGAGGGGGCTGTAACTACCTCGGCTGGGAGAGCATTCCAAGTTGCGACGACTCGCAATGAGAAAAAGTGTGCACGAATCTGAGTGTTTGCTCTTTGATGTGCAATCTTTCGAGGATTGCCTCGAGGAGAGTGGTGGTGATGCATCGGTAAGATGCTTTTCAACCCTATCACCCATTTGGTTGCTCGTCTCTGCACTCGATCCAAGAGAATAATGTCTCTTTTAAGCAGAGAGGGTGCGATGACGTTGTGAACCTCCAAGTGTGGGCGCGCGTACGTCTTAAAGAGGGTTAAAAATAATTTCGGGGTTATAGCACCAAGCTGTCTTCGCATAAAGTGAAGAGTCGCATTTGCATTGGCTGCATCCCCTACATAGTTCGGACTCGTGTGGAGGCTTTCTGTGGTTTTTAAACCAAGATCGCGCTCTGAGGAGACATTAGGGAGCGGACTTCAATTGAGAGTGTAGGTGGTTTGCGTCATATGAGGCAGGAAATGCATGACGTGGCACTTCGGTTGGTTGAGTTTTAAACCGTTTTTCACTGCCCATTTCTCAATGGATGTAAGGTCCTTTTGAAGCTCAGTCGAATCCTCTTCGCTTCTAATGAACCTCCAGATCTTCGCATCGTCTGCGTAGATCAGTGCCGGTGAGCTAACTAAGCTTAGCAGGTCGTCTCAATATCCAATATCGTTTTCGCTAGCTGGTATAAACCAACTGATTTCTTTGCGCTCTATTCTAATTCTTTCAGGACAGTTCCTTATGTTTGCTAGTGTCCGGTTGGTAGTACTCTAGCCACTCCAATCAACTCATTCTAGGCAGCTGACAGTTATTTATGAATTTGTATGTTCCGTAATTTGAATGAGTACGTTTGTTTCAACACAGTAAACTTTCTGGATATCAGCAGCTATCATATTACCAGGCCGGAGATAAGTAAGTTACATTGGTAAAAAGATAAATTCTAATTCGAATAGGAAGATGATTTCAGGACTAAATACATAAATGCATAAATAAGTTAATTATTTGGAAGTGAAGACTATGCGAGAACAACGAGGTGTATGTGAGAGAAAGGAAACAGAGATACTAAGCGGGATAGGGTATGTTAGCGATCTGACGTAACGGGTGGTCCAGGAGGAAGATGATAATCAATATGGGGGTACGTGTTTAAAAAGTCTCTTCTTGAAGCTATCCACTGATGGGGCTGTGGTCACTTCTACTAAAACAGCATTCTAAGCTGCAACAGCTCTGTATGTTCGCTCTTTGATGTGCGATTTTTTAAGGAGAACCTTGAGAGGCTTGGTGGTGCTGCTCCAATAAGATGCTCGTGTACTTAATATGATGTTCTCCATCGCCTCAGATTCTTTTGAAACTCAAAGAGAATGATACAAAGTATATCTTTTTAGGGTTTGTTCTTCGGCCCTATTGCCTATTTATTTTTTCTTGTCTCTGCATCGATTCAGGAGATTTAGATCCTTTTCGGAAAGAGTGATTGATAGGACGTGATGCATATGTTTTAAACAATGTAAATATATATTTTAACTCCTCCTGTAGAACCTTCGTGGCTACTGCCGGTTCACCTCACCAAAAAAACTAACTCGCCAAAAAACCGCTAACCAGAAAAAATATATCAAACCACTTTAACTCTGCCCTGGGAGTTGGAAGAAGAATTCTGACGTAGCGTGATGAAAGCCGAGTTCCTTCGGCAGTCACGAGGCCGATGCCTCTTCTGACAACCATAGCAACCATTCTTTTAGGTACATGGAAAGTTCGAACACTGTGGGAGACTAGAAACTATTTCATGTTGCTACGGAAATGAAAAGATACAACCTCGAGGTGCTCGGCATCAGTGAAACACAGTGGACACAGTTAGGACAACTGAGACTAGCTTCAGGGGAACTGCTGTTATACTCTGATCATGAAGAGCAAAATGCTTCACATACACAAGGAGTTGCACTGATGCTGTCCAAACATGCACAAAAGGCACTTATAGGTTGGGAATCTCATGGACCCAGAATCTTTGAAGCATCCTTCAAAACAAGGAAGAACAAGCACCAGCAGATTGTAAAGAAGGATACCTCATCAAAATATCAAAGAAAGGAGATCTCGGTGTGAGAACTACAGAGGCATCACTCTTCTCCCAATTCCAGGCAAAGTCTTTGACAGGGTGTAGCCAAACAGAATGAAGGACTTCGTAGACGCCAAACTTCGAGATCAACAGGCCGGATTTCGTAAGGATCGATCATGTACTGACCAAATTGCTACATTACGGATCATTGTGGAACAATCAATTGAATGGAACTCACCACTCTACATCAACTTCATCGACTACGAGAAGGCATTCGATAGCTTGGAAATAACAGCACTATGGGGGCTACTCTTTCACTAAAGCGTGCCTGAGAATATAGTCAACATCATATGGATTTATCATGATGGATTAAACTGCAAAATCGTGCACAGAGGACAGCTAAAAGACTCGTTCGAGGTGAAGACCGGTGTCAGGCAAGGTTGCTTACTCTCAACATTTCTCTTTCTCCTCGTGATCGACTGGATTATGAAGACGTCAGAATCTGGATGGAAGTACGGTATTCATTGGACAGTTAGGACGCAGCTGGACGATCTGGACTTCGCAGATGACTTGGCTCTTCTATCGCACACTCAACAACAAATGCAAGAGAAGACGACCAGTGTAGTATCAGCCTCTGCAGCAGTAGGTCTCAACATACATAAAGGAAAAAGCAAAATTCTCCGATGCAACACAACATGCACCGACCAAATCACGCTTGATGGAGATGCCTTGAACGACCTCAACACCTTTATGTATATGGGCAGCATCACTGATGCGCGAGGTTGGTCTGATGTAGATTTGAAGGTGTGGATTGGTCAAGTAGGGGCAGCATTTCTATCACTGAACATCTAGAAATTAAAACAACTGTCAGTAAACATCAAAGTCAGTCATTCAGTCAGTTACAACATCAAAGTGGATGAGATGGGGGCGCCGATCGGCAAAGCAGGGGCTGCAATTCTACAATTGAAAAACATCTGGAACTCCAAACAAATACCAATCAACACCAAAATCAGGATTTTTAACACAAATGTCAAGACATTTCTACAGTATGGAGCAGAAACTTGGAGAACTACAAAGATACAAGTATTTATGAAGATACCTCGGATTCGTTGGCCAGACACCATTAGCAACAACCTATTGTGGGAGAGAACAAACCAGACTCCAGCGGAGAAGGAAATCAGGAAGAAGCGGTGGAAGTGGATAGGGCAAACATTGCGAAGCTCCAAACTGCGTCACAGGACAAATCGTCTCTTGGAACCCTCAAGATCAAAGGAAAAGAGGAAGGCCAAGTAATATATTACGCCGAGAAATAGAGAAAGACAGGGGAACTGTCAATATAAAATGTGAAGAACTGGAAAGGGAAGCCTAGGTCCCAGGTAGTTTGAGAAAACGTATGGGTGGTCAATGCTCGAACAAGCGTAAGTAAGTGAGTAAAGTAAAAGCAGTATTTTGGAGTGATTGCACCCAACCTAAGGTTTTAGAATGGTTTCTGAATTCGGAGGAACAGTTCTAGAAGTTTAGATACGCGCCTATACCGGATATCCAAAAAAGAAGGCAATTTATCTGGGCAAGAAACGGTTCTATTATTAATTAAAATTTACAGATCATTACCTAAACAACATCACACTGTTCTCCTTCCAAATTAACACAATGTGTTTTCAGTTCTGGAGGAATGCTTCCGTTTAGGTCCAAAATTGCACCCCTCCAGTCCAGACGTACGTTTCACTCGTCAAGACATCAAATCCGATATGGCTGACGACATAATTAACTATCAACTAGAACAACATAATACAGTCCAGTAGAAAACATGGAAACTCCGGTAAAGGTACAACAAGTAGAAACTACAACAAAATACAAATTTTAACATCCCGAAATGGGATTAAACAGAGTACCAAAATGAAGCACAGAAAGAATCAGTAAGAACATATTACAATTATGTACATGGAGGGATTTTCCCAAAACAAAGCCTTCAAAATGGATTCTACCCCTAGTTTTCCTCGCGTAAACCGAAAAATTGCATTCGATTTACCTGAGCCAACTATCATGGTGTCGAGGCTTTCTATGGTTATTAAACCAAGATCGCGCTCTGAGGATTAGGGAGCGGAATTCCATCGATGATGTAAGCTGAATTTGTCATTTGGAGCAGAATGTTCGTAGCGTGACAATTCAAATTGTTTAGTTTACACCCGTTTTCAACTGCCCGTCCGTCAGTTGATATAAGGTCTTTTTGAAGCTCATTTAAATCCTCTTTGTTTTTTATGGACCTCATCCGTGTAACTCAACGCCGCTGAGCTAAATTTTGAGTACTTCGACTGGTAGCTTCATCTGGAAGTGTCTTCTATTACTTCGAACTTTGGCACTGTATCTTTTCCTCAATGCCATTTAAGAACTACGGTCGGAATCCTGCAAAGAGACCTCCCGCTCTACTATGCTTTCCTTTTCACCTGTAGCAAGCGTTCAGTGTTTCGCTTAAACTGAGTTCTTCTCTTTCCCGGTTTCTGGTGTGCCGAACTTATATTGTTTAGGACAGCATTCTGAATGATGTATCTCACTGTTCCCCATCATTCCCATGACCATGGAGCATGTAGAAGATCCTCTCTCATGATTATGCAATTTGTGCTAGTGTAGCGAAGATGGGTTTCGTTTTCGTCCCGCCCGAATGTTTAGTCAATGACCACTTTAAACCTGACCGTGCCATGGTCACTACCTCCTGCTGGTGTATGGACGCGTGCAACACCTCCGATCATCGTGTAACAATCAAGTGAATGTGACTCACCACTCCATATAAACTTCATTGACTACAAGAAAAGACCACACAGCGTAGAGTGGATAGACTTACAACCAGTGCGTATCTGCTTAAGCTATGACTGGGGACCGGTCAAACTGTGCTGGATAGGTACTCATTACTTTGTTTCCCAAATTTTACAAACGCATTGCACGTTATTAGTTTATTGATTAAAACTCAGCTGGTCAGAGCATACCACAATATCCCAGTTTCTGGGGAAGATACTCCTAATACCGCTACTACCACGTTCTTTAAACTGTTTGAGATCTTACGTATTCCATTTGGCCTTTCGAACATGGCACAAAAACTTCATAAGTTTCTAGACAATCTGCTTCGAGGTGTGCCTTTCGCCTCAGATTATATACACTGTTTATTAATCGCCTGTCAGGACTTAGCATTGCATGAACAACTTAAGACAGCTGTTTTAAAAAATTCAGATAAAAACGGAATGAACATACATCAAAGAAAGTATTTTCGGGTACCAGACCTTAGAATTTACCGGATACACAATAAGCATAATGAGAGTCCATTGAGAAATCCTTGTGCCAAACTAATGCAACCGTTGGCAGATTTCTCTTAAGGGAAAATCGAAAGATTCTAAGCTGCTAAAGCTAAAAAACAGCGTAAGAATAAGCTAGCCTAAAAATCTATGTTAACATATCCATTTGTAAACTCTCCACTCGCTTTAATTTCAGGTGGTTCAGATAAAGCAGGAATAAGATACAACTTTTTTGGACGGAAAATTATGACAAGCTATCTATCCATCAGGCATTTTCGGCACTCAGTAGAAGCAGGACATTCATGATTCGCATAGATAACAAACCACTGACTGATACATAAAGCCGATAAATATTAACTGTGTTAAAAATGACGGATGAAAATGGAGTGAACAAACCTCAGAGTAGGAGTGTCTTCGGAGTTCAGACTTTAGAATTATGCCCTGAAAGAATTACATCAATAGAAATGGTCGTGGAGACCACTGACTATTGCACAGAAAGATGGCGAATATTTGACACCACCTTATATCATAGTTCACCAGACAACCAGATGAAGGACGGAGAATTACAAAATCTGCTTTGAACAAAGAGCTCCATTCTCAAATTAAAGCAGCTTCAATCACACATTCAAGATATATTCATCTGTTGTTGCACAAGTGAGGCATGGTCTCGACCGTTCGTTCCCGAAACCATGCAGAAATTAATATTTGATAACTTCCATACTTTATCCCATCCTGGTGCCAAGGCTGCTACCAAACCAATAAATACTTTATATATCTGATTTAACTCCAAAATTTATGTACATAAGTGGATCAGGAATGTTCTACGTTTCGACGATCTAAGGTCACTTTGTGTATAATTGGAGCATGCAGAGTAGTGTGAGCAGGGAGAACAGGGAAACAACCAAAAAGCTGAACTGGGAACCCAACAGGCGCAAAAAGTGCGTTTAAGCTTGTCAGGGATAGCACCGAACAGCAATATGTGGTCACGCAAGCTTCACATTCAGAGAATCTGGAAAGCGAAACAGCTTGAAATTTTAAACCGTTTCAATAGCGCCGTTCATTCACGGCGGGTTACTTAAGATTATTCGGCCTGAGGTCCTGTATGAGTTGTTAACGAATTGAGCATCAGTAACACTTAGTTGTATTCTACTATTTAAAATGCCGGAAAGCAATGCTGCTAACGAAGTCATGCAGTCAGATAAGCCAGACAAGTTTATCAACAAAATTGGTGAGTTAGTTTGCGTCTATCTAGCATATACTTTAGATCCCGATGATCCAGAGTATCAGAAAAGTTTGATGCGCCCTGCTGCTATAAAGGAAGATGTTAACCTAATGATACAGCGCCAGCGAGTTTCCGGCATATTAAAGTCAGATGCATTTCGGCGAGAACTGGAGGAAGTTGTTCGTTCTCAGTGTCAATCTGGTGACTATCCTGGCATGAGCACTAGTCTTTTGTCCTTACAACACATATCCGATTTGTTCACTTCTGCTCCTTCTGGACAGCCTGTTAGCGGGGGTGGATTTTCAAGAGGTAGATTAACACTTTATCTTCAGTTCTGTATTGCATAACCAAAATTATCATAGAGTACTGTTTCAGCAATCTAGTGCTCTCTGAGGTGAACCAAACGATTGTATACACTTGACCACCTGTTAGTCTAGAGGACTTGTGCATAAGTTTCCCTCATTTATTGTGGCAATTGTTGTCTGACTAGTCTGTGTACATGGTAATCTCCCAAGTAAACCTAGATATCATTCCGTAAACATACTTTTGTAGTAAGTAGATTGATTATCAATAGTGATATAACTTTATATGTCTATTTCCAATGCTGTCGTTCGAAAGTCAGAAGAAGCTTTGTTCTTGATGTAAATTACTGGCTACCTTTCTCAGTCCTGATTAGTTAGTTAAATCCGAGGCATCGTAACGAACGATATACGCAGCACAACTTTCCAGAATGCTAGCGATTTTTGTTTTTTCCGTGAAATTATCATCCCTTAAGTCCCTATTTTATTTCCGTAGCAAGCCGTTTCAGGTTATGCAAACCAGATGTTTGCCGTAAACGTAATCTTTCTCAGAGTATTAGTTTGAATGGACAACTGTAGAAAATGTAGAGAATATATTGACAATATTCTTCGTTTATCTATCAGCTTTTTAATATAATTTCCGGTTTGCTACGAAGGTACGTATCATATTATAACGAGATATTTGTGTCACTGCAACATGTTGACAAAACAAGGCTCCGTATACTAAGTTTCCAGCCATGTTTATTGGGTATATATACTAGGTCTCTCAAATGTAAGTATACTTGAAATGCGGTTGAAACCTGTTATCACACTGAAAGTATCATGTTTGAATCACAGCCATTTCATGGTCCCTAGTGAACGGGTCACTAAAATATTTCCAATAGGACGAGCAATGTCTGTGGTGTAGGAGTAGGTTGGAAGTAAGTTAGGGGCGGCCAAACCAAAACATGGCACGATCACATGAAGTCACTGACAAGTAGACTGAGTCATGTTGGTAGATGTAGACTACCTGGTTGGGGTCCACCAGACGAAAGTCACCGATGGTTAAGAGACCTTGAACGACATGGCTCAAAACCGTTAGCAGTGGTGTAGGTGCATCCACTCTGTGTCCTCTCAAATCCTGATCGTATGAATTTATGATCGTCTCATTTTTTAAAACCGATTTCGCTGTGGTATACATATCGAATGATATATTCGATCATGAATCTTTTTGATTACTGCTAATACTTCTGCTACCTCTACTACTATGGTATTTGAATCGAGAATTGCGTCTCTGTGATAATGTAGTATGGACACTTGAACTGATATATGTACGTACGGAGTTCTACGTTGTAAGAAAAATAGGATACTTCAAAATGTGCTCAATGTCTGTCAGTACGTCTTGTACCTATTAAGTGGTAATGAATAACCATGTTTTACACTACACCTTTCGCTCATTTCTCTAATGTTTGTTGAATTCCCGTTTAATACAGTAGTCTTACTCATGAACTAGTTAGACTAATAGCCCATCTGTATTGCTTTTTGGTTATAAAACATAGCCTATAAAAGTATGGAACACCAAAGTTCAAGATGTGTTCATAAATGTATTTTTGACTATTATTTACAAATGGTGGGGGCACTGGCTGAATATTCCCAAACTCAAACTTGTAGTTTTGTGTAAAGATGACTTATGTACAAGTTAATTTAAAAATATTTTTGAACTCTTACCCACCCCTCTGTGAAGTTTGTTGAAGAGGAACAGGCGGTTAGACCAAGGTGTAACATCTCATAGTGAAGCCATCGAATGGCGATATAAGTCATGAGTTGTATGCTCTTCAGTTCAGGTACATGCAATTATCGTTAGCTATGATTAGAAACATTTGAAAGCTTTCAGAATTGGTCGTAGGAACACTTTTAAGTACATTCCTTGTTTCCTTCTAAATCAATCATCCCATACTTTATTCCTTTTTGCTTCTTCTGAACTATGGCAGTATAAAATCAAGAAAATGTGACTAGCAGTGGGATCCAGAATGTTTTATCCTGGTCTTGTCCTGTTTGACACATAGCTGAATGTACCTGCATCCCAGAGTTGATGTCCGCCCCGGGACTTGAACTTGGTACCATCCGCCTTAAACGCCTTCACGTTAAATAAAGCGAAACACTTCCTGGTTTCTGCTGCCTTGCCAACCTGTATCACAGTAACTGTACCGAAACACCATACTTGATGCACGTATACCAATCCAGCTTAACCAAATTTCGGTCAAGATGCCAACAACGGAATAATCCAATCTACTCCAAACACCTTCACATCTGGTTTTCTATTACAACTGATGTCGTCATTTCCAACCCTCCACTCTTCATCTTGCTAAATTCTTTTTTCTATGCTGATGTGAAGTACTGCAAATCGTATCAATACATATTGGTCCTATGCTATCAACTACTGGACGTTCGCTTTACATGTGTTCCAGTGTTTTGTTTAACTTGATAACTTTATTTGGCTAAATAATTTATCTTGTTTGCTAAACTCAAAGGATTTAATTGTCACTTAGATACGTGTTACATGCTTATATTTTATTTCCTGAGATATATTGCCTATTAATTGGTATAATTTTTCATACAACATTATGCAGGGCATCGAAATGGTGTTATTCCGATTAATGACTTGCGCGGTGGGGACGCGACTGTGTATTCCCGTCGTGAGCGTTCTCTTCGTTGCAAACTGGCCTCAGTTTATCGCTTGATAGATCTCTTTGGGTGGAATTCAAGTATATACAATCACGTGACTGTAAGTAATTTATTTCATGAGTTTCCAGGTTTGGTAAATGACTAATAAGAAATCGTCTAGAAGTAATTATTAGCATTATTAAACGCCTATTTCTGTTCATTTTTTCTCGAACCAAACATTTTCTGAGAGCTGAAATAGAGGTTCTGAGCCCATTTCCACCTTATGCTCACACATTTTAAGCATGTTCTTATTTTAAGTCATCGTAACTTCATGTCAACAGTTTTACCGCTACAGTTACAAAAGTGACAATGATATTTTTCATTTTCATCAACCATTCCGTTTATTTACTTAAGTTAGTGCTTCCAAAAATGAAATGAGTGGTGTGTATAGGTCAACAGGTTTTTGATTTGATTTTAGTTAACTCCAGGTCATGGCGTTTAATGTAGAACACTAGGGAAAGTAATTTGCGATGATGTTTGTTGGGAACAGATCATTTGTATTATTTCAGTTTTCAGAAGTAAGCTGCATCAAGCAAATCCATGTGACCAAATTCAGCTACTAATTTATTTCACTTTAACACTTTTGGTACTGTACAGTGGAACACTGATGTTGAAGGCATTAGTAGAGGCAATAGTCTTGAAATTTGAAAGATTATCTCCATTGATTAGTAGTTTTGTCGGTCACTGGATAATCGTATCCGTATCTCGTTAGGGCTTGAAATCTCAATAATCGTAACCATCCCACTATTATATTCTACTGACAACAAGAAATGCTTTATCGAGAGCTAGGGAATATTTCCGTAAGGAATTAACAGGCGTAATTCATATATTCATAACAAGGGAGTCAAAGAACGAATCATTTAGGTTTGTCTTTCAAGTCGTTCTCAAAACCATCTAATTATATGATCCTTGAAACTCCTGAAGCGGTTTTGCTACTTCGCCATAAACTGATCATTCACCTACTTCCTATTCAAGCAGTAATAAACAATATTATTGATTCTGGCATCTGTGACATTATGCTTCAAAATTTTTCCAAACCTCCAAATTCTGTGTTCCTGAAAGGGTGGCTAAATGATAGTTTTCGTTCTCAGAACTCTGCATTATTTATGTAATATTACCACCGAACACTATAGCAATACATTCAAGCTTAAAGAGCGGTAGAATATCCCCAGTTCTAAGTGACCAGGTTTGAAAGCGTAAGGTAGAACTGATTACATTAAGTGTAGTACTCTAAACAAACGATTACAAGGGCGGTACTAAAGTTGAACCAGAAATATATATGCCGCTTTCCCTTCGGCTTATGAAAACTGAGTTTGTCTATAACACCTGTACTAGTGTAATATACGAGGAAGTCAAGACCAGACGGAGTATATATATTTGGATAAGACTTTACGAAATGTGTACATATAGTCTCCAACCATCTATTTGCACTCCAGGCAGGTTATTGATCTATCTCACTCCTCTTCTGGCCTTTAAACTATTCTGATCTCGCCATCCATTTCGATCTCCTGACATTTTTCTGATAACGACTGAGCGATATTCCGCTACGTTGTGCTGTTGTTGATCACTGACAACTGGACGGAGTTATGTTTGTAAGTGTAGACTACCTGGTTGGGGCCCGTGAGACGATAGTAACCGATGGTTAGCGACCTTAAACCACATGGCTCAAAATCTTTTCCAACGGCACAGGCGCATCCATTCTTTGTGTTCTCTCAAATCCTAATCTTTTGAATTCCTTATCACCTCTATCTTTCTCTCTATAAATTTATTTCACTGAATTATACTTGGATAATTTCTTTGAACTTTAATCTTCTCCATTACCGCTAATACTTCTACTACCTCTACCACTATGGCATTTGAATTGACAGTTGCGTCTCTGTGCTAGTGTGGTATGGCAACTTTAACTTAGCAAGTTTAGTGTTGTAACTGGCTGACTGATATTCCCCTACATACTACTTTCGAGTCACTTTTTGAGTAGCACTAACCACACTAGTATTCTCATAACAGCTCATCTTCAAAAACACCTAAACTGTCACCAACGGACCACTTTTGATCTCAAAAAGTGTTATTAATTTCCCTGTACCGGCAGATTTTGGTGCTTAAAGTTAAGGCTTAAATAACATTGATAACATTAGTCTTTCGAGTAATCCCAACAAAAAGTTTCTGGCTTAAAAACATACTTAAAAACTGTTTTATTCATTAAATTCTTCAGTCTCATGAGAGTTGTGAATTATAATTTACTGGAAGGCATTTTCTATCATTTCATTTTAATTTTCATTAGGTGTGTGTTAGTCGCAATCATGAACATTATCTGGTGAATCCTTTCGGATTACTGTATCATGAGATTACTGCTTCTTCTCTCATCAAGGTCGATTCTAAAGGTAAGTTACTGTAGAATGTTTATGAACGTTACTTTATCCTAGTTGTCTGGATAGTTCTCTACTCAAATTTATTTAATTGAATTATACTCCTTGAATAACGTCTCCAAATCTTAATCTTTCCGATTACTGCTCATACTTCTACTACCTCTACAGCCATGGAATTTGAATCGACAATTGGATCTCCGTTCTGATGTAGTTTGGTAACTTGAGCTGATATAAGTACGTACGAAGTTCTACGTTGTTACTGACTGACTATCTAGATATTCCTATTTAAACTGTACACTAGTTCTATACTTTGATTGGTGTACTCTAATGAATGATGATCAACATTTTTGAATAAATATTGCTAGATGTTTTAAACTGAGTTTGAGTTGAATCCTCCTTTAAAAACTCGACAATTTGCTCATAACGTTTCATTAGGTCGGTAAAATCCGAAATATTTATGGTATTATTTATGCCTCTTTTGTTGCCTTATATAATGTAACTAGACATTTTGTAACTAAACGCTCTATTATTTGACAAAGTTCCGCAACAAAATAAATGAATTACGAATCTATGCATTATTAATTTATTGGGTTGTTTAAGTTAGCAAAAATATGCTTGAAAATATTTAGAAACCTTACGAATGAAAACTGTACTTCTTAAGTCCGGTGTCCCAATATCAAGCAATTAGGAGTTGTCAGTTTCAAATAAGTTCTGATGTACATGATGATTTCTGCGACAAACCTTGTTAGAGTGTGTGTTGTAGTTTGATTACTTGTGTTGATTGAATGTCACTATCTGGGTAGTAGAATGGTAGCAGGTCTGCAAAGATACTTTGCTTTGTTGAGATTTTAATTATATATTTTGATTTATAGGTCAGGTAACGACTCTGTTTAATGATGATTCGATGTGATATCACTCATACTCAATTACATCTCTCGACAAATCCTAAGTCAACGTACTGGACGCGCACGTCTATACAACACATTAACCACATCCATTGCACGCGCACACAACACAATCGAACACTACACCTAATAAATGCTCAACATTCGTCAGTAAATCAATCGACCTTATCCATTCAACCTTTCATATTTGCAGTAACACTCACTAACCAATCAATTACTCATCCATTCAATCAGTCAAATGTAACACAAACACCATATTGTTTTAATTTTTTTGCACTAATGAGGTCTGTTGTTTAGGAGACTTATAATTTAAATAAACGTGATGGGAAAGGAAGGTTTACTAGAAACTCAACACTCAACAACAAATGCAAGAGAAGACGACCAGTGTAGCAGCAGCCTCTGCAGCAGTAGGTCTCAACATACATAAAGGAAAAAGCAAAATTCTCCGATGCAACACAACATGCACCAACCGAATCACGCTTGATGGAGATACCTTGGAGGACGTTAACACCTTCACATATCTTGGCAGCATCATCGACGAGAAAGGTGGATCGGACGCAGATGTGAGGGCGCGGATTGGCAAAGCGAGGGCTGCATTTCTACAGTTGAAAAATATCTGGAACTCCAAACAACTTTCATACAAAACCAAAATCAGGATCTTCAATACAAATGTGAAGACAGTTCTACTGTATGGAGCGGAAACATGGAGAACTACCAAAGCCATCATCCAGAAGATACAAGTGTTTATTAACAGTTGTCTACGCAAAATACTTCGTATTCGTTGGCCAGACACCATCAGCAACAACGAACTGTGGGAGAGAACAAACCAGATTCCAGTGGAGGAGGAAATCAGGAAGAAGCGGTGGAAGTGGATAGGACACACACTACGAAAAGCACCCAACTGCGTCACGAGACAAGCCCTCACATGGAACCCTCAAGGCAAAAGGAATAGAAGAAGGCCAAGGAACACACTACGCCGAGAAATAGAGAAAGATATGAGAGGAATGAACAAACAATGGACAGAATTGGAGAGGGAAGCCCAGGACAGAGTTGGTTGGAGAAAACTGGTGAGCGGCCTATGCTCCTTTGGGGGTAACAGGCTTAAGTAAGTAAGTAAGTAAGAATGTAATATCTCATTATGAGCGCATGGAATATATGGGTTATTAAACGATAAATATGAGAAATTCAAATCTTTTGCATCATTTTTCTCGGATTATTCACTTTAATTTTCGCATTTTTACTAAATTATTGACCATTTTGGCTTATACATAACCATGAATAATTATCTGTTTAATTTACAGGCCAGATACTTGATCCAGGATCTACTGTATTAGGCGTAAACCAAATGACCTGGGCTTTACACTCAGCAGTCCATTCAGCTCGTGCTGACATCCGATGCATTATACATTTGGATACCCCCTCTACTGTTGCAGTAAGAACTGTATTTTAATATGTTATTAATAGTACACCAAACGACAGAGAAATTTTATTGTTCTGTCAATCCATTCTTTACCTTATTTTGAGAGGTTTTGTCATTCGCTGAGGATCATGAAGTATTGTTTCAATTTGTGATTCATTTTTGGTATTTCCTTTTTTTCACGAAGGACTAAAGTATTTTTTAACCGTCAGCAACAATTTGTACATAGAAATAAGAAACAAGCCTCTACTGTCATTAGCTCCGACGCTAGACGGGTCTCATGCGCTTTTATCTTAATTCAGAAATGTATTATTTAAAACACCTAACACTTACAGTCTGGAGATGGGAAAAATCTCACTGTTCGCGTTTTCACTAAGTTTATTGGTGAGTGTGTTGTAAACCCGGATATATTTGACTATCATTACAAACAGAAATAAGCTGTACTTAGAAAAGGCTTTAAAGCAGGTTCCGAAGTCAATCCATAATTGTTCTTTTCAGTGGCAAATAGTTTTACCGTATTTTGTTTTTGTTAGACAACTTCCTCATATTAAATGTTATGAGTCCTTTTACTTTCTCTAGATATCTTGTATGAAATCCGGATTATTGCCTCTTTGTAATGAAGCAATGATTTTGGGCGAAGTGGCCTATTATACTCCCAGCGGTGGATTAAGCTGCAGAATCAGTACTGATGCTAATGGAGATTTTAGTAATATTAAAGATTGGGCAGCTGAATGCGCAACAGTCAGTGAAGCTTTAGGTCCAACTGCTCGTATTTTGTTCTTACGAAGTCTTGGATTACTTGCCTTAGGCGAAACTATCGAGGAGGCATGGCATTATGCAACTAATGCAATAGTTGCATGTGATACTCAGGTAAGCATATTTTGAAATGGAATACATTCGTGTGCAGATGAGCTTTTGATCAAAATGTCATAACTTTGTCCCCACTAAATACACTTGCATATCGTAGTTCTAAAAACCATTTCATCTTTACAATAGTGGCAGAGTCAGTCAATCAGTAACAAAGTAGGACTTCGTACGTAGGTATATCAGTTCAAGTTTCAATACCACATTAGCAGAGAGATGCAATTGTCGATTCGAATTCCATAGCGGTAGAGATAGTCGAAGTATGAGCAGTAATAGGAAGGATCACGATCCGAAGATATTATTCAGGAAGTATAATACAGTGAAATAGATTTGAGGCGTGAAAGATGAAGGTCGTGAGTAGTCTTCACCGAATAGGACCATGTCATCAGCATACTCTAAGTCAGTACGCGTGTCTCCTGAAAAGTCAGACGATGATAATGTTCACTCTAAAAGCATGTCCACGACAAAGTTAAAAAAGAATGGAGAAAGTGGACATCCTCGACGGAACCACTTGAAGTATAGAATTACGATGACAGATCGCCATAAGCTTTAACTCGACCAGTTATGTTCGAGTAGAGAGCTTGCACAAGGTTAATGTACCTTTTTGGTACATCTTTTAATGACAGAATTGAAAATGAATAACAAAACCATCGTTTTGTGGGATGGTCTCACTTACAGTCGGATTCCTTATACCGGTTTCCTTGAGTTTGAATATTAGTCTACTGTTGCCTATCGCCATTGCCTTTTCCATCCCACTTGCTTTCTCTACCCACCGCTGTTCGCGATCATTGCGTTGGCTTTTTATCAGCCTGCGTCTGTGGGAGTACGGTAACCGGAGTAGTAATGCAGCATATGGTGGCAGACCACAGCGTCCTAAAAATGATATTGACGAATCAAGGCCCATGTTTTCAGAGCGTTGAGTTTACGTCCGGCCTTGATCAGTTAGACATCAAACGGATCCGAACAACCTTATACCGTCCGCAGACTAACGGGTTAACAGAAAGAAATAATCGGACTGTTTAGCAGCTAAAGGATGTAACCAGGCGCACCGATGATATTACTACCGTACCGTGCTTTGATTCAAAGAAAATTAAGAAAATCCTCGTCCCAGTTGATATATGGCAAAAGACCAGCAGCCTATAAGACAAAGCCTCAACCACAGAGATGGGATCTTACTCAGTGGAACAAGCAGTGATGAAAGTACGACGGAGAGAAAAAGTGAACATCAAAAAATCCGGATAACATCAAGGGGGAGCATCAGAAGCCTTTCTAATTAGAAGGTCAGGTAAAATATAGGGAATGGAAACGGCCAGCAGGAGGTCTGCTTGGTTCACGAAAACTGCTCCTCAAGTGGGAAGAACCACACGTTTTCATTGCGAGACGCGTACCATCATATACCACCAAGAAACGTAATAAAGAAAAATACGTGAGTGCTAGCCACCTTCAAAGGTTGATTTGGTGAACTGATATATCAAAACCTTTGGAACAGCGATTGGTGACAGAACTACGGATATCGACACACCTGCAGGCTCGACAGTTTAACAGGGGTAACTGTGGTGGATGGTGGCATTTTCGTAATTTTCATTCTTCAGAAGTTGCTACGAGTGATAAGCGTGTTTGCAGATTGGAATGCATGCCGGAGTCAGAGTATCTTCAAGACCAGAAGAGATGTGAGAAGAGTCAGTCAATAACCTGTTTGTATTGCAAATGAATGTCTGGAGATTATGTTTACATATTTTGTAAACCATCTTCTCGCATATTGCACAAACATGTATATAATTACCGAACTGTATTTATGTTGTCCGTAACTCATTTGTCTTCACACAAGATCTATTATCCTTAATTTTATCAGCATACAATCGATTTTCCTCTCATGTATTCTTTTCGAAAAGCAATTGTCCCAATTAATGACCCGAAACATTTTATGTACTCAAATAAACTGTTCTAGTATAGGCAAAAAACATTTCTCATGAACGTATACATAAATTTTATAATCCTGTTTTAGCTTCAAGCAAATCTGGTTACTGTTGGTTTCACTGATCCATCGTCTGTATAACAAACTGTACGTAGTAAAATAGTGTAGTGCTCTATAAAAGTATCAGTTGGTCATCGTCGAAGTAAAGTCTGGAAGAAATGTACGCTGACCCAAGTTATCATACCATACTAGCACAAGATGAATAACTGAAAAATAAAAATAATGTAGAAGCAATGGAAAGATTAATTGTGTTGAACAATTACTATAAGATATAGAGTTGGATTAATGAAGTAATTGTAAACTATCTCCCACATTTATCCCATGTACAATGACTAATAGATTTTCAGTAAGCTTACGATTTGTTGTAATCTTTTGGTTTTAAACTAAAAAGTCAAGGTTGTTAAGCGTATTTCTCAGGGTCACTTACTCGATTTTCGGTCGATGTTCAACAACGTATATGTTAACTCAGGCTAAAATTTCCATTACAAATAAGTATCAACACATTCTTGTTGATGAGATTGTTTTCATAAAATGTGATAATTATCATAATTATATGTTTTAGTGCATGATGTTCTGGGCAAACCTCTCGTTTCATAGAGCGGAGTTTCCATGCTATTTCATCTTTTATTTCCTTTAATTCATTTTTACCAGTAAAAAAATATTTTATTATACAACGAATTCGGTTTATACAGTAATGAAGCATTCATGATACAATGCTATCAAACTGATATTTTAGTACCGTCAGTTTAGTCTTCTATTGATTCCTTATTGTTAAAAATTACTAACATTTACATTTTAGCTCTTATTGGCCTCAGTAGGTTCTGAAAACCTCATTCTCCCTACAGACAAACTTAAGCAAAAAACTTATGAAACATGGCGCACAGCTGGATTGGGCGGTCTTAGTGGTCCCGAAGCTGCACTAGCAATGCGATTATCGTCACCTAGTAAATCTGGTACCAATGAAGCCGGACAACATTCAGTGATAAATGGATTCGTTTCAGACAGCTCAAACGTGGAAAGTAATGTGGCCAGACCTTGGCGCTTAGGTGAGCTCGAATTTGAAGCTATGATGCGTCATTTGGATAACGCTGGATGCCGTACAGGTCATCTTTATCGACAGGTAGCGTCATTTTCATTTTATTCTAGTCTAATAAAAAGTTTATTGATTCACTGGGTGGTTGGATTTTTCCTATAAGTTGTTTTTTCTATCTGCTATTTTCTAGAGCAACTTCCCTTCATGGTATTTGAACGTAACAGATGTAACTCAATAGCTGATCGGGATCCTAGTCATTTGATTGTATGATGATTGTACTACAATGTGGCTTTTATGATCTGTTAGTAGATATCAAAATTTCAGTATTATTCAATGAGCGTGATCGGTATTCAAAAAATTTAATCTTTCATTTCTCTCTTATCTTCAACTGTTTGACTCTGGTATCAACTGCTTTTCTGTGCATTACATGCAACGCGTTTGTCAGTTTGTTGAGGGCACATAGATTTGCGAATCTCCCACTGTTTTCGTTTCTTTCTTCCATTTCATGTCGTCTCATGATATCTTCATATGCGGTGTTGTCCATTCCAACCTTGGTGTTAAGGTCTCCCATCAGAACATTCAAATCTTTTGTTGGGCATTTCTTGATGATTGACTGCAGCGTTTCATAGAATTAGTCCTTAACGTCCTCATTGTTATCATTGGTAGACTGAAAGCACTGAGTGAGATTCATTGTAATCCCCTCTTTTTTGTTTTCAAGGATGCTTGAAAGTGTGTCTAGCTTAACTGATAAGCATCCTACCATCTCTTTTCTCATACTTCAGTGGCGTCAACAATTAACTGGGGAATTACATATAAAGACATTTTATTTTTTATTTTGGCGATTAGATTATTGTATCAATCATGAAATATAAGACTGTTTCGAACATATTATTTATAGGAGGCTATGGCAAGCCCACATCGACCACGAAAAAGTAAAGCCGTAAATGGACACTCTGGAGGTGGTAGTCAGGAGGATGAAATACAGGTTCCACCGTCTGCATCGTCTGTAACTGCTACAATGGCTTATTATTATGATGATGGAGTTCTTTCTGGTGATGAGACGGAAACACCTAGACCATCGTAAGTTTTATTATTATTTCTGATATCTCACTTTTCTAATTCATTTTCTAACATTAATGGACACAACCTTTAGTCTTATCTCATGTCGATAGTTCACAGATGTTGATGATTATCGATATCTTAGTAACTATAGTAATCTCTGTTTTAATCAATTCCCCCCACTGTTTGTAATCGTTACCTGCTATATTTTGAAAACAGTACTGATTATTTTTGGGTAATCAGAAGTAGCCAAATGAGAAAGCCATTTAATGACCAGCAGCAAGTTTCCTAAATAACAAATACATATCGTTGGTCGAAAAATAGCTTTACTTTCTAAGGAGGTGGAAAACATAGGTATAGACGAGTATTTGCACACACTATTTGTTAATCAAATAAACTTCCTCTTTTGTTCTCGCCTTGTTGCTCAAGGAGCGGGTTTGCAGCGTTAGCATATCGCGATCAGATATCGATTACCGCACATCATAACAAGTACATCTGATTTCTACTAGTTGACTTTTATTACTTTTATTATAAACTCTATGTAAGATAAAAATTATCTTAATTTTCTCAACAGTTGCATGAATAAATCCCGTTTCACTTTTCGGCTGTTATTAAATTAGATTATCATTACTTGCTCCAACTCTTAAGTAGGTGTGTTCATTCTTACACTATGAGTGAAATAAAACTTCCGGAATCGAAGGACTTAATTGACTTTTTAGCGTTCAGTCACTACTGACTTACCGACATTAGTAAGCAAATATTTCCTGTGTAGTAAATAAACTAAACGATGCGGATATCGACATTAAACATGGAAGACAATAAACATTTTCGGAACACTAAAATCAAGTAGCTCACATGTTCATGTCCTGATTTGTGACTTATGCTTGATTGCACAGAAACAGTATTGTCGCGAACTTCTTACGATGCAGTTTTTCGAAGTTGATTTTATAAAGCACATAGAGATTTCTCTGGTTTAGTAATAACGCTATATTTCTAATCGTTTTTTAGAACTCTTAGACGTGAATTTTCAGAGAAACAATGGTTTAACACTCCGAACAAATACACTAAAGAAGTGATTGAACCTGCTCCAGGTCACCAACCAGTTTCTCATTGGGTTTGTGAACGTGAAGCAGCTGTTCATAATGCTGTGTGCAATGGTGCTCTACCTCCTCCAGCCCCATTTCATCCTTTAACTCATGGAGCAGTACCACTAGGCTCAACCGGTGGACCGGCCACAGGGACATCTTCAGTCATGTCACCGTATAATGTATTCGCTCCTCAAGGTTCTAATCCAAAAGAATATCGCGAGCAGCAAAAGAAAGCAAGTTCTATCTCCATTTTTTTATATAATAATATCTATTTCAGTCTTAGCGTTTTTATTAGTTCATACACTCCTTTGTTTCTAACTGGTGAATATAAAGATAACGTCAAAATTTAGACATATTTGAAACGTGATGAAAATGGTTGATCCGGCGGTGATGAACTATCTATTAGGTTTTGCACATACAGTAACAAGCCATTTTTTATTGACCTGTTCAATTTGAAGTTTGTCTATTCAGTTATGTCTACTATGGGCTAAACGTCAACAGCTAGTTGTAACTCAACTGGTGGTGCTTTGTTTTCACTTAGTGTGGTGTGAGCTACTTATAAGTAGTATATGATGTGAGTGTCAACGTAATGTCTAGCAGCAGAAGATGGGGAAAGGTCAAGAAAGGAAGAGTTGTAATACAATGGAATTAGGATGAAACGCATGAATAGTAACAATGGATTGATTTTTTGCAACAGGAACAGTCCAGTTCGATATGATGGACTGGTATTTTGCAAATTAACGATTTACGATATGGTTTTCCGATTTTACTGAGTAACTCTGTGACTTTCGTTAAATACAGTTCGGTTGCCCCACCTGTGTTCTCGTTCACTACATTAGTACAATATTTACAGTTAGTCTTAATGTGTCTCCATTAATTACCTGACCGTACAAAACAAATGGGATGAAATATTCCATTTTGAGGAACAACTTGTTACACTCCTGTCCAGGGGAAAAAACCTCTGTTATCCTTTGTCGCATTCAGCTATGTGAATAAAACCACACACATTTTTGTTCATTTTTCATTTGATTTTTCTGTTCATTTAAGTACTAACAATTAAAATTAATTAAGACTTCTTACGGAATCATAATGAAGCCAAGACTTAAAAGCAGAGATGAATAGTGGCTAGCAGTAGATTACGAGACGCGCGTTTTCTACTTGAGACTCGTCAGCTGGATGTATCTGCATCTCAAAGTTGATGTTCATTCTGGGACTCGAACCTAGTACCATTCGCTTCAAACGCTGTTGCGTTATTCACTTGGCTACTGAGTCCAAACAGCAGCTGGCTTTTGCAACAGGTTAAACTTTAATACATTTGTATCATTAGTTTAAATCCTCTTATCGATAGTTAGGACTGCTATTGATCAGTCTCATTTTTAAGCCTCAGAGCAACTATCAACTCTGAGATGTAAGTACATCCAGCTGACGAGTCCCGATTAGGACGAAACGTGCGTCCTCAATTTCATTGCTAGCCACTATCCATCTCTGTTTATAGTACTTGTAACCTAATAGCTATATCGAGGCAATCCGCACAGGATGCATATATGCCAAATGAGAATGACGAATAGCAGTCCTAACTATAAATGTGAGGATTCAGTCTGCCAATTCAAATGTGTCAGAACTAAGACTTGTTCAATAAATGTAGCTGATGGGCCGGAGATAATAATTCTTTAAAACTGTACGAGCTAATTTTATTTACAATCAATATTTTATTTCAGCTTCATCCATTATTCTAATACAATATTTCTTTATGTATTAGAGTTCTTATCGAGTCTCATATTAACTAATAAGTATAGATCAACTACTACTAAATGAACTTGCACACAAGTTGAAACAAGAAAATGACGAATACTTTGCAAAACAAACATGTTTTTTTATTAGACTTCAAAACTATGTATACTCACAACACTATATGCATCGAATTATATATATTGGAAAAGGTATCACAAAAATATTCATAATTAAGAATGTCAGAAAAATTTTTTTAACACAAGAAAGTATCCGTTTGAATCACATTACTCTTGTCAGCTGTTGTTAATTAACCACTAGGCGGTAGGGGCTAAAGTATACTAAATAATATTAGTATGTACATGGCAAATCAAATATTTTGTTTCTTTGTTAGATTTTTTTCAGATATTATTATTTTTAAATATTAGTGGTTTTGTATTCAGCACAGACAATGTGTACTTCTTTAGCGTATGTTCTAATTATTTATCATCAACTCTCTACTCGTGAATTGTGGCGTAAAATGTTCATTGGAACAGTAAATTATAATTTGTATGACCTTCAGTAGCTTTTTTCTACTAATCGTCATAGCGTTGCTTATGTAATCACGATAAACATTCATATGTTTCTTTCCGGTTTAGGTCAAAGCAAAGTATTACCATGACACAAATACTGCTGGACCTCAGTCTCGTCTGTTAGATGGTCTCACATGGGATGAAGCTCGACGAGTTCGTGACGAAGGTTTAGTCAAAGTATTGGGTCCAAGAGCTGCTGCTTTGGTAGCAGGTGGAGTTACTAGTGAAATGCCTGTAGCCGCTGCCAGTAAAGCAATTATTCAGCGAGATATACGAAATGCAGCAGTGATATATGATGTAAGCAGTTCGTGTGTACTTTATCTGCATTGTATCTTTATTTAATTTTTCATGGAATGTTGGACGGTTATTGACGTATATATATACTAGCACTATCTTTATTGTTTTAATTTGTTGATTCTATCACGTTTAGCTTTCTGATAGCTGTCATTTACGTTTTTGCGTTGTAAATTAAGTCGACATATTTTTTATTGTGCTCATGCGTAGTTGTTATTTCTACAAGGTCTGTAAGTTTCATTATTCATCCGTTGATTATAGGGTGGTATCCACGTAGTTTACTTAGAGTTGTGCTTGTGGACTGGCAACTTTAACCTTTTGGACAACACACCATCATTCAGTCAGTATAATTAATGAAAAACAAAGGCTTTTATGAACGTTTTTTACTTAAGTTTATCCATTTCTATAAAGCTTAACGTTAGTTATGTTTATAAAAAAAAATCAACTTCAAGTTCTTATTTTAATTGACAGGAAGACTACCTCAATCAACAAAAACAATAGTTAGATCTTGTTTCAGTTTTTTCAAGCCTATTGTGTAAATTTAATTTAGATGGCTTGTAATTATAATTCCAAACTTCCATAAGAAAGTTATATTGAAAACTTTGTATAACAACTTGAATATGAACTAGATTTACCATGATTCAGTAATCAGTCGTAGATTGTGTTTTGAACTACATTTAATGGTGAACAATATAACGATAGCACTTATTATACTGCTGATCTAGATAAATAAAGTTTGAAATATATCCATAGTCGTTTGGTAGTTAAAAATTAAGTATTTGTAATCTCTCTGTTGAACTGTTCTTCCATTTTAGTCACCTAAGTGAGTACCTATAAATGTTTGTGCATATGTGTGCACATAGCTTAAAACGTTCTCCATATTCTAATGGACAGTTTAATGATACACTCTTGTTGTTAAATTAAGGTATTTGATGTTCCTAAGCTGTAGTTAAATGTCATTTCATACTATTGGCAAAAATTTTACGTTTATTTTCTTTTCATTATTAAGTGGTTTATAATTTCATAAAATATACTGCCTGATTGAATTCTGCTTTTTGAGTGGTGTACATAATGTTCAGTTTCTTCTTTCTAACTGAATAATGATAATTTATATCTTTTTTTATTTTTACAGGGTCTTTATTCGCATCAAAATCCATTCGAGAAAATTACTGATGAAGAATTGGAAATGTATCGACGTGAAATTGAACTTAAAAACAATCCTGATTTAGTTACAGAAATGGATCGTCATCATCTTACCGGACAGAGTGCATCTTTCGAAGCTCCTAGCAATACAACACACCTTATAGATTCGTTAGCTGTCGATAGCGGTGCTACGGATCTAGAAAGTGCCAGTGAACTTGGTCCAGGTAATTATTTTTATCAGGCTTTTTTATAACATATATAGAAACCAGTTTTTCTTTTATGAACATTCATATATGAGCATAGTTTTCTCAATAGAATTCACCTATATTTGTGAAAATAAATGTCATAACAGGTGTTTACTGCAAAACATTTATCGATATTTATTCTTACTTTACTAAGTTATTCTAACAAATTTCAGTTCCTGACTTTGTTTAATTCGCTTGTACAACTTAATCGAGTAGAATACTATAATTCAATTAACCAAATAATTTCTCAATAATTTAATGTCACGGGTCAAACGAAGTTCTGAATTCTTATCAAAACTGCTTTTAAGCTGTATAAAGAATTAAGAAGTATTACGAACTAATAAGCATAATCAGTTTGGGAAATTTTTATACTACCTTATTTGATCAATTATTAGTCTTTTCGTTACCGGAAATGACTAGATATTATTCCCCCTCTCCAAAAATGATACATTTTGTTCACTAAATGTTTCTCAAAAAGGAGCATAGTACAACATTATCAGGTAATGTTGATCTTGTTGGTTATGAATTAGTTTTTGTTTGTTTTCTGAATACATTGAATTACTCAAGAACGTAAGCGTGTAAATATTTATTGGTCGTTACTTAAAGCTCCCACTTTTCTCCATTACAAACCAAGTAAATTCTCTTTTTCTTAATTTCTTGTCCTACATTTTCTATGATGACATTCAATAAATAAATAAAGTTGATATTTTAATTGTTCAATAATATTGAACGTCAACAGTTTAATGAACTATTATTTTTGATTGATTATTACATCATCGTGGAATAACCTCTCTCCATGAATACAAATTCACAATGTATCATCCCTTGCCCAACCATCGTTAAATTTGTTTAAAATTAAACATTTAAGTCAATATAAGCTTATTGCATGTACATGTGAATAATCTTAAACTTTTAATAGTGCATGCTTATAAATTTTTCTAAGTATTTCTAATTAATTAGTTGATATTTTCCATTTTGTTGCAACAAAGTCTCATATGTATGATTGAAAATTAGCATGAAAGTTGATTTTTTTTTGTAGGAGTTAATTTACATTCGATTAAAAGTTTGATGAATCAATTTGATTAACTGGTTTGCTTTTTTCATTATTGCTTTTTATAATTATCATAATTATAATGATAATCATCACCATTACATCATAGCTTCATTATTACTTGGTAATAATTATTGATTATGAATCATGCTAATCTGATGGCATATGTTTTGTTTTCTTTTTTTTTCTGTTTCTTCGTTACTCATTTGCCTGCTTGCCTGCATGTCTCCTCCTCGAACCCTTCTAATTCTTCATTGTTCTTCCTTCGTTCAATTGGAAATATGAATTTAAACTTTTACGGGTAATAACAAATTCTATTGATTGGTGTATATTTTGTCCGTGATGAAATAATTTCAGCGATTCATTCATTATCTGAATTATCTCCGTCTGTACATGATGCAAGAATTGGAGAGATTCGCCATTCGGAAACGTACCCGATTGACAGTCCAGCTACTGGTCGGTTAAAAAGATTCATACAACTATTTTTTTTTCAAACTTAGTGCTCTGTTATTTTCTAACAATTTGTTACTACTACAATTATTATTATTATTATTGTTAGTTAATAAAATTCCTTTAGTTGATTTTCACATTGAGTATCACCTATTCACATTTCTGTTACAGGTCGCTTAGCACCACCACCGACAACAGGGACACTGACATCTGAACCAAGTGGACCTGAAGATATGAGTGAAAGTGATGTAAGCCACTGATTTTCATTCGCCTTTATATACTGTTACGTGGTTTTGTTTTGTAAGGAGGAACTGCCTGAGTTTATGTATTAATAATTTTATGTTCGATTATTGTTTCTTTGTTAAGCTTGAAAAAAAGTTAGTATTTATGTCATTTCAAATATTACCCCATTTAGATAAATATGGAAGA
Organism: Schistosoma turkestanicum; assembly: GCA_944470395.2. NCBI lineage: Eukaryota > Metazoa > Platyhelminthes > Trematoda > Strigeidida > Schistosomatidae > Schistosoma > Schistosoma turkestanicum. Next base: position 16,697,853 of record OX103972.1, on the reverse strand, counting down.
TGTTACGTTCCAGTAGAAATCGCTGAAGATGTAGTTGAGCTACTTTATATGACCTAACATTTCTACTAGATGACGAAGTTTGAATATAAAGGAAAAACAATCATTTTTTGTTGCAACAGTAAAGTTTAAACGAGTTCATATCAGCTTGTTGAAAGAGATTAACTGTCGAATCATCATCCTAATATATGCAATGTGAATACGTTCGCAACTTATGTGAAGAATTCCACATCTTTCATGTTGTTTGATCTGTACAAATGAACTTTAAGTTTTCTGTTAGTGTCTTGATATTGGTCAAGGTAATTATGTATGAGAAATCAATATTTATTAGTATGCATTGGTGATGCGTATGAAAAATATGTAATTTGTGATGTGAAGTAGTGGAGCTAAATTATATGTGTGTAGATTGTGTGCGAAATAAGTTTACATCGACACAAAATTGTGTCTATAGATTAAGTTGTGTTGATTGTGATGTTTTCTACATTGGAGTCCACTCGCGCCAAGAAACACTGAAGTTGTCACCAAATAATCTCGTATAAGCTGAAAAATTTACTAATTGAGTTGACAATAGCTGTACATGCGATCTTAATAACCACTAAATCGATATTAGAATTTTCGGAATGATCGAGGAAGGCTTTTCCTCTTATGACACAAGGTGAGTAGTCGTACCATTTCATGCAATACTAAATCCATCTGCCTTCATCCACATTTGACTTTATTCTCTTTCTACGTAATCTCTACCAGACATGATTTAACTCCACTACTTTATAAATTACAAATTTTTCTTACCCTGCATCATACACACAAATAAACACATTGATATCTCATACATACTCACCTTGACCAAAAATAAAACATGACTTGTTTAAACCTGTTATGATGATTGTTCTAAAAATATTTTACTTCGTTTCCTTGAACTTACGTCAATTCATTTCGGTTATTTATTTATTTACTCTGAAGAAGTGAGTTACATCAGGTCACGACATATCATTGAGATATCACTGAAATACAATTTTATCATTAACTTTCTACTCAATGCTCAGTCTATTTGAAATTGTCAAGTTCAACATCTGTATTGATATACACGATATCGTGATTTGGCTTTTCGACAATAAGTTGTAAACCCGAAACATCCAATAAATAATGTCTTGTATTAGACTAACGAACAGAATTAACGTGTACACTTTGTACCTATCTTAGAGCTAATATAATACAACAATATAGTTTTGGGATACTGTGACATTAGTTTTATCCAAAGCATTTTTTTAAAAGTTGTAATGTTCTAGTTTTAGAATGTTTAGTTAGTACATGTTTCAAAATCTCTGATCATACTGAGCATCTATCTACAAGTGATCTTAATAATATTCAGTAATATCTACAAACCTCTCTATGGATAATTATCACCTGTTACGAAACAGTTTTTCTTGTAAGAAGTTTTAACTACTGAAGTTCAAAGGTAGCATGTGTATTGCAATTACCTACCAAGGATAGTGTAAATTAGTCCGGGAATATCGCGAATGGATTGAGGTTAAACATATACACCGTTGGGTAATGTCTCAGTAGTTGAGGATTCCCTAGGGATTCTCCACAAAACATAAAGGTTTTGTATTCGATCCCCAATGGATTATTGGATTATGCACTAATGAAAAGTTCCATACTAATACGCAACATCTGTTTAGTGTTTCCTGATTTTCAGTAGTTATTTAACCTTATATGAACTATCAAGAATACACAAACCTGATTTTCCCACCAGACCTATCTTTTCGATGATCAGTTCTTCGCAAAGTGGTTAGCGAATTACTATTCGCTTGAAGTCATCTATCTATAGTTTGAAAGATACTTTTCAATTTACTCGGATGCTAGAATATGTTAACATCTTTGATAAGTGCATGGTTTCTTCGAATATATCATCACTACCGTAATCTTACTAGAAGAAACCATACAAATTATATGTGAACATGTTGAACTACTCACCTTACCAAAAGACGAATCCAAGCAACTTCTACTGTTGTGCGATTTCGATTCAACATTATTTTGTACCGTCAAGTCGGTGGAGCTGTCATAGACAGTCAGCTGGGTCCAATCCTGACAGGACAAATGGTAATGAAATCGGTAATTAATGACACAACATTTTCCTCGTATATCAAAACCTTCCGACAGAGCACACCGTAACATTGGATTTGCGATGGAATGCGAACTTGACATGTTTCATTCTCTTGATCTTAGCATTGAACGCAATTCAAATGGACTATTAGAAAGGAAAATCGATCGAAAGGACACTCCGAGCGGGCTATACTTGAACTTTCACAGCTGTCCAATAAGCTGCAGAAGAGCTCTGATTAGAAGGTTATTCAACCGTGTACGAAGATTATGTTCTGAGGATAGAATTGAGAAAGAATTGCCCATAGTTAAACGATGCTTACGTAATAACGATTATCCACGAAGAAATTTATGAGTAAATATGATAAGACCAGAGAAAAGTAAGTGGAATATCTGCGTCTCCAAATATGTTCCATAAAAGTTGAAACTAAACGGATAAAACGTTTACAACGGCATAATTGCTCATTAGTTGCTGGACGGTGTTAATGACGGTGATGTTCCTAAATTTCTCAAAATAATCAAAATCAAGAAATCCAGGATTCTTTTCAACGAATTTATTATCGAAATGTGCAACTTTATATATCTATATAAGTGTAATATATATATGAAACTTTATCAGTGATAATTCCGTTGTTACGCGTTCTCGAGGCTGTTGCAATAAAAAGATTCAAACTGAACTTGTGTATACAAAAAGAAACAGTAATCAATCTCGTTTCTCCCTGGTGGTCTTAACATTTTTTCTGTTTATCATGTAAGACTGTTTCTTTTTGTTTCCATACTTTAATTCGTACTTCTGGGCATTACTGAACTATTCTATATTATGTGATCTAATTTCTGTTTCAAAAGTGTTTTTGTTTCGACGCTTTTATAGGATATCCACATATCTAACTTATAAATATTTGAACAATTTTAATTCTTCTGCATTATCATCTCTTAACTTTAGTCTATCTCCACATTTATTTAACTCAGGTTATTCTTGTTATTTCCAACATGAACTATGTACATTTGTTTCATTTTAATGATTAGTACTATTATTTTAGGTTGTTAGCAGCTGAGCAGAATCTATGAAATAAATAGATTCATGTTATTCTGCTAAGATTTTTCTTCTTTATTTATGTTTGCAAATCCGAAAAATCCAGGGACTTGAACGGACCGTTCCATCGCTGTGTGCTTATATTGGTATGACAGCTTGAACTGATATACGTACGTACAAAGGTCTACGTTGTAGTTGACTGACTGACTGACATGAGAAAAATTGCATGAAATTAATTTAGATCTGTTAGTAAGATTAGTAACATTGAATTTCCAAATTGCGTTCACCTCTTATTTGTTTATTCCTTTTAATGCCGTAACTCTTGTAATCTGATTTATTTTTTTTTCTATCAGAGTTATATTTAAAATTATTACCTTTTGTATTTATTTACAGGGTAAACATAAAAAGAAAAAACGACGTTTCAAACTTCCTTCATTCTCTCTAAAATCCAAAGATAAATCAAAGAGTAAATGATATACTATCTCACTTGATGTATGACATAACTACTACCAGTTCATTTTCATTACGGTTGAGAATTTTTACATCACATCGTTGTTATGCCTAGTAGATGAGATAGATACATAAATGTAGTAATTTTACTTACACAAGCTGCAAACACACACTGACACATGCACATTTGAGAAATCATTCCTCCATTATATTCAACCTTCCTAAAACCTTAACACGACATTTTCCAAATGTGATGTGGAGTGTGAGATAGTGTCTTAAATTTCCACATGATTTCTTTATACAAACTATTCAATTGTAAAGTGATGATCACCAGGATACTACGTTGATTTTAAACGATACATATATATGTAATAATAACTAACTCTTATTGATTTGCAGTCACAAGCATATAAATGTCTATGTGTGTGTGTACACATTAAAAATAATAATTGGATTCATTTAATTCACTATCACTATGTGTTTTCGATTGTGATTCAAATCTTTTCTACATCGAATAAAAGTTCCACAAGTCAATGGAACAAATAATGAAAAGCTATCCTTACTCTAGTGAATCTTTTTCTAAATTCATTTGTTCAATAATATTGTTATTGCTTCAGCTAATTAATATGCTTCGCTTTCCCTCGAAAAAAAAACACACACTAGTATATGATTTTGAAAGTGATTTTCAATGCATGAACACTTTATGTTTGGATGTTGTGTTGATTTACTTCCTACCCGGCAAACGTAAAATTTTAAAAATTATATATAGAGTATTATTCTATTATTTTTTCGACTATCTTTAGTGTTGTCATGATCCACCTTTTTTTAAAAAAAAAAATCTTTTCTTAATCCTTGCACTATGCTATTCTGTCCGTATTTTCATGTACACTCGGCTGTCAGTGAGTTGGTAACTACGAGTACCTGTTTTTTTTACGATTAAGATGAATCAGACAAAAAACTGTGTATTTGTAACATTTATGTTTTTGTTTTCATTTGGGAGGATGCAATGGTTTCTATGTTTAACAATTGACGTATATGCTTTTTATCATCCATTGATGTCAGTTGCCTTATGTTATTCAATGACATTGTTTCTCTTTCGCGTCATTTTCTTTTTACTTGTATAGTTGTTGAACATTTTCAAGTTTATTAATTATGAACGTGTTTTTACGCTTGCTACTTAGTTATTCATACGCTTACTTTTATACTTTTTTTTTAAAGTAAATATACCATCTACCACTAAATCATATTACATAAATAAGCTTTTCTATAAAAACATCCCTTTCTCTGTGCTTCTGCTTAACCCGAAATCCTAATTTTCACTTATTTGTTTTTCATCTTTTACGCCAAATAACTTCTCATTTGTTGTTTTTGCAATTTTTTTATCCCTTTTAACCTGAGACCATGAAATTATGCTACTAATATACATATACATTTGATGAATAACCAAGTTTTCTGTTCTTTACCATTTTCTTAAATATTCGTTCGCTTTCTTTATAGGGACTTATTTTCTACTACTGCATCCTAGCCTCTGGATAATCATAAATTGTAGTAAATACTATTTTGTTAGTGTAAATTTGTCTTTAAATTTCAATATAGCGCTTGAATTTCTCTTTATGATAGATACCCAGCCAACACTATTTCTGTTAGACACAACTCAAACTTTGAATACGTAATCAGCCTGGTCAGAAGTGTACTAGACAACAATTTATATTATAATACAAAGGGTAGGGAAATATTCATGACACATTGATTACTTGTCGGACTTCCAGCCAAAATCGTCTAGGTAAATAACTAGTCACAATTTTCTTTCGTCCAAACACATTCCTCAAAAAGCTTGATCGTATTACTTTGTTCTCGGGTTCTTTTGAGAAAATCTCGTTCGTTTCCCTCCCCTCAACAGCTTTCAGTTTGTCTCTTCGCATTTCAACTAGTGGTGGTGGTGGAATATCAAACGTCTCGTATAATATTTAGATTGTTGAAGACTTAGCATTTAACGAAAAAACTATTTTCCCTATCTCGCAGTTGGATTGTGTTCAATACTTTTCGGACAATTTCCTTCCATATTTTTTGTAGTCCACTCATTTTATCCATTGGATTCAAAACATCAAAAAACGTTCTACTTCGTCTTTATCGTAGCAACTGCCAACATTGTTTATTTCAATATTACAGACTTTTTTGAATATGCTCAAGCTATTCATAATCTAAGATGTATACTATAAGCTTAAAAAGGCTTTTGAGTGGTTCAGTAATAAATGCCTAGGTTTATCCGCTATGGTTGTTTTATTGTTTTTATGTTTTGTTTTAAAGTAAATGAGCTCAAAGCAGATGTACGTTTGTTGGAAACACTATCATCCTTGTTTCCTTTACCTAAAAGATTCATTCGATGTATGTTTTCGCTTCCCCACTAAGATTATATGATCAATAGTAGCACATTAGTTTAAATGATTTTTTTAATATCTATCGAATGTCAATTTGTTTTTGTAAAGAAAACAAACTAGAGAATTAAGCTATATAAGCTTTCGTTTTTGCTTATGTGTTCTTTAAAGCGTTTTGTGTTCCGGTGTTGGTTCATAAAAATTTTCAACTTTTGTACATGTGACTCATTTATTAGGTGAACTCGTACGATATGGCTAGAAATCAGATCCATTTTCTGTTACATGTTTTTTCTTTGTATGTGAATGTGTTCTTTAATGATTGTTTTTTACATATCAATCATTACATTTTCTTTGGTTTATTTAGTGTCCTGTGGATTTCAATTTTTCATTAAAAATGTCTTCATCATTCCAGTCTACAGATCTTTAAATCAGTACTTTCATACACTTGATTACTTATCAACTTTTCTTGGTGAGACAAATTTACGATCGCTAAAGTGACGTTGATAAAACTCAGTTAACTAGAGTCAATAGAAGTTGGTTAGAAATTTGAGCTAGAGTTTTCACGATCTGACATGAATTATGATGCCGAAATACTAATCGTATGGATGAATGAATTTTCCACCAAAATTCAATATTCGCTCTCTTTGATTTTATATTAGTCCATCCGTAATTCGTAGTCTCACCCTTTTTTTAATAGAGCTTTACTTACTTACTTACTTACTTACTTACGCCTGTTACCCCCAATGGAGCATAGGCCGCCCACCAGTTTTCTCCAACCAACTCTGTCCTGGGCTTCCCTCTCCAGTTCTGTCCAATGTTTGTTCATTCCTCTCATACCTTTCTCTATTTCTCGGCGTAGTGTGTTCCTTGGCCTTCCTCTTTTCCTTTTGCCTTGAGGGTTCCATGTGAGGGCTTGTCTCGTGACGCAGTTGAGTGCTTTTCGTAGTGTGTGTCCTATCCACTTCCACCGCTTCTTCCTGATTTCCTCCTCCACTGGAATCTGGTTTGTACTCTCCCATAGTACGTTGTTGCTGATGGTGTCTGGCCAACGAATACGAAGTATTTTGCGTAGACAGCTGTTAATAAACACTTGTATCTTCTGAATGATGGCTTTGGTAGTTCTCCATGTTTCCGCTCCATACAGTAGAACTGTCTTGACATTTGTATTGAAAATCTTGATTTTGGTTTTGTTTGAAAGTTGTTTGGAGTTCCAGATATTTTTCAACTGTAGAAATGCAACCCTCGCTTTGCCAATCCGCGCCCTCACATCTGCATCCGATCCACCTTTCTCGTCGATGATGCTGCCCATATATGTAAAGTTGTTAACGTCCTCGAAAGCATCTCCATCAAGCGTGATTTGGTCGGTGCATGTTGTGTTGCATCGGAGAATTTTGCTTTTTCCTTTATGTATGTTGAGACCTACTGCTGCAGAGGCTGCTGCTACACTGGTTGTCTTCTCTTGCATTTGTTGTTGAGTGTGCGATAGAAGAGCCAAGTCATCTGCGAAGTCCAGATCGTCCAGCTGCGTCCTAACTGTCCAGTTGATACCGTGCTTCCCTCCAGATGTTGACGTCTTCATGATCCAGTCGATGACCAGGAGAAAGAGAAAGGGTGAGAGTAAGTAACCTTGCCTCACACCGGTCTTCACCTCGACAGAGTCTCTCAGCCGACCTCCGTGTACGATTTTGCAGTTGAATCCATCATAAGAATTCCGTATGATGTTGACTATTTTCTCAGGCACACCGTAGTGTCGAAGAAGCCTCCACAGTGTTTTCCTATCCACGCTATCGAATGCTTTCTCGTTGTCGATGAAGTTGATGTAGAGTGGTGAGTTCCATTCAATTGATTGTTCCACAATGATCCGTAATGTAGCAATTTGGTCAGTACATGATCGATCCTTACGAAATCCGGCCTGTTGATCTCAAGTTGGGCGTCTACGAAGTCCTTCATTCTGTTTAACAATACTCTGTTGAAGACTTTGCCTGGTATTGAAAGAAGAGTGATGCCTCTGTAGTTTTCACACTTGCTGAGATCGCCTTTTTTGGTATTTTGATGAGGTATCCTTCTTTCCAATCTGATGGTACTTGTTCCTCATCCCAAATCTTCTTGAAGAGAATGTGAAATATTTTCGCAGTTGCTTCCACATCTGCTTTGATTGCCTTTGCTGGAATGTTGTCTGGTCCTGCTGCTTTGCCGCTCTTGATTTGTCTGATGGCTGTACTGATCTCCTCAATCGTAGGTGCGCCAATATTAATTGGGAGTTCCTTGGATGCTGCTTCGATGTTGGGTGGGTTCAGTGAAGCTGGTCGATTCAATAGTTCCTTAAAGTGCTCCACCCACCTATTTCGCTGTTCGTCAGTGTTGCTGATTATTTTCCCTTCCTTGCTTTTCACTGGTCGTTCTGGTTTACGATAGTTTCCGGCCAGCTTCTTTGTTGTTTCGTACAATTGTCTCAAGTTTCCTTCTCTTGCAGCCTTTTCGCCGTCATTGCTAGATCTTCCACATATTTTCGTTTGTCAGCTCTGATGCTCTTCTTCACTTCCCTGTTTGCTTCTGTATACTCGGCTTGCGCCTTAACTTTCTCTGCTCTTGTTCGGCTGACATTCACTGCTGCCTTCTTGATCCTCCTTTCTTGAATTTTTTCAAGAGTACCAACAGAGATCCATTCCTTATGATGGTGCTTCTCGCGACCAAGGACCTCCTGACATGTTGAAGTGATTGCCTCCTTAATCCCTTTCCAATTGTTCTCCAATGTTGCTTCCTCTCCATTGAGTAGATCCTGAAAGGCCTGGAACCTATTGGTGAGGGCTATCTTGAATTCGTTGAGTTTTACGGTATCCCGAAGAAAGGCTGTATTAAACTTCTGTGATGTTGTCTGCCCCGTTGTCCAGTGCTTCTTTAGCTTCAATCTCATTTTGGCGATCAGCAAGTGGTGATCTGAAGCTATATCAGCTCCTCTCTTCGTTCTCACATCCTCCATGGTCCTTCTGAACTTTTTGTTGATGCAGATATGGTCAATTTGGTTTTGAGTAGTGTGGTCCGGTGAAATCCATGTGGCTTTGTGAATGCGTTTGTGCGGGAATATTGTGCCACCGATGACCGGTTTGTTGAAGGCACATAGGTTTGCAAATCTCTCACCGTTTTCGTTCCTTTCTCCCAGTCCATGTCGTTCCATGATGTGTTCATATCCAGTGTTGTCCATTCCAACCTTGGCATTCAGGTCTCCCATAAGAATCGTCAAATCCTTTGGTGAACATTTCTCGACGATTGACTGCAGCCTTTCGTAGAATTGATCTTTAACGTCGTCATTGTAGTCGTTCATAGGGGCATAACATTGGATGACGTTCATTGTAATGTCCTGTTTCTTTGTTTTGAAGGATGCTTTAATGATCCTCGGTCCATGAGATTCCCATCCTATCAGTGCCTTTTGTGCATGTTTCGACAGCATCAGTGCAACTCCTTGTGTATGTGAAGCGTTTTCCTCTTCATGACCAGAGTATAACAGCAGTTCCCCTGAAGCTAGTCTCAGTTGTCCTACTTGTGTCCAATGCGTTTCACTGATTCCAAGCACCTCGAGGTTGTATCGTTTCATTTTTTTTTTAATAGAGCTGCATTGTCAAAATAGGAAGTTTATGTTTTAAAATTGGCATATTCACTCAGACACATCGAATTGAGGTCAATAGATCTATTTAATAAAAACATTTGTAAAATAGTACAGTAAGAGATATTGTTATGTTCTATACACTTCAAACACTGATGTTTACAAGGGTATAAGTCGTTTGGTTTGTTATTGTTTGAACTATTATTAAGATAATAAAAAATACTATGATCACGTTCAATAAGGTTTTTTAGTGATCTCGATTTATATGTGCAAGAACATTGCATTTTGAAACATTTGTAGATTGAACTTGCTCACAAAGTTGAACAACCCGGGTAAACGTTACTGAAACGAAAAAACCAGATCGGTACATGCTTTACATAAATACCCACATTAAGAAGAGACATATTTTAAAATAATTCCCAACGATCAACTTGGCAAAGAATGATTTCTAATCACGTAACCAAAATTCCATATTTTACAACACGGGCTATAATTGTGGATAATATCACTCTTTGATTTGCAATCAGTTCTAGCATTTTTGTAGTGCTGACGATCTGTTTATATTTCATAGGCTTCTGAGCTGTGTTCAAGCTTTCATGTTATCACTGAATGATGCAAATTTTTCGATAATGTATATCAGTATTTCATGTACCAACCTTGAGATATACGTTCTAGGTGAGTATGCACTTCTATGAAATTTCTATGTTGAAAGTATTTCAGAAGCTACTTATGTCAGTCGATGATAAGTAATAATTTGTGTTTCGAACTGTTGTTTTAAGTGTGCAAACTAATACCCTAAATTCAACATCATGTTTAAACCGTTGTTGATTGTTAAATGTTTGTAACTCCTACTTGACTCTTATTGATCCACTGACATTACCAGTAACATCACTAAAACAGAAAGTTCAATAAATAAAAAAAACCATGGTATTTAAAATGCTTTATCCATTTTTAATAGACAGATACAACGCAGAACTTCGTACGTAAGTACATCAGTTCAGGTTGCCATGCCCCTTCAGCACATAGACGCAACTGTCAGTCCAAATCCAAGAGTGATAGAATAATAGAAGTATTAGCAGTAATGGAGAAGATTAGGGAGCGAAGATATGATTCGAGAAGTATAATTCAGTGAGATACATTTGGAATGAGAAAGAGAGATTATGACGAATTCAGAAGGTTAGAATTAGAGAGAACACAAAGAGTGGATGCACCTGTGCCATTGCAAACGATTTTGAGCCATGTCGTTCAAGGTCTCTAACCATCGGTAACTTTCGTCTCGCGCACCCCAAACAGATAGCCTGCATCTACTAACATGACTCAATTCAGTTGTCAATGACTTCATGGATTTGTGCCATGTTTTGGTTTGGCCACCCCTAGCTCTCTTCCAACCCACTCCTACACCACAATACAGCTCGTCACGGCAGTCGGTGGTTGGGCATACGAAACACGTGTCCCAACCACCTCAACTGATGAAGTTTCACTACTTCATCTATTGATTTGCCATCCCTACCTAGTACTCGTTTCCTAACGACAGTATTACTAACTCAGTTGTCTCAGGATACACGAGCAATGATTAGGAGACACCTATGTTCGAAAACTGGTAACTTACGAATATCCTCTACTCTCAACTGCCAAGTCTCGCATCCGTACAGTAGGACGAGCGAACTGCTGCACTGTACACTCGTCCTTTGGTTAGCAAACGGATATCTCGCCTGCACCATAGGTGACGCAATTTGGCAAAAGCCAATCGAGCTTTCTGTATCCGAGCTGAGATTTCGTCAGTCACCAGACCATCAGCACTGATGAGACTCCCCAGGTAAGTGAAGCGGTCTACACGCTCGACTACTTCACTCACTATCACTACTTCAGGTGCCGATGCAACCCAATCTTGAAGCATCATTTTGCATTTCGAGGGGGAAAACCGCATCCCGAACATGCTTGCATTGTAGCTTTGGGTGGTCAGAAGACTCTGCATTTTTTCAGCGTCTTCACCAAGTAGGACTATTTCATCGGCGGATTCTAAGTCGATATGCGTTTATGACGCAAGAATGCTAAAATCTTTAAAATTAACTTGGCTTGATTACTCTATATATAACGCAGCGAAATAGTGCCACTAGCTTTTAGAGCTCATTAACCTGAAACAGAAAATTTGACAAATGTTATCTAGTAGGAAATTGAGCTAATTCCACAAAGACGATACCTGTATAACTGTAAGTGATAGGATCACAAGTGTATTTCATAGACAAAGTAGTATTATATGATCCAGTCGTATAAATACCTTATTAGTGTTCAAGTTTTTATCATCGAAAATGTTTTCGTATCTGCCAAAACAAACTGAATATTTTTTTTCTTAATAAATACAGTACAAATTCATAACTTACGACATTTTAAATAATGTAAGTACTGGACAATAAAAACTCAACTCAGTCAATACACTAAGTACGGTCTTTGAAAATCATTGTCAAGTCTAATCGAAAAGTCGTACAATGTGCTCGCTAGTGACTAGTTTCGTGAGGAAATTCTCGAAGTTCAAGTGAGAAGACATCACCATTGGAGTTCAACCCTGTCGGGTGTAAGCAGTAACTACCGGAGACAGATGGGTGAGGTTGCTCCAAATCCCTGAATCGATCCGAGTTAGACGTTAACTCTGTTGGATTCCCGCCCCGTGGTGCAGAGATTAGGCTTTTTCCGCGCAAAACCGAAGGTCCTGGGTTCGATTCATGCGAAAGGCAGGAGTCGTGATGCGCACTGCTGATGAGTATCATACCAGGACGAAACGGCCAAATGAAATTTATCATGTCATTGACTAACGAAAAATCATTAGTCAAAGCAGACAATCTAGAACAATCAATAAATAATTGAATCAAACAGTATAACTGCCCCCATAGTTAGGGTCTGATCACACTGGTCTCAACATTATGCAAATATCTGATATGTTTGGGGATAAATCTTTAACATAAGTAAGTTAATAATACTCTACAAAAGGAAAAAATAATTGTGAACAATCTATTCAAAACAAAACGTATCATGTACGATGTAATTCCAACTACAAAATATAGGAATGATTTTTACGCAAGACTTAGATGAAATATTCTCAAAGCCTTTTTCCCCCAAAATTCATGGACAAATTCATTGACGGTGACTAGGTGAAGGAGAGATAAATCCTCTAGATTTTATATTCCCAACTCATGAGATTATAGTTAATCAGTAGGATTTACATTGAAAAGGAAGTCTTTTTCCGAAGTGTAAAGAAGATAATTTTGTCATCAGGAACTATTTGACGAACTTAAATTTAGTCAAATCTTTTAATATTCTATAATATCCATGAAGAAGAAATTGTCTCACGCACGCAAGGAGTTGTACTGATGCTGTCCAAACAAGCACAAAAGGCATTGATAGGATGGAAATCTCGTGAACCTAGAATCATTAAAGCACCCTTCGAAATAAAGAAAGAGGACATTACAATGAACATCATCCATTGCTACGCACCTACCAACAACTAAAATGACGATGTTAAAGGTCAATTCTACAAGAGGCTGCACTCACTTGTCGACAGATGCTCGTCAAAGGGTTTGACGATTCTGATGGGAGATCTAAATGCCAATGTTGGCATGGAAAACACTGGATATGAAGATGTCTTGAGACGAAATGGACTGGGAGAGAGGAGCGAAAATGGTGAGAGATTCGCAAACCTATGTGTTTTCAACAAACTGATTATCGGTGGCACAATATTCCCGCACAAACATATAGACAAAGCTTTGTGGATTTCACGGGATCACTCTGCTCAGAACCAATCCGACCATATGTGTATCAATAAAAAATTCAAAAGGACCATGGAGGATGTGAGAACTAAGAGAGGAGTTGATATAGTATCAGATTACCCCTTGATGGTCGCCAAAATGAAAGTGAAACTCAAGAAACACTGGACAACGGGGCGGACAGCACAGAAGTTTAATCCAGCCTTTCTTTGAGATAACGTAAAATTCAACGAATTCAAGATAGCCCTTACCAATAGGTTGCAGACCTTGTACGATATACTCAATGGAGAGGAAACAACCATGGAGAGCAATTGAAAAGGGATCGAAGAGGTAATCACTTCAAAATTTCACGAGGTTCTGGGCCACAGGAAGTACCATCACAAGGAGTGCATCTCTGTTGATACTCTGAATAAAATTGAAGAAAGGAGGAACGAGAAGGCAGCAATCAACATCAGCAGAACAAGGGCAGATAAAGCCAAGACACAAGCTGGATACACAGAAAAAAACAAGCAAGTGAAAAGGAGCATCAGAGCCGATATGAGAAAATATCTGAAAGACCTTGCAATGACGGTGGAAAGGCTGCAAGAGGAGTGAACATGAAACAGTTGAACGTTGCAACAAAGAAGCTCGTTGGAAACTATCGTAAACCAGTGAAAAGCAAGGAAGGCAAAGTAATCAGCAACACTGAAGAACAGCGAAACAGGTGGGTAGAGAAATTTATAGAACTCTTATATCGACTAGCTCTACTGAACCCACCAAAAATCGAAGCAGCATCTACGGACCTCCAGATCGATATTGGCCCACTTACCATTGAAGAGATCAGTACGGCCATCAGGCAAATCAAGAGCGGCAAAGTAGCGGGACCAGACAGCATTCCAGCAGAGGCAATGACAGCAGACGTGGAAGCAACTGACAAAATATTCCACATTCTCTCCAAAAACACTTGGGAGGAAGAACAAGCACCATCAGACTGGAAACAATGATATCTGATCAAAATACCAAAGGCGATCTCAGCAAGTGTAAGAACTACAGAGGCATCACTCCTCTCTCAATTCCAGTCAAAGTATTCAACAGGGTGTAGCTAAACAGAATGAAGGACTTCGTAGACGACCAACTTCGAGATCAACAGGCTGGATTTCGTAAGGATCGATCGTGTACCGACTAAACTGAAACATTACTTGATAATTGTGGAGCAATCAATTGAATGAAACTCATCACTCTACATCAACTTGATTGACTACAAGAAAGCATTCGATAGCGTGGACAGGAAAACACTATGGCATTCCTGAGAATATAGCCGACATTATACGGAATCTTCATGATGGATTAAACTGCGAAATCGTGCACCGAGGACAGTTAACAGACTCGTTCGAGGTGAAGACTGGTAATCAACCGGATTATGAGGACGTCAGCGTCTGGAAGGAAGCACTGTATCCAATAGACAGCCAGGATTCAGCTGGGCGATTTGAACGTCGCAGATGATCTGGCTCTTCTATTGCACACGGATCAACAACTGCAAAATAAGACGACCAGTGTAGCAGCAGCTTCAGCAGTAGCAGGTCTCAACATACATGAAGGGCAAAGCAAGATCCTGTGACACAACACATGCGCCAACCAAATCACTCTTGATGGAGATGCTTAGGAGGATGTCAAAACTTTTATATATCAAAGCAGCATCATTGATGCGCAAGGTTGGTCCAATGTAGATGTGAAGTTGCGGATTTGTGAAACAGGAGCTGCATTTCTACGATTGAGCATCTGAAAATTAAAATAGCTGTCAGTAAACACCAAAGTCATTCAGTTAGAATGTAGAACTTCGTACGTACGTACATCATTTTAGGTTGCCATACCACACTAGCTCAGAGACGCAATTGTCAGTTCAAACCCCATAGTGTTAGAGGTGGTAGAAGTATAAGCGGTAATCGAGAAGATTAGGGTTCGAAGATATTATTCAAGAAGTATAATTCAGTGAAATAAATTTAGAAGGAGAAAGATAGAGGTGATGAGGATTTGAGAGAACACAAATAGTGGATGTACCTGCGCTCCTGCACACGATTTTGAGTCTTAAAATTGTTGAATAACATGTTAAAGTCAGAATTTTCAATTCACATGTAAAGACAGTTCTACTGTATGGTGCATAAACTTGGAAATCTACCAAAGCCATTATCCAGAACATAAAAGTATTTATTAACAGTTTTCTTCGCAAAATACTTCGGATTCGTTGGCCAGACACCATCAGCAACAACCTACTGTGGGAGAGAACAAACCAGATTTGAGTGGAGGAGGAAACCAGAAAGAAGTAGTGGAAGTGGATAGGACACACTCTGCGAAGCACTCAACTGCGTCACAAGACAAGCCTTCACTTGGAACGAGGAAGGTCAAAGAACACAATACGCCGAGAAATGGAGACAGACATGAGAAGAATGAACGAAAATTGGATAGAACTGTAAATGAAAGCCCTGGACAGAGTAGGCTGGAGAATGCTGGTCAGTGGCCTATGTTCCATTGAGGATAAGAGTTGTTACTAGACTACTGTCAGGTTTATTTTTCAAAGAAATTCTGTATACATAATCAGTTTTTAATAATTTCAACATAATAAAATGATATACATTCCTTTATCCTATTTATTGTGTTGAGTAGTTTACATTGTTAGTTAGTGTATTCAAATTGTCACTCAAATAACATAATCCACTATTTTGACAATACCTACATCAACTTCCTCAATTTTTTAGCTTGTTTATTGTATAAATAATTCACTTTCTCGGATAATAATTACAAACTTCTTCCTGTTCATTGCTATTCAATCAGTCTACATTTATTCTATTATCTACATCAAGTCAATCGATACATGAATGTGAGTGAACATGATGAAAGTATGTGATTGTTTTTTTTAGTTTAATAAAAATATTATTTCCAATTGCATTAAAGTAAAGAATTCATCAATAGGAAAATAGGATTTAATGTTATTGCATTCAACTAAAGGAAAAAATTCGCTTATTTAACTTCAATAGTCAGTCACACTAGTTCACTGCTTTGCTTGTTTTATTATGTTTATTGAAAATACAAACTTTTCCAACATGTACAAACATTGTTGGATCAGTAGTTCTTTGACAAAAATGTGTGTAAATATTTCAACATTAAAATTATTTACACATAATTTCTTACAGACTAGTAGAATCTCTAATAATTTTGAAGTTACAAATGAAATTTTTTCTTATTATGAATTATTTTGAAATGTTACCATTAAATTCTATATTTTATAGGTTAATTATGTGGGGATTAAAAGCGAAAATCCGGTGACAATACTAAACGATAATATCTCTATAGTTTTTAAAATATTACAGTTAGGAAAATTATCAAAGAACAGAGTTCGATTGTACTAATCAGTATAACTTTACTTACCTAATTACTTCATATTTGATGGTTATTATTTACATCTGACTTGATCTAAATCAATTTTGCTGTAACGTGCAAGAATTATCACAGTAACACTGATTATTGTAACATCTGGGTTACGGTAACATTGTGAATTTCACACCTATTTCTATCTGTTACTTTGTTTTGTAAAATATTATGTGTACAGTGATGAACGAAAACTGGAAAGGGAATCTCAGGATAGAGTTGGTTGGGGGAAACTGGTCAGCGGCCTATGCTCCATTGGGGGTAACAGGGGTAAGTAAGTAAGTACAGTGATGTTGATTTATTACATTGTCTGTACCAAAGCTCTTTAGGAATTCTCATCATTTTTATTTAAAGACAGTTATTTACCTTGCAGTGTATGTAAGCCATCAACTGGTCTAGCTGCGTAGATTTTCTCTCTCTTTATCTCGTATTGACAGTGTTTTTCGATCCTTCCTACTTTGAACCCTGGTTATTCAAACCAAAATAAGTTTTCGATTTCAAACTATCATTGTTTTAACCATACATTCTTCCTTACCCGCTTTTTTGATAGCAAAATAACTCAGCCCATTGTTCCAGGTTAGAAAATAGTTTAACAGTTACTAGTCAATTAAATTTAATAACCTTACATTCTGAATTTCAAGTTTACTCAATAAAACGCTTAAGCCTTAAAGTCAAATAAGTTTTAAGAATCTATGAAAATGCCTGACAAATCAGTGTATTCGGTCTATATCAGGCTTCATTTGTGAAATAATAACGAAAAATAGTAATCTACATATCCTATGATAATGACAGAAGAGGGTTAAACACCTGCTATCTTGATTTCGAAAGAATTTCTTTCTTTCAGTCTGCTGAAATTTTTCGAACATTAACTGTTAAATAAATTTAGATTTAAAATATGACTCAATTCTTTTTGAAGTTAGAGAAACATCTTGATGATGACCTTCAGCAGTAAACTGTTCCGGTTATTGGAATTCATATTAGTTGCATAGAACGCTCAATAACACATGAATTCAACAAGATGATGTTAGTTATACTCCAATGTCTGTAATCGGTAACTTTCATTTTGAAATCTCCTGTTCCCAACACCCAAATATTTAAGCATGTTGTTTTATGTAAATATATTATTTGTAGTCACATGTAATCTTACTTCCCTTCTAATGAAAAAGCATATAGCTTTATAATGATCACATGTTCTGTCATATGACCTAATTAAAGTACTCATAGTTTTCCAACTGATTTGTTAAAATCAATCTAGCTTATTCCAATTCTAATTAAAATTTACTTTCATTAGTCAGTCCCATAACTTATATTGTGTGACATTTGATTTTTGAACATACTTTTGTCACCTTGATTTGTGTGTACCCAACAATATTTTTCTCCCACCCTTTTCAAGGTCAAACACATGTGTTCAACTCTCATAGATGTTGTCAAATTAACTACGTATTTGATTCTCTTGACATAAAATTCAATGAAACATCACTATCATCAAGATAACCTATGATATCCCAACTGCTTTCCTTCAAATAAGTCACTATTCGATTGCTAAGCATGAATTCAACGTACCAATTTTGATACGTCATCTGTAACAATGTATTATCTGTGTAAAAATCAAGGGTTATGCTAATGGTACTAAAGGATCCATAAAAACTAGAGTATTCTGAAATTATTTCAGGTGTTTGGTGTTTATAAATAAATTTTTTTGCTTTACGTACATTAGTTTTGAAACGTTTTTCTTAGTAAACTGACGGAAGCTGTAGATCTGCCGAAAACTAAGTCTCGTGGTATTGAAACACTGAAATGAAATCTGTTTGTCCATACCTTACACTTTGTTCATACTTCTACACGGTCTTACTTCGGAATAGTCATACAGAGTAACAACAAGATTTTCATTTATTTAAGTGAACCTGTAAGGTGTCTGTGAAATATTATTAAGGAAAGATCAGACAAAGTTTTTTAAAGTTATTGTTTGATCAGTGAAATTTAACTAACCTTTGTAATCAAATCCTACACGTAGTTTCCAGTACAGTTTGCTGACGAATGCCAACTAGCACGAAACTTAGGTCCACGGTTTTCTGTTGGCTATCCGTAACTACCTATCACAATAGTGATTATTAGAAATTGGATTATTAATGAACGATACACAGCTAAACTGACAGTTTGGAATTATTGTGATACGTAGAATATTGTAGACTTATATGAACAGTTTTGTGTACAAAAAGAGTACATTAATCAGAATAAAGTATCATTATTAGAGAAATAATCATTTAAGTATTATTTTCATGTCATAACCAATTAAATTGTTGTTTTCTATCTAAATATTACGGCTGAAAAAAAACAAACTATTA
This sequence comes from Schistosoma turkestanicum, assembly GCA_944470395.2. Lineage (NCBI taxonomy): Eukaryota > Metazoa > Platyhelminthes > Trematoda > Strigeidida > Schistosomatidae > Schistosoma > Schistosoma turkestanicum. The sequence goes on along the minus strand of OX103972.1, from coordinate 16,678,792 downwards.
CAGGATATCAACCAGATAGCGCATTCCTGAAAAGTGTAGAATAACGTGAATCAATAACTGGCATTAAACTAGTGCGCTTTTGTGACGTCCAAGATGATATGACTACAGAGTATTTTTATGAAATGGAATAACACTGGTTCATTAGTTTAACTTTGATATTATGTAAACAGGTGATAGGCACTCACTAATTGGTAATTATCGATTTATTCTACACGGAAAAACGAATATTGAACAAAGTGAAAGTTGTTCAGTATAAATGAAAGTGATTATTAAAAGAAAGCAATAATAATTTATCTGATGAGTGATGAGTGCAAGTTAGAAATAATTTCGTCGCAGATTGACATCGGTTTAAACAAATAACGATGTTTCATACCCGCCCAATAGATCTCAAGGTCATCCACCAGTTAACCATTAGAATTACGTGCTAAATTTTATAAAGTAACTTGAATGTTTTAGCCTAGGTGTGTCAACTTCGTTTGATAAGTTGTCCAAAATGTATGAATTTAAGTGTGGGTCAGCTGTTTAATCTCATTTTATGTTAACACAAAAGCTACTAAATAAATCAATTTGAAATTGATAATGCAGTGCGGTCAGATTATATCACTTAACCTAGAAACATACGTTTACAGTTTAACTATTTGAACTTTATGTTATTTAGGTATTGATACTGGTTATGTATCATGTATGTCTAACTACTGAATATTGTGATGTTGAATCAGGTTGACGAAAACGTAAGGTGTGCATTTTACAACAGGGCATCAGCTAATATATAATTTTCCACTACTGTTGATCTGAGTCATGTCGGGAAGTGCAGACTTCTTAATTAAAACCTATATAATATTCGTAATCAGCAGTTGCGAATGTTGTGTGACAAAGCGCAAAATCATTCTCAGCAATTCAATAGACTTCATTTTCAGTATCCCTCTCAATCGTCAACTACATGTCATCATTGACTTCCAGTCTCTTAATAGCATTTGCTCCTTTTAACTTGTATTTCACATGCTTAGATTGCTCTTGTTTTAGATATGATTTTCTATATCACGCTTCAAATCTTGTTAATTTCTTGCCGTACTGATGTGACATGTGGTACAGTAAACCGACGTATAGTCGTATTAGGTTAAGAAAAACTGGTTGATTCAGTGTTCCTTTCCCATTTTTATATTCATTTACAGCAATGTTTTCTAGCGTACGTTAATAGAATGAGATAATCAAATACATTTGCAATCGTACGGGTTAGGGATAACTTAAACTTAGATACAAAAATGAAATCAATCAAACATCAATAGAAATTTGAGAATATTACATAGTACTATAAAAACCTTTATCAGTCTAATATATGTAATTATTTATTTTCGTTGTTTTATTAATAAATCTAATTCAAATAACTTTCATATGATCATTTCCAAGTGATTTACAACAAATAAACTGTCATTATTTTGGTTGAACATTAAAAAATCGTTCAGCTCTATGGAATGTAATCTCAACTATTCGAAATTTTAAGCTGTGCCATTAAGGATATTCTTCTTAAAATGCACCATAACTAAATACTTAAGATCACTTTTATTGTATTATTAGATCTACCTAATTGTTCTTATCGTGTTTAACTGTTTCATGTAGCTATTATACTTATTGACTTCAATTTCGTTTCTCAGATGGCTCAATTCTATATAACACTTTGATGTTCTGAACTAGGCTGATATTTAGTAATGAATACTCATCTTCAAGTGTTTGGGTTACCCTTTATCTAGACAGGTTTTTATAAGATTAAAAATTTAAAATGAAACTAGTAAAACTGTGATTGGTTAAATAGCCATAACTGAGCATTTTCCGTACAATTATTATTAATCTGAATAAAGGTTTTAATGTTACCTGAAAAAGAAATCATAAATCCTACTTTAGTGTTTAAAATTATTCCTGATGAAATTAAGGAAACCTGAAGACAATTTATTGTAATTAGAATAGGTATCATTCACTGTTTTCAATTGATTTATTCTAAGTACCTCACAACACGTTAGTGCATTAAAGGTCCGACCAATATAACATATATAGTGAGACAAACAGTCCATAAGAAAACAATGGTTAGTTGTGTATTATACTTACTTACTGACGCCTGTTACCCTTAATGGAACATAGGCCACCGACCAGTTTTCTCCAACCAACTAACTCTGTCCTGGGCTTCCCAATTTTCGTTGATTCTTCTCATGTCTGTCTCCATTTTTCGGTGTAATATGTTCTTTGGCCCTCCTATTTCTTTTTTTGGGGGTTCCATGTGAGGGCTTGTCTTGTGACGCAGTTGGGTGCTTTTCGTAGTGTGTCCTATCCACTTCCACCGCTTCTTCCTGATTTCCTCCTCCACTCGAATCTCGTTTTTTCTCTTGTAGTCAATCAAGTTGATATAGAGTGATGAGTTTCATTCAATTGATTGCTCCACAATTATCAAGTAATGTTTCAGTTTAGTCGGTACACGATCGATCCTTACGAAATCCAGCCTGTTGGTCCTGTAGTTGGTCGTCTACGAAGTCCTTCATTCTGTTTAACAATACTCTGTTGACTGGAATTAGGAGAAGAGTGATGGCTCCGTAGTTCTCACACTTGCTGAGATCGCCTTTGGTATTTTGATCAGATATCATTGTTTCCAGTCTGATGGTACTTGTTATTCCTCTCAAGTTTTTTTGGAGAGAATGTGGAATATTTTGTCAGTTGCTGCCTCTTCTGCTTTCATTGCCTCTGCTAGAATGTTGTCTGGTCCCGCTGCTTAGGCTCTCTTGATTTGTCTGATGGGCATACTGATCTCTTCAATTGTAGGTGCGCCAACATCGATTGGGAGGTCTGTTTGTGCTGCTTGGATTTTTGGTAGATTTAGTGGGGCTTGTAGATTCAAGAATTCCATAAAGTGCTCTACGCACCTTTTCTCCAGTGTTGCTGATTACTCTGACTTCCTCACTTTTCATTGGTTGTTCTGGTTTATGTTTTTTCCAACGAGCTTCTTTATTACATCATACAATTTTCTCAATCATACTTCTTTTGCAGCATTTCCAACGTCATTGCTAGATTTTCCACATATTTTCTCATGTCGGCTCTGATGCTCCTTTTCACTTGTTTGTTTTTTTCTATGTATCCAGCTTGTGACTTGGCTTTCTCCGCTCTTGTTCTGCTGATGTTGATTGCTGCCTTCTTGTTCCTCCAGACTTATTTGTTCCTTAGCAATAAACTCTCAGATAGTAAACCGAATTTTCTTATAAGCGTAATAAAAATACTGTATATAATTATTATAAATATGTGAAATGTGGTTCTTACAAATACTGACATTCACAAAACAGACTTATGAACTTATAGAAAGTTTACAGTGCACATTCCGAATTCTAACATACAAATTTGTAACAAATCAATATGTATCGGCCAGTACAATTGTATAAGAATATATTTTTCAGTCAAGTATGCCAATATCCTGATAACTATCTCTACACTGTAACTTTAGGTGTATATCATAACTGCGATAATTTTCGAAAACGTTAATGATCATGTAACCTTATTTAATAAACAGTAGACGCTTTTAAATGATCAATACTATCTGAGTCATCATTTTTATGTCGTTAAATTGACGGACAAACACAGGAATAACATATGGACACTATTATTTTTGTATTGGTGTATATTTTAAACACTTCAGTTCACTGTTTTTTTTTTCTATCGTTCAACAATAATATAGTTTAGAAAACTTAATTGTTTATTATTTCAGTTTCGATCTGAAATGCAGTTAAATTGCACATACCTAAAATAGCTTAGAGCGATTAAACAATGTTTTACTGAAGTTATAATTTTGAGATTGCAATGTTTTTACTATTTATATTTTTGTCTAAATAATTGGCACAATATCAATCAAAATGTCTGCATGAAATCAAATTTGTTTTAGTAATCATTAAAAAAAAATAGTAAAATTAAACGAAATACAAATATTATAATGACCTGATTGTTGAAATTCTTCAGAACTGAATTATTTTGATTAACCTTTGATGTTTAGGCAGAGGATGTACTTTTGATAAGGCAGAAGGATCAGAATTCTAAACTAGATAAATTTTTAAGTAAATCACAACAAAAACTGCTCATTAACAAATCTCTTCGTTTAAAGTATGTCATCACTTGTAAGCATACAAGTTGTGATTGTATTCGTGATTACTTAGTAGTCAAACAATGTAAATATCTCAGTCCTACAAGGTATCCTTCCCACTACTATTTTCAACCATAATCTAATATTAAAAACAGTGCAAGTCATATAGAATCATTTATGTTAGTAGTTTCATTGAAATTTTATCGACAGAATTTTATCAGCGAACATTTACTTGATCACTTATCAGTGAGTGAGTGAGTGATAAATCAATGTAAGTAAATTTCGAATACTTTTTATGCACATTATATTTATCGGTGTCACAAGTAAATTAAGTTGAATTCAATGTACAATGAAGTTTAAAGTATTTAAATGATTAGTATTAAACAATAAATCTAATAGTATTAATGATAATCACACGTAAACTTAACATGATAAAAATTATATAACAGACTAATTAATCACTGAATAATAATATAACTTTATATGATTGGAATGTTGATGAATGACTAACTTACATGATAGAATATATATATATATATATATATATATATATATATATATATATATATGTTCATAACGGGGTTATGAATACCTTTAAGTTCAACCTGTTCGGGTGTAGACAGTAACTACCGAAGACTGTGTATGAGGTTGCGTAACTTCGTGAATTGATCAAGTTAGACATTAACACCGTTAGACACCGGCTCAGTGGTCCAGAGGTTAGGCGTTCGCGCACAATACCGAAGGTCCTGGGTTCGAATCCTGTGGGGTGCAGGAGTCGTGGATGCGCACTGCTGATGAGTCCCATACCAGGACGAAACGGCCGTCCAGTGTTTACAGGTTTCTAATGGTGGTCTAACTTTGATCGATTCATGGTTTCAAAAAATATATATATGTCTCTCAGTAAACGTAAATTATTTATACTTAAATAATCTAATGAGTTCTTGGCACTAATATGACATGAAGTTTACCATGTTTACTAACTTCTTCATTGCTTTCTTTCTAATACCTTAGTTGCCCGAAAAATATCAAATAAGCTTTGCGGTATCATTTTACATCTTTTAAACACACAGCAGCTAAACTACAGCGATCATATACTGACCAATCGTCCTTTTAAATACTCTTAATTAAGATAAAAACTGTTAAATGTAGAAATAGAAAAATTTCTATTCTAGAAACTAGTTATTGTCTCCATGTGATCAGGAAATAATATTATTGGACATTCTATTTTGTTTTTAAAGCAACGAACATAAATGATTTCATCATTTGTTCAGTTTAATTTTAGGTTGCTAAAAATCGTACGCAGAGGTTGACATTTTTCCTGAATGTTAATTCTTCACTGGCCAGTCACTTATTAATTATATTTCTAGTCTTAGTCGGGTCTAAGGTTCTGGGGGATTAAAATTCCTACATTTTGCGAATTCGTTCAAATTATTTTGTTAAGTTTCCAAGCCCGTTTAACTGTTAGATTTCATCAAAATTATAAAAAAGTAATTATATGGGTCATCACATATACAAACACCAATGTAACCATTGTAGTAAGTAATGTATAACCAATTAAGGTTTAACCTTGACTTTTGTAATTGGTTAGTCATTTACTATCTAACAAGTGAATCAGACACATTATTACTACTGAATATACTATACACAAATAATGCCTTGATTTTACAAATAATGTTATTCTTCATAAGTCTGTTAAATGAATTCAAGATGTGATTAATCAAAGTTGGACATTAACACCTTTGGATGCCAGCTCAGTAGTCTAGAGTTTAAGTGTTCGCGAACGAAACCGAAGGTCCTGGGTTCGTTTCCTACAACCGTTGGTTAGGGTTGGATGCGCATTGCTGCAGAGTCCTAAACTAGGATCTGACGGCCGTCCAGTGTTTTCAGGTTTCTAATGGTTGTCGAACAATGATCGATTAACGATTTTAATTTGTGGTTATTCACTTATACATAAACTGTTTACTTTTGATGTACATTTATTAACCTTGTCAAAATTTTTTGAGGTAAGTTAAATTATTATTTCGTTTTTAATTCCAGTGTTAGAAATTTTGACAGTTAGTTTAGTGTTAGTTAGTAAACAAACACACAGTAGGAAATTTCAGTATACACTATTTTGTTGATCAGATCAAAATAACATTTTTCTTTTTGATTGAACAATGACATCTAAAAATGTGTTATACAAGTAAAATCAGTAACAAATGTTAAAGTACCTTATTCAATGTGTTTTTGTTATTTCAGGCCCAAGATATATATATATATATAGGCTGTCCCTTAAATAGTCTTCGCTGTTTCGTTTTATTTTCAACTAGTAAATGGTAAAACATATATTACATAATAGATTATAAAAGTGTATTGATTTTTCAATTGGGTTAGAAAAAATTCCTTTGAAATCTATCTTAATGTTGTTTTTTTTTTAATCGGTCTAATGTACAACTAGTTTATCAAAATTAGTTTCGAATAAATCAATAAAATATGTTGGTGTTTTGAAATTATTTTCGCTGGTTAACAATGATAATGTACAATTGTTATTTTTTTTTGAATTCATTATTTTTATCATTATTATAAAATACTTTTTCTGTTGCTGTAATTATAAGTGATGATTAATTGAAGAAGCAATAGAAGAAAATCATAAAAAAAGTTGTTTTGTTATCATTTAACAGCATTTTTAACAGTGTACAATTGATACAATTCACTTAAAGCTATTAGTAATTGTTAAGTGAGTCATTTCAATCGCTTTCGATTGACAAAGATTTTTACGGTCATGTGCAATTTTAATTAGTGCAGTTTGTTCCATGAACTTGTAAATCGATTATCGATTTGATATAAAGTTTAGATTGTGTCTTGAAAATTATTATTTTTTGATAATTTGATGTCATAAAGAAATTGTTTTATAAGATTTACATGTAAAACAGCTGATGAAGCTGATGATGATGTTATAAGTTTTTTTTTTCAAAATATCATTGAAGGAGTTTGTAGGGATTGTTGGACGTTAGTAAGGTTTCGAACCTATATATGTTTAAAAACAAACCCCACTGAAAACCAGAAAACAATGAACAGGTTTTTTTTCTCCTAGTTTGGCAATCCTTTACTATGCCTGTCCATGACCCCTCTAGGAAGCAAATAGCGTACCTCCAGGACTTTCGGCAAACTCTAAAATTTTGAACTACAATGTTACTTAACTATTTTACAACATCATCATTGGTAATGTTTTCTTACTAAAACTTTGGAAATCACTTCTTGGAATTAGTCACTAATGAACATATGATTCTTCAGAAAAGCTCATTTGATAAAAATAAGTTTCAAGTATGTGTTCGAAAAAAGCGATAAGCTAAATTTTATTTTGTTTTTCTATTCTCATCATCAATCAGTTCACCATGAAAGATACTTAATTTAAACAGAAAATTTACAAAATAACAGTGTGTCAATTAGTGCACTGATAGATATGATATTTTTGTTTTATAAACATCCTTCATAATTAGCAACATACTGCTTAGTTGTGCTTTTTCACAGAAATCAAGTGTCCATATAATCTTGATTTTCAAACCACATATATGAGATATGTTAGAGTTTCGTTCTGCGAGCTGGATGGTTTGGTTGTGGAGCTTTCATTGTCCTTCTGAACAACATCATCAGCACAAACTTCAGGTAGAAGTAAAGGATTGAAATTTCTCCAAATATGACTTGTAGCTTGTCCTGTTAACCTTGATCTTTATTGGTTGTCATTGACCTGTCATTGATCTATCTCTTTATTTTGATCGTATCCCCCTTTGATTTGATCCTTGATCCTATATTTTTCCATGAATTTCCTTATTGGCTGATAAATTGGATCGATTTTGATGCTTTTATTGATCGCCAATTCGCTTGAGAGACAAGAGCCTGAAAAATTCTCTACCCGAAATTTAAAAATGTTTCCAGCCTAACGTGTATTGATATGTGGGAAGATATATCATCACGTTTGTCTGCTAATTAATGTTCACTCAGGCAAAGTAATTCTGTGGTAGGCCGAAACTACACAATTTCGACATAGCGCTAAGTGCGATTGTATCCCTCCCCGGAACTACAACATATAATTTATCGAGAGGAATTTTAAGAATATTGAAACACTTTAAATGATTCATCGAATCAGCCCATCAAATTTCCCTTACAATTCCTGGATAAAGTTAAGGAAATTCAAGTTAACAACGAAGAACTGATGTTATACTTCAACGTAACAGCCTTATTCACTTCAGTAGAATCATGTTTAGCGAATTAAACGCTATCTGTGCTCCTCATCACTTACGAAAATCTCTCAAAGTATGCCAAACCTCAAAATCAAGGTCTAACAGAACTCAGTGATTTACGCTTAACAATTTATTTTCAATGCAGCAAACAAAAGAAACACCAATGGGATCACCGATACGAGGATTTGATTCAGAATCAATGGTGCAAAAACTGGAGGCTCTGGTTCGACCTGCGATCAAGCCAATAAACGTTAATTCGCTATGCGGATGACACATCATCAAAAAATATGGGCTGGAAACTACCATCACTCTTATCAACCACGTCTTCGGAGACATAAAAGTTACAATGAAAAAGAATTCTAACAGAAAACTATCATTCTTGAATAAATTGATAGCCAGAACCAATTCAGGATAACTGAAAACTCAAGTATATCAGAAGCCGACCCACAGAGACCAAATTCTCAACTAAAATAGCAACAACCCAGGGACTAACAAAATCAACTGCTTGTAAACTTTATTCAACAGAGTGAGAACACACTGCAGCACATATGCACTGTGGAAGAAAGAAGAAACATATCAGATGACTATCCTTCAGAAGAACGGCTATCCACAAAACTTTATCAAAAAATATACCAATCCAGTTCGTCAGAGGAAAAGAAATCAGGTATAGAAATCAACAAACGGACCATTCTACCATAAACAAAAGATTTCTTTTACTCTTATTAATTTCATTTGTACACTAACTAATAGTGACTGCTTATAATTGTGTTTAGTGAGATATAGTATATTGCTTACTATGGTTCTCTAATTTGGTCGCTAATCGATAAACACAATTTTTAAACTATTTCGTAGGGTTAAATAGTGTTCATTTTGTTATGATAAAGAAATGTTTATCACAGATTACTGAATTATTTGGACTTTATTTATTGTCGCCATTGTACGTATTTGTAAACACAAGAGACAATGCTTTAATATTTGGTTAAAATTTGTTCAATTAATAAAGATTATTCATTGACGTTAAGTAGTAACACATTTATGTAAATAATAAAATTTATTTTAAATGTATTGTTGTGACAGTATGCTAATATGCATACCATTTCATTCTTGCTTACATTCATCCAGCCAATCGTTTTCATAACTTCATATTCACAACTCAAATGATATCAGTAGAATGGAAGTATAGAGTTTCTTAGTTAGAATAAATTTTCTTTTGTTAAAACCAACTGTTTTGTTTTACAGTTTTACCAAATCAAATCATATCAAAAATAAAAATTGATCTATTCTGATATTATTAAGTTCAACGTGTTCATTGGTGTTTTCCCTTCCTACGAATATTCTACCCTAATTGTTTATTTGATTTCCAGTTAAATTAGCGTTGTTTCTTTTGACAGATTGTTTTTATTTTATTGATCCTGTATGTAAATATTTTTTTTAAAAATCAGTACAGTGTTAACTAGATGAATTATTTTACACTGAATAATATTCAGACAAGATAAACAGATTAAAAAGATGCGGAAACAATATTTTTCGAAAATTCTGAAGTGTAAAATAGGATACAATAAGCTAGTCAATTTATCAAATATATAATCAACTTCTTACATCTTCATATCGGGCGATTATTTCTTCCAAATATTTGATAAGAAGATACAGTTTCACAAGTCAATTCGATTATAAAAAATGAAGGCCAAAAAACTCCTTATATTGTCTAATTTAATAAAGGAAACTAGTTTATGAATTCATTGACACATATTATACACTGTGTGATATTGATGTTATGAGAAAGATCCCTAAATGTTTGAATCGACTACTCGACTTAATAGTACCATTCCAGATGAATATGAAATATTTTGTTCTTCTCTTATGGTTTACAAACTCCACCTGGAGCTTCTCTGAAGCCTCCGCTGGTCTCAAGCCATTTTAACTCTGCCCTGGGATTTAGAAGGTTTTCATTCAGAAGAACTATGGCGTCTCATGAAGTCTCTAGGAAGTCACGAAGCCGATGCCCCTTCTCACAACCGGAGAAACCATTCTTTTACGTACATGGAAAGTTTGAACATTGTGGGAGACTGGAAGACTATTCCAAGTTGCTGCAGAAATGAAAAGAAACAGCTTAGTGGTGCTTGGAATCAGTAAAACGTATTGGGTGCAGGTACGACAACTGAAACTAGCTTTAGGAGAGCTGCTGTTACACTACGACCATGAAGAAGAAAATGCCTCACACACAAGTATATGCTTTGATGCTGCCCAAACAAGCACGAAAGGCACTTATAGGATGGGAATCTCAAGGACTCGGAATTATCAAAGCATCCATTAAAACAAAGAAAGAGGATATTACAGTAAACATCATTCAAATCTATGCACCTACCAACGATTACAATGAAGATAATAAACATCAGTTGTACGATAGACTGCAGTCAATCGTCGAGAGATGCTCATCAAAGGATTTGACGATTCTGATGGGCGACCTAAATGCCATGGTTGGTGTAGATAACAGTGGATATGAAGACGTCATGACATGACATGCACTGGGAGAAAAGAATGAACATGGTGAGCGATTTTCAAACCTACGTGCCTTCGACAAACTAGTCATTGACGGGACACTATTCCCACATAAACACATACACAAAGCTACATGGATTTCACCGGATCACACTACTCAGAACCAAATCCACCATATCTGCATCAGTAAAGCTTTCAGAAGGACCATGGAGGACGTTTGTTAAATAAAAAACTAAACGATTCCTAAGAAACATAGTGATATAAATAGGAAAAACACAAATAACGTTCACCGATTTACTTTAGTAAATATATTGATAAGATAACTGGAATATCTTTCAGAAAACAAATGAATCTAACCTTTAAGAAAGTATATTTTTGTAGACCTAAGATAAGTTTCCCCTTATTGACAAGTGGGATTAAGCACAAAATTAAATGGTTTGGAGTTTCTAACCTGGTGTCCTCAACCAGCTAATATACATGGTTACTCTTACTAACAATATATTTCTCCTTTTTGTAAAATTAATTTTAGGATATATTGACAAGCTTTATACACTTTGAGGATTGTACTAAGTAATTTCACTGTGAAATATTTAAGTCAAAGTCATTCATATTTTGTTTCATATTAGATAGTTAACCCCGCCAATGTATTCATTTTTACAAATTCATAATTGTAATTGGTTATTTGGATTTTTCATGGACAATTATCCCATCTATACATACATCCTCGTCACTTGCATCAATGTCAATCAATTAAAAATACATAACTTTTTCAGTGTTACTCTAGAAATATGTGTCAGGTCAACATCTCTAATCGTTTGGTAAGTTAGTTGTGTTACAATGTTAAATTTGATTGAAAGTTGCACTTAATCCAAACTTATCTTACCACGAATTTAACAGTTTACCCTAATGACATTTTTGTTTCGTTGTCAGCATGAAAAATCAATTAATATCGAGTTATAGTGCAAAATTCGAATTACATATACCATAATTTAAATACCATACCTTAATTAAAATATTTCAGTATGTAAACATCCTTGAAATCACCAAGTCAATACTTGTACTTACTGAACTTACTTGAAATACTGTGTGAATTAAATACATAGCTTAACCCTGTTAAGAATGTAAATTTGTGTGTATATTATGATGTATTAAGTATGATCTTTCTGATAGTTCTTATCTTAAATTGGTCAAGTATTTGTAAACATTTTTGTACAGTACATCAAATTCATGTTCGATTAAAAATAAATTATTCTAAATGTTAAATCAATTCATTATATTTGTATTTTGAATTCTGGATGACAGACATATTCAAAAATTAATTGCATCAGTAAGTAAGTGTATTGAATCCAGAGTGACATATAACATTAAACGAATTTAATTGTTTGAATAGAAAAGACATTGATCCTAAAATTGTATGTCATTATATTTTGTGAATTCGCATGCATCTTTAACTTATTGATTAGTTTAAACGATATTTAGAGAGTAAATGTAATATCCACTTTCAATAAGATAATGCACTACAAATGCACTTTAAGGGAATTAGGTGTCATTAACTAATCAAACAGTATTGAACTGTTTCTGGATTACGACTGTTCATTCATTTTTATTACTAGTCTTTTGATATTCATTTAGTACGTTTATTGAGGTTCATTAAAAATATATTTTAAGATGGCGGTTTAAAGTATCATTCAAATATTTTAATTATAAACAGTGATAACAGTTTATAGCTTCTTACTGAATTATTTTTAATTATTATTCATTAAGGTTTTTGTCAATTAATTGTATATTTTCAGTTTGATTATTTCGATCGTTAACACCGGATGAAACAGTTAATGTATTGTCATTTCCTTAATTAATGACAAAAACATTTTGATCGGTAGTTTTACTATCTTTTGATGTTTTTGTATCTTAACGTAATGTACTGTTTAGCAAAGAACATGTACAGCTGACTGAGTACAAACACTTTGATGAATGATTCTCGCAAATAAGCCTACGTTCATTTTTATTGAGTTTCAATATTAATGTGATAGCCCCAAATTCATAAAGTAAAATTGTATGTACTAACTAGTCAGACTTGTCTAATTTTCACGTTAATCAAATTCTGTAGTATATTCTTTCTAAACACTGCATTAGTATGTGAGCTCCTATAGTTTCATTGAAATCATGAACTGATCATTGTTACGTCATCAGTGAGAACCTAGAAGCACTGAACTCGTCAGCAATGCACATCCACGACCTCAAAACAGGATCTCCAAACTCTTAACTTCTAGACAACTGAGTAGTCATCCAAGGTGTTGATACTTTGTAGTGTAAACCGGCTAGCGAATGAGCGACTAAAGCGAATCGTATGAACAAGAGCTATAAGATAAAATCATCATGCGAGCGCCGGAAAGCAGGCAAGCGAGTGAACGGGCGAATAAACGAATGAAGTGATGTGGACAAGGCTAGTGAGCCAACTCTCAGGATTACAATGCGAGCGAATGGGCGAAGGAAGCGATGTGGAGAAGGTTAGTGAGCCAACTCCTAGGGATAGAGCATGACTAAGAATATAGAGTCAGACAAATATAAGAAAGACATGCGACAAGCGAAATAGGCACACATGAATAAAAGCGATGAATAGTTGACAAGTTCAAATGACAAGTGGGACATGTCATGTGAGCTCATACAAACTAGACAATAATAAGAACGAATGGTACATAGAAATTGTTGCAAAACAAATTGCTTGGTTAAATAAATCAATCGGAAGGGCTTAACCAAATTAAATATAAGCGAACTGGAATATATGTGGAGGCACTACAACTTAACTTGAATCAGTCAGCGACATTGTGCCAAAATAATCCGTTGTTTTTAGTGAGTAATTGGCTCACACCCGAAACAATCCTTTCAGGTTTCTAATGGTGGTCTACTATTGATGAGTACATGATTTCAATGAACTTCAGTAATCTCCACAACCCTATACCGTTAATTTCCAAAGAATCCCAACTAAATTTATTTAAGTTACTTATAAGTAGTCTAAGGTGAAACACAAAATTTGTACCTACCACATTTGTACATACATCCCACAGGAATGCTATCAATAATTGAATTTGAATGCAATTTTATTTCTTTATTCCATAATTAGATCTAAAAATCAATCAAGAAATGATGTCTGCCTAATGGTCAATGACACAGTGTTTTCAGATAGAGTACAATGACGTTTCGAGTTCATAAATTGAACCGAATATGGTGAATGAACTGTCGTCCATTCTTCAACATAAAATGCCACAATATATATATATATATATATATATATATATATATATATATATATATATATATATATATATATATATATATATATATATATATATATATATATACAAGTGAATTATTCTTAGAAATCGAATTCACTCTATTCTGATTATTTTGATAGCTATGCTTTTATCATTATGATGTTTTTAAAAGATGACAAACATTTCTCATTAATCGGTGATTTCAGAGTAACTGATAATGTAAGCTTATCAAAACCTCAAATAAAAATGAGTAATTTGTTCATATTTCCTAATCTCACCATTGATAGGTTCATTTGTAATAAGATGAAATAGAATTTTCTAATATATAAACATTTTCACACGTGACCTTGTTGTTTAATACAATTATTATTCAGAAAACTGAGAGTTTAAATAATTGAAATTTTTTATTTGACCTCTATCTACAATCATAAAATTCCAAAATAATTATCAGCCCGGATAGAAGAGCTTGTAATGAAATACTTCTCAGTAATTTAGCGAATTTTTCAGAACAAATTTCTCTTCCTTGTATGTGCATAACTAATCACCGTTAGCAAGTATAATTTACCGGATCGAAGGGGATTTTAAGAAAAGTACGACCACTTAAAGAGTTATTTTAGGGAGAATCCCTATTGATATTTTCTGGGATATAATTAGATCGTTGTATCCCTTATTACAAACTTCTGGGGGATTTCTTCTTCATTCATTTAGTTATTGACCCGTTGTTTCCAGGTTTATTTCACTTATTCTTTAATCGGACGCGCATCGTAATCTCTTATTTCTGATGCAGTGTGTAGTCAAGTGATTAACGAATCAAATTTCATGCGTTATATAACAATAAACACATAGATAATAATTAGACGCTGTTATGCTTGCTGTGTTTGCATTCTGACTGGCTGGTAGAATAGAGAGGAGTTGCGTTTTAAAGCAGCACTAGTAGAAATGTTTAACCATCGTTATTCAAGTTTCTTTTTCGACTAATGATCAGTTAAATAAAACGCACATGACGCATTAGTGGGCTCTAAGATGAAACAATTTGAAAACCAGAGCCTCAAAAATGATAGACAGTTCTAAACACATGGCATGAATAAAAGTAAACAAATATAAAAGTAATTTCTAGAATGATCCCATATCATTATCTTTCCTCTTTTGATCTTTTGTTTAACTTCATCTGAAGTTCGGAAGTTGAAAAAGTCAGTGACTTGGCATGTGCAGAAAATAGATCAATTTTTATATTTGTTAAAAAAAAATACAATGTCTCATTAAACAGCTAGTTAGTTTTAATGATTACTTTTCATGTAACTACAGCCATACAGACTATGGGGTGACAAGTACTTGCAATATAAGTATGTATTCCAGATTATCATGTATTGGAGTTGGAGATATTTTTAGTAAACATACTGGAGTAGAAACCTCAGCAGACTCATAAGTAACTTTACAGTTGAAACTCAATACATATGTCTTAGTAGAAATAAGGAGACTGTTTTCATATCAGGTGATCTTATAGATCTTAGTACTGCGAGTGTATAATCGTAAATCCCTATAACCGACTAGTTCAATAGACCAACAACTGATGGTTATTATGTATTAACCTAATTCAACAACAGTAAAAATGCAGTTAAATTTAGTTTCTTTGTCATATTATTGAAGAATAAATATGTTTTTACTATATTTAGCTGCTAAACAGTAAAATCATAGGATTTTCTGTTTGATCCTACTTATCAGTCAAATATTTATTCTTTCATTTCCAATAATTTTTTGTTTGAACAATAAATCTGTCTAACTCATGAAATTTGAGTACTTTTACATTTGGAATTATTTTCATTTTTCTATCAGTAGTTTCACTTTTCCTATTTGTTTGTTAATCCATTTTTTCGTTTTGACTCGATAAGACTTAGATGATATATGTTTTTGAATAATAATTTGGAGAAAAACAGGTCTTTATCGATTTTCATTTTATAGTGTGTACTAGTATGTCAAGCCCACATGGCTTGTTTTAGCCTTTGGACAAACTAATCATTCCATTCTTTTCGAGTTATTCACACATTTCTCTTGACTTTGTCAACTGTCTGTTCATAACTTTGACCGTTTATACGTGAGTACGTAAGTATTTCTTACTTTACTCATCACATATCTAACTTATTTTTGTCTGAATATGTACACTTAGTCATGCCTTATGGTATTGAATTAACCCATTCGCCGCCTACTCTTGACTTTTACGCTTCTCTTTACAATCTGTCTCACTACGTGAATGTATGAAATGGATTCTTTCAACGGAAACCACACTGAGCTTTTAATTACAGCCGTCGCACAAACGTGGTTCTCCCAAGAATGGTATATGAGAATAAAAGGGAGGACTTATTTCAAAGAATATTCAATTGTTCATCCAAATTTCAGTCAGATCCCGGACAACTAAAGATTTTTATCACTCTTAACAGAGTGTTCAGTATTATTTAGAATTTTTTATCAACGATAATACCATGATTTATTTTTTTTTACAATATCATCAATCCCCTGAGTACATTTGTGAAATAACTAATGTACAAAGATATCAAATCATTTCTATTTAGTTATTAGAACTACTAGCTGATTTGTCCGATTGTACGATTTTATCCGTCAAAATACCATTGCTGATTAATTTTTGAACATAGAACATTTTCTCCAATTTTCAATTAGCTTCAAATCGTGTTTTAAATTTAGAATGTATTGACACTACATGATCACATCTTGGAGGGATGCGTCCTGTTCCATTTGAGCTAAAATACGAGTAAGTATTTCATATTCAGATGGGGATTGTAATCCGCAAGCAAAACATAAACATTTAAATTGGTCTTAGGTTAGTGAACCTAGATAAACACATTCGGAAGCTGGATTCACATTTCCAGTATGAGTGAGGAAATCATCAGTGGTTCCCTTGGATACTTTTAGGCAACTGTAGCCTATGTTGAGTACGGTTGATGGTTCACCAAAGATCATGTAACTTCATCCTTCGGTTGGTTTGCGTTTAGCCCGAAGGTACCTTGTGTGCTAGGGGGAGATGTGAGGAGCAGCATATGAGATTATCTGGAAGAAGAAACAACAAGAGAAAAAGATGAGCCAACTCCTTGGATTACAATGCGAACGAATGGGCGAAGGTAACGAACGAATAGGCGAAGTGCGTTGGAGAAGGCTAAGAGCCAACTCCTTGAGATAGAGTGTGACTAAGAATATATAGTCAGACAAATATAAGGCAGACATGCAACAAGCGAAATAGGCACACATGAATAAAAGCGACGAATGATTAACAAGGTCAAATGACACGTCATGTGAGCTCATACAAACCAGACAATAATAAGAACGAATGGTACATATAAATTGTTGCTACGTAAATGGCTTGGTTAAATAAATTAATCGAAAGGGCTTAACCAAGTTAGATGTAAGCGAACTGGAATATATGTGGAGGCACTACAATCTTCCGAATGATACGAATCGTTTCATCGAAAATGATATCCCTGGACAATTTCGGAAGAATAAAATCTGTGTATTTCATGTGTTCACTCGTTTCTAACTTTCTGAAGAAGAGCACATACTCTAGTACCATTGTCTAGATCAACAAGATCAATTTTAAATAAATTTTCATATCTGTTATACCAAGTGTCAAATGAAATCCCGTTTTCTGGATCGAAAATAAATTCAGTAACAGGTTTCCATACCATATCCTCTTCATTTGAAGAATCACAAACAGAAGACTGAGCAAGGTACTTTTTTCATTAATTCCAAATACTTTGTATTGTTATGCCAAAAATTACTTTAGCTCATCAACAGATATGAACAAATTTCAATTATTTTCCTGTCACTTATTATTGTATTCCTAACCATTGACCAATATCACATGACAGAATACAGAACACCAGTCATAATTACGTTGGCACTAGAAACTGAGTATCAACTCCACCTATTTATTGGTTCACAGCTCGATAGCTACTTTCTTCCTACCCTGCATCTTAGTCGAAGAAGTCCATAGATGGCCTCCACACAATTCTTTATATTTCAAGCAGACATACTTTATATCCCAATCATACCAGACCACATCACACAATAAAACGATAAAATACATTTATACATGAGCAAGTTAAAAGTCGCTGTGAATAGGTCAGACCATCAGTAATAAACTAGCAATAAGTTAAGAATAATAAACTAGCAGTGAATGAGTTAACCGGAAGATCAATATAAAAAATATCATGTACCGTATATAATCTAGTTACTGAATAATTTTATACAATAAGACTTTACATAATTATGATAACCCGTAAATTCATTCTAGGAGTTACCAATTCTCTAATCTTTCTTTGGATCCTTTATCGTTGAATCCATGTTTGATTAGCTGTGTAGTGAAGATATAATGGTGCAAATGAATGAATATAAGAATGACAATCATTAAAAATAGAATAAAAAGTAATTCATATATTTATTGGTTGTTTGGATCTTCCCTTTGATGTTTTGGGTTTTAAATGATCAGTCTGTTTAGGCATATATGCATCCTGACTCGATACTGCTATTAAGCCGATATTTGATGTATTATTGTAGTTGGATATTAAATTAGAATCGATTGTCGCTTGCACAAAGTAACAGTAGTTATCTGAAGTTATTTCAAAACGAAATCACAAGATATCACTAAACTAATGCTATGTTTTATGCACACTGTCGCTTCGATTTACTATTAGGATAACAACAACAACAATAATTAAACTATCAATGCTTCAACTAGTCTTATAAAAACTTTCCAAAATGATTTTTTTGTTGGATATGATGAAATATAATACTTATTTTAAGTTATTTCTTAATTGTTTAAGTATTGAGAAATAAAAGTATAACATATATATATATATGTATACGAAAGATATCTTAAAGTGTATTCATTTCAAATATTTATAAAATACTCTTAATATTTATTTCCTAAATCTTATCAATAACATGAATTTAAGTAATTAGATGATTTGATAATGTTAATGATTAAGACAAATCAACCTAAAAGACTAGACACAATGGTTTTAGATAATACAACAATTACTTAAAAAGAATCAGGTTTAGTGTTCAGTCTCATAGATTTTATGAGATAAGCAAATCAGTAATCTATATTACCATTTAAAACGTTTATTTGAATTCAATTCTTCATTCATTTATGTTTGTATTTAATTAACAAGATATATAAATGGATTTCACCGGATCATACTACACGGAACCAAATCCACCATATATGTATCAATAAAATGTTCAAAAGGACCATGGCGGACGTAAGAACCAAGAGAGGAGCTGATATAGCTTCACATTATCATTTATTGGTTACCAGGATGAAAATAAAACTCAAGAAGCACTGGACAACCGGTACAACATCATCACGAAAGTTCAATACTACCTTTCTTCGTAACGCTGGCAAACTCAACTAATTCAAGAGAGCTCTTACCAAAATTTCAAGGCCTTTCACGATCTACTCAATGAAGAGAAAACTACCATGGCGAACAAATGAAGAGAGATCAAGGATGCAATAACTTCAATATGTCATGAGGTTCTGAGCCACAATAAGCACCATCACAAAGGAATGGATCCTTGTTGATACTCTGGATAAGATTCAAGAAGGCAGCAATCAATATCAGCCGAAACAAGCGGAGGAAGAAAGGAACAAGCTGAATACAGAGAAGTGAACAAACGAGTGTAAAGGAGCATCGGAGCCGACAAACGAAAATATGTGGAAGATCTATCATTGATAGCAAAAAACGCTACAAGAGAAGGAAACATTAGACAACTATATGACACAACGAATAAGCTTGCTGGAGAATATCGTAAACCAGAACGACCAGTGAATAACAAGAAAGACAAAGTTATCATCAACATTAAAGAACAGCGAAACAGGTCGGTACTCTTACCGTCTCTCTTTTTTCTGTCGGTCCACTGGATACTGAACATCTAAGGAGAAGCAAGGGACACAGTGGACAGCTGGGATGTAGCTAGACGATTTGGACTTCATAGATGATCTGGCTCTTTTATGCCACATGCAGCAACAAATGCAAGAGAAGACAACCAGTATAGAAGCAGTCTCTGAAGCAGTAGATCTCAACATACAAAGGGGAAAAGGAAGATCCTTTGATACAACACAATAAGCACTAACCAAATCACCATTGATGGAGAAGCTTTGAAAGATGTAGAAACCTTGACATAACCTGGCAGCATTATTGGCGAGAAAGGTGGATCTGATGAACATGTAGAGGCGTGGATCGGCAAAGCAAGGACAGCATTTCTACAAATGAAGAATATCTGGAACTTAAAACAACTTCAGACCAACAACAAGTCAGTTTTCAATACAAATATCAAGACAATTCTACTCTATGCATCGGAAACTTGAAGAACTACGAAAGTCATCTTTCCAGAGATACAGGTGTTAACCAGCAGCTGTCTACGCAAAATACTTCAGATCCGTTGGTCGGAAACCATCAGTAACAACCTACTATGGGAGACAGCAAGTTTGTTACCATATGAGAAAATTAGGACGAAATTCTGGAGACAGACATGATACACATTGAAGCAAGAACCCAACTGGGTCACAAGACAAGCCCCAACTTGGAATTCACAATGCCAAAGGAAAAGATGCAGACCAAGGAACATACTGAGCCGAGAGTTGAAGAGAGACATAGAAATAATGAATAGCGATTGGGTAGAATTGTAAAAGAAGACCGGGGACAGAGTTGACTGGAGAAAGCTGATCGTCGACCTATTCGCCATTTGGGGTGATAGGCTTAAATAAGTAAGTAAGTGGGTAAGTAAGTATGTAAGTAAGTAAATAATTAAGTAATTAAGTAAGTAATAATAATAATAACGTATTTTATATATGCTGATACTGTTTTGATTTTAAATCAAAATACATTTACACATAAGACAAACAGTTGGACAAGAACATTGGATAACTAAATGAATTCTACATATAAACTTGAATGTAAATTCAGTTTGGTTAACTTGAAATAAGAATCTAATTAATATTGAAAATATATCTTCAACAATTCGATATAAACTTAATGAGTAAAACTAAAAAAGGGACATTTTGAGAAATTTATCTTTCTTCATAACCAAATTAGTAACTGGGGCGTTTAAAACGATGGTAAAGTAGTGTCCCTTGATCAAAACGTTCCGCCTACAGTAGGAATTATCTGTATTACGGATTTTTTTCAGTCTGTCTTTAAGTTTGTGTATTTTCAGGCATAGATTGAACATAACTGGGATCACAGAATAACTAATGCATAATAGAAATAATACCAAATAGTAGATAAATGATGACGGAGATTGATTATCTTTTCAGAACGAGTTACATTTGTGCAAACAAAATTTAATTATAATACCTTAACTTTTTTTCCTATCAGAGATATTTAGTACAAAACTGTACAATTTCATTGCTTACGTATTCTTTGAGACATAGCTTCTGATTCGATCTTGATATGCTCGTCAACTGATATGCTTGAAACGATTACGAGTTCACCTTACTCGGTAAACGGAAAGAAGAGCAATGACTCACTAACACGATAAGCTATTCTAATCCGTTGTTAGAGGCCCCGCAAACAAAAGCGAGGATTCTTAATAAGGCGTAGAGAATGTATTCAACAGGAACCCAGAAAATATGAGGTGTCTAAGAACACACATCAAGCTTATTTATAAAATGATAGAAACTCCCTCGGTGAGAGCCACAAAATAGCGTTCTAAAATAATCAATCAACCAATGACAGTTAAAGATTTTCTGAATAGGAAATGTAAGCTGAAGGTCACCTAAGCGTCTTCGGCGTGAAAACACAAAAATTCAAAATTTCAGGAATAAATTACAAAATTAGGACCTTCACGAGTTAGTTTTGGGTATCTAACGTCCCCAACACAACCCCTCTTTTTAATAGCAGACGTTCCTGGGGTCGACTTGCATTTTGACTGTTGTTCGCCGCTGTCTGAGGGGATACCTTCTGGAACGGGATCCAACTTGTTGTCTAGTTTTTTCTCGTGGTGTGGCTGCTGGCAAGATATCAAGGGAAAGATTTACTCCTGTTGATGGGCGGTCTGAAGCTAGCCGTCTGCTTATCGGATTTCAATGGCGTAACCATCTGTCGCCTCCTACCTCTACACGACCAACTCTTCTGACCACTCGCGCTTCTATCCATGAACCATGGTCTGGTCTGTAGTCATGGGCAAACATAGGACATCCAACTTCGTACGTGGATTTCTTTTCAGACGTTGTCTGTCCTGGTGTTGCTGCATTACCCGGATGCATCAGGCTGCGGATCACTTTCACTCTCATTCTCGTCAGGATTTCGACTGGGGACATTCCCCCCAGTAACGTCTCAATTGGCGTTGTTCGATAAACGTACAAGAACGTTTGTAACGCGTCGGCTGGTGTCCCCTCTCCTTTTGACTTAACCAATGCTCTTTTAAACGTATCCATAAATCTTTTCGCTTGTCCATTCGATTGCGGGTGGTATGGTGGCGAGTGTAAGTGTTTGATGGCTAGCCGTTGGCAGAAAGTTTGGAATTGGGTAGAGGTAAATTGAGACCCATTGTCAGATACGATCACATCTGGTATGCCATTTCGAGAGAAAATTTCATTGAGATGCTGTATTGTCCTACTTGTCGCTGGTGGCATTACGGGGCTAATTTCTGGTAATTTTAAAGGGCGTCGACCACAACCAGATACACAGTTCCATTAACCGGGCTCGCGAAGTCGACGTGTATCTTGGACCAGGGATGATAAGGTTGTGGCAATGAAACTGGCAGAACTTAGGGATTCACCGCATGCGTTTCCCAACCAACGCTGTGATACACTGATCCACTAGGGGTCTGTATGCATAAGTCCTGACTATGGATTTTATTCGTTTAACCACCAGATGACCAAGGTAGGACTACTTCAGCAATTTTGCTTGAAGGGATTCTGGTGCAATCACTCTCCAAACAATGCAGTGTGAATCCCACCGCTGATACACCTGCTTCATGTCACCACCAAACTTCTTGGACGGCCAACAGTTGGTGACCTAGTTCATCGTCATCTTGATGATGGGGCCGTTCCTAGAAGCGTTTTGCATGTCTGTTGCCGACATTGGAAATGTCCATATTGCGGTTATCAGATAACATCTCGCGTGGTCTTCCGCCGACAGATATTCGATTACCATTTTTTCCTTTGCAGACACTTGATTATTAATGAGTCGTGATAAAGCATCTGCGTGACCAAATTGTTGAGTGCGTCGGTATTGGATCTCGAAATCATAACCCAAAAGCACCAAGGCCCATCGCTGAATACGATTTTCAGAATGGGCTGAAGTGCCAGATTCTGACTCGAATATTGCTAGCAGAGGCTTGTGATCTGTGAGAAGTGTGAATCTCCAACTGTACAGAACCTTGTGCAAACGGTGAACAGCAAACTGAGGATTTTCGAATTGATTTTTCATACAATTACTTAAGTTGGAGCTACGAGGGGATAGTCTCAACCGTAACTACATTTCACGGTACAGTGATTTTCAAGACACTTATCATTTCTTTTTGCCAGTTTGAGGAGTTCAGACTGAAATGGACCTTTGTGAGTTTGAATCAATTTAAGGGGCAGACCTTATAACTTTGGAATGGATTTCGGACTGTTAATTTTGTTCATCTTATACCAAAGTCAGATAATCTGAGTTTAGTTCTCTATGAAACTTGACTAACTGAAGTTACAGGAAGGAACTGTACATAGATTCTGTCGACAACGAATATCGATCTGTCAACGTAATGTAACTAATTACGCCATTAATAAATGAACGAACATCATATCTGACAACGTAAAAGAGTAGAGTAACGATGAAATTTGACAGCAGAAAAGATAAATGCAGTGGTTTGAAGGGCAATATGTGTCTGGAGGTGTGAAATACTGTTAGTTCCTGACTATATGTTTTCAGTTAGTATGGTTAAGTGAAACCTGGATGAGATTGTTAAAAATCGAACAGAATAACAGCTATTTCTGAGATATACTAATTGCTATATTCATTTGCTACACCAAAAAACTTGACATTTACAAACCGTGACAGATACTGATTGTCGGTGTCTTTTTTGTTTGACTAAGCAAATTTGTAGCTTTATATATGTACTTTTTTAACTGCTAGCTGTACCATATAATCGTATTTATGATTAATCTGAGATATATTTACACCGCTAATCCCAAATTACAATGTCTCAGTGTCTGAAATACTACCTTTTGTAGCATAAATCCACAACCTATTGCCATAATGAGATGCGAACTTGTATGACTAGTTATTTCAATTACACTATGAATCTAACATCAGTTAGTAAATTATAACTCAATTAAACTGGTTAACATAATATGGAAGTGACTGAATTCAAAATAGATAGAAAATATGTTGTTACATTGTAAATAAAACATCATCGTTTTCCCAAATCACACACTATTTATCCATTTTTTATGGAAGCAAAAAAGTAAAGCACATATCATTATAGTGTCCTCTTTTTAAAAAACCATGTAATTACATATTCTAAACTTTCAAAATATAATAAATTATCAAAACGGAAGTAATTTAGCTGAGATTTTACCAAGTTGATCAATATATCTATTATTAGAAGTTATAAAACATGAATTATTTTACTTATGCTTTTCATTGTCAAAAGACAACTAAAATGAACACAAATGATATAATGTATATTCATTGATTACATTCACTGGTCATTGAGTAATAATCAATGTCATGTTCATCTAGTCGGGTTGATATGTTCGTCACTAGGTACGCTTGAAGCTATTACGAGTTCACATAAGTCGATAAACGCGAACGAGACAATGAACCAGCGTCCAAATAGGCTACCTTGAATCCGAAGCTGAAGACAGAAGGCTTTGTAAACGTACAAAGTATATTCTACAAACACCCAGCAATCACAATACAATCAAGCACACAACTCTCGTTTATTTATACATTATAGAAACGTCCTTGGGACAGTTACGAAAATAGCACACTAAAATACACAGCAGCCAATCACAGCCATGGATTTTGCTGGTGGGAAATGAAATCTCAAGGTCAACTGATCAGCCCATGCTCGCAAACGTGAAATCCAAAATAAGGCATTTATCAAACGAGTTTTGGGGATCTAACATCCTCAACACTTTTAGTGCTTACTGGTTAACTTTCATCGACTGAGTTTCAATGCACCTACTAGTCCAAGCTGTTCTACATGATGTGAACCTTGTTTTTGATGTTATGTAGTAGTGGTAATCAACTACTAGGATTTGTGGACCTAGGTTTCGTGTTAGTTGTCACTTATCAGCAGTATACACCTGCATACTTTAAGGGGATCCAACATACTAATTTTCAGTTAGTGCTCTGTAGATTAAAGCTAACGTGTTATTTCAGTTTATAGATATTTAAACTGTTTAAAGATTGAGCAGAGCTTGTTTACAGCTTTTACTGTTGAGTCAAGTTAAGGCGTATTTTATTAGAAATGAGCAACCAAAACAGAAGATCATAGAATTTCTGGTATTTCAAGTTCAATGTGAGCTGATACAAGATGGTACAATGTGATTCGAAAAACTTTCATTGCCTAGAAAATTTTTAATTATTTCTATTTATGAAAATTACAGTTTTTTTTTCAAAAGTTGTTTTGTAGGTCAAGAATCTAATACCTGGTTTAAACACGATAAAATATTCAGTAAGTTGTTTGTTATTTAACAAGAAATGCTATAATTAAGTTTCAAGAAAAGTTGAGTTCATTTGAACATAATATATTTTAAATTAAATATCATTTACAATGTTAACGATTTTATCATGACGTCCAATTTTGATTAACTAATGTTAAAAGCAAAGACAAAACGAGGTTTGTTAGTGTTTAAAAATGCAGTGAAGTTCCATTTCAAAAAAATTATTGTAGACAACTTACAGATTATTAAATTATTATCATTGTTTTGTGAATTCTGTTAATTAAGTCCTTTCTTAAAAATGAATTCAGTATTATATTAAGTTAAGTTATTTGAATCTAAATAATTTTAAGATATTTAATGTTACATAAAGCTACTAGAAGAACCATGACTAGTTAAATCAGTACTCATCGAACAGACAGACAGATACAACGTAGAACTTCGTACGTAAGTACATCAGTTCTGGTTGCCGCACCACATCAGAACAGAGACGT